>OZ038456.1:25530153-25712810 GCA_964036195.1 Sphaerolaimus hirsutus
ATGGCAATAATTGAAAATTTGAACTAGACTACCAAACTTTACAATTTTTTAAACTCCATCCTCGGTTACAGCGGTGATTCCAAGTGCCAGACATACGTTTGCCATTTTACCAAGCATTTTCAATGACTTTTGACACTTTGCATGACATTAGACATTTTACAGGGCTTTTTACAGGGTCTGGGACTGCCCCTAGCATGACAAACAGCGGGCAACTAGATTAGCGTTCCAAAAAATGGGTTCTTAAAAAATATATACCAAATTAAAAATAATCTCAGAAAATCTCTCAAAAACAAAATATAATTACATCTCTCTGAAAAAACGCTGAGAAATTATAAATAAATATTAATGAGATTTAATTATATATTGTTCTCATAAATAAAATTAATAAATTCTCTCTGGAAAAACTGGATAAAATAAACACCTTCCCACCTAACTCCAAGTCCAGCCCCCACTTTTTGATTTCACTTCTGATGCTCTATCTCCGGCTGTGGGCAGGGTGGAATGCTAATAATTGGGTGGTATATAGGTGTAACCTCCCTCTACTCTTCATAAATGGAAGGATCCCTGGCATCTCACTACAGGGTGGGTTTCCATATATGTCAAAAAAATTGTGGCATTTTTGCTGTCCCACCCAGGTCCAGCCCCCACTTTATTTCTTATACTATGGTTTTGAGAAATGGTGCCAGGCGCTGATTGCATCACAGGCAAAGGGCACCAATGCGTGGAACCCTTTGGCACCCTGAAATGGCGCAATTCCATCACTAATCTTGAGACCTCCCTCCTAAGCAGGAGACAATTTTTTTTTGCACATTTTAAAATTCACTTTTAGCTTTTATTTTTTGACACACTTGACACACTGGTTTAGGATGTTTTATACAGGAGGGTTTAAGCTTCAAAGTTGTGTAAAAAACATAACCTCTAAAAACCCTTTGCCGATGCAATCAGCGCCTGGCACCCCTTCTCCAAACCATAGTATAAGAAATAAAGTGGGGGCCGGACCTGGGTGGGACAGCAATAATGCCACTAATTTTTTGACATATGTAGACTATGTAGAAAAAAAAAACATATGTTTTGACGTATTTTTGTTTTTTGACATTTTGACCCACCCTGTAGTGAGTCGCCAGGGCCCCTTCCATTCATGAAGAGTAGAAGGGGGTTACACCTATATACCACCCAATTATTTGCATTCCACCCTGCCCGTGCCCACAGCCGGAGATAGAGCATCTGAAGTGAAATCAAAAATTGGGGGGCGGACTTGGGTGGGAAGGTGCTTATTATTGAATAAGAGATTCTATATTTGATTATATGTTTTAAATATAAATCTCCCAGACATTTTTGGAATCTAAACTCGATGCGCAGGCTGAAACCAGGACGGCGTGCGAATTCCTCGAAGGGCATGCAGCGGCAGCGGAGGGGCCCAAGCAAAAACGATTCGTGATCACTGCACTTAGCTTTGGCATCCCCTTGGTTGCGGGCATGATCATTGCTAGCGCTACTGTTCCGCAATGATTGAAAGAGTGAATCGAGCGATTTCTGGAGCCAGTTCCGCAAATTGAGAAGTGAGAAGTGAAGTGGCAAATGCGAAGTGAATTGAGATGAAAATTGGCAAAAGCGAAGTGAAATGGCAAGTAAATTGGCAAAAGCGAAGTAAAAATAAAAAATAGTGATTTCCCTTGGCTTTTGCCAATTTCCTTCTCATTTCACTTCACATTAGCCATTTCACTTCTCACATCTCAATTTGCGGAACTGGCCCCTGGATAAATGCGACCTAGGTGATATCTAAGATATTTATGCGTAATATTCAGCTAAATCGGGAGAATACGACGTGCCAATCCCAGACCATGTAAAATGTCTTAGTCATGCAAAGTGTCACACGTGATGGAAAGTTCCCCTTCAAAATGGCAATCTAGTTGCCATTTTGTAGGGGAATTTTCCATGACTTTTGACACTTTGCATGTCATTTGACATTTTACAGGGTCTGGGAGTGGCCCGAGGACTCCAATAAAGACTTTAAGTAATAACATTGATCAAAACGGTTGTTCTGACTTTTCTCAAAGATATAACTTTTATAAATATATATTAGTGGGAGATACATATACTTTTTCAAAATCTTATGAATGCACTTTCACAAAAACAAAAATATTCTAAAAATAAAAAGGTGGAGTCGCGTATACTCGGCGGACATGAAACTCTCCAATGTTGTTGGACTTAATTCCTAATACTTATGTCTCACATTCAAGTTTGGACAGATGATTTTCACTCAGTTCATGGTCGATATTACTTTCTGCGACCATGTGATGTGAGAACAAGCCATTTTTGCATTTTCGGCTCAACGACGATGGCCCTCCACACACCAGAGTTGTTAAAATACCGGTATTTTTGGAAAGTGTAAGTGTAAGTGTAAATACACTTTCCAAATTTTGAGTATGGATACCAAAAGTGTAAGGTATTTTAAAAATACCTAGGAAAGTGTAAAAAAAGTGTAAGTGTAAAAAATTTTTTTTAAAAGAGCTCTCAATGTTGAGCATAAGAAAACACCGCTGTTCTCACCTTTAGATAAATTTATTTAACATTTTCATGCATTATTTCACTTTTTACAGCCTTTTATGAAACATTTCAGGCTGTAACAAATACTGTAGTGGCATGAAGTTCCCTAATAATGGCACTTTTTCAGTGTTGATATTTTACTGATTTAGCAATGCAATATACACTGTTTAAATGCAAGAATGGACATGCAGCAAATGTCAATGCAAAAGTTGACTTTGTGTCCAGCTGGTGAATTTCCATTGATCTTGTCCTTTTTACAAAAGTATGATGAAACTGTAGAATACCATGAGTACTGATCAAAGGTTGTAGATCAAAGGCTAGTTTGTACATTTGCCATATTTTCAACATTCAATGTATTTTTTGTACATGACCCTATTTTATGCTTTCTCAAAAGCATAAAACAGGGCCATCTGAAAGAAAAAAATACACTTTCTGTACCCGGGTATTTTGACCAGGAAAGTGTAAAAAAAGTGTATGGGTATTTTATGAAAGTGTAAGTGTAAGTGTAAATATAAATACCCATTTACCCGGGTATTTCGGGTAAGTGTAAATACACTTTCGCAACTCTGCCACACACTAGTTTTCACCGTGACTCGTGTGAAAACTGAAATGGCCACATGGCGACATTCCACCTACTCTTATTGTATGCTATATGTGTTTTAGTTTTCAAATTTTCAAATTTTAACTTACCTCACCAGCACCGGTGCTGGTGCGGTGCCATGCCATTGCAATCTAGACGGGTGCCCTGCCGGTGCTGGTGCCATTTTTCAGAATAGCACCGGTGCCGGTGCGGTGCCATTTTTTTGCCACTGTCAAAGGTGCTAGCACCAGGGCCAAAGTAAAATGCACCGCGAAAGGCACCGGCCAAGGTTTCATGTGCTGTGCAATTTTGTCCATAGCACATGCTTATTCATATTTCAAAAAACAGCGATATATTAACCCAAACGTTTTTTTTGCCTATTTTGTAAACATCCCATCAAATAAATGTACATACTGTGAAATCCATTATACCCGATACGTGATCTGATGAGCAAATCTAAAATTTTGTTGAATTTTAAATCATATTTATATTTATCTTACTTTTTTTGTTCAAAATTTGTTGTCAGTTTATGACAGAGATAGTTCCATTCTCTGTACAGCAACCAACAATGGGTAAGTTCTCAAAGAAAACACTATCTGTGTTTTGAGTTTTTCAAAAATGAATACCTGTGTTTTGTGTTTTTTCATGAAAAAAACATGAGTTTCTGTTTTATTTCAGTGTTTTTGGTAAAAACTCAAGTTTTTTTAGTAAAGACTCAAGTTGTTTTGGTAAAAACTCAAGTTTTCTCACAAAACGTTGCATTTTACAGCATTTTGATGTGAAAACGGGTTTTCTTATCATATATAGGTTTTGCTATAGGTTTTGCTGATATAGATGTTCCACATATTGAGGATCTGCATATTTGTTCATGTGTCAAAAAGTCCACAAAAATGTCCACTACAGTCCACAAAATCAAAAAAATGAGCATGTCCACACCACAGCATAAGCATCAACAAAATGTCAAAAAACGACAATTCACACTGTACAATAAAATACTTCAATGGATGTGCACTGTAAATATGTTGTACTGTGTGATAAAACTGCAACTATACTTGAACATGCACATCTGTTGAAGCCTTCAACGTATCTGAACTAGTGATGTAAAAGCGCCATGGCGCTAGCGCCAAGCACCAGCGCCATGGCGCTTTTACATCACTAGTTCAGATACGTTGAAGGCTTCAACAGATGTGCATGTTCAAGTATAGTTGCAGTTTTATCACACAGTACAACATATTTACAGTGCACATCCATTGAAGTATTTTATCGTCTACCGCAACTTTGGGCGGCAGCGCGGCAGAATTTAGACATGCGCTGCGCCATTGGCGCCGGCAGGGCGGGCGCCCCGCGGCAGCGGCATGCATGCGCGCGTGCCGCGGTTGCCATGCAGTGATTGTTGCCCAATGAGCACACGCAGTTGCGCTATGAGTGCTGTTGCCATGCGGTGTTTGTTGCCTAGCGGTTATTCACCAAGTGAAACTGTATTTCCTCGAAATACCCACAAGGGTTTATTTTTCATGATTGAAATTTTGAGGGGGGTATTTTGAGGGGTGGGCATTTTTTGAGGGGGGGGAATTTTATTTCGGCAGAAATTTCTTGAACTCGCTGTACAAATTTCTCTGTGTAACGTATGTCATTTGCATCCTCTTTACACTCAATTTGGGGGAGGGGGGGGGGGTAGTGTCTAATAATTCATAGTTCTCATTTTGAGGTGGGTATTTCGAGGGGAGGGGGGGGTATTTTGTCGAACTACGGTATTTTTTGGGGTACATAAATTTGAGCACTCAAGTCACTTTTTTGCAAATTTTCTCGCCACTGGACACTTTTCTTGTCACTTGACTTGACAGTTGGTGAAATTGGCACCAGGCGGAGTCCATCGAGCTCAGATCTGTGATAGGATGGGTGAATGGATTTCAATAAACAGAAAAATAGTCCCAAGCACCAAAAGCACTGTGGTGCTTACTGCTTAATGCTCTGGCTCTGGGTCTGGCGCGGCAGAGTTGTTAAAAGTACCAAACTTTTCTCAAAGTATTTCAAAGTATTCTTTTACTTTACACTGCATAAAAAAATGGGTACCTGAACGTAAAATCTGGTATTTATACTCAGGTGTAACGTAAAGCTATTATTTTTCCGATTTTGTAATCAGGATACTTTTCGTCTGTAAAACAGCAGATCAACTTGAATAAAACCCCAAAAGCCCAAAAGGCTAAACAAAACTAACTTTTATATTCAGAGATTGTATCCGCATCAGTGATAGCTTTCTCAGTCCAAAATCCCCACCAAGAGAACTTCAAATTTATTGCAACAAACAGACAAACAAAAAAATTACGCCGGGGAAAAATCTTCGAATGCAGTACATCACCATACGTTTGTATTTCTTTGAATCTGGTTTGGTTACTTCACAAGCGCAGGTATAAACACTAATTTGCTCAGAGGTTGGCTGTTTAGAGCATAAAGTTAGAGTTCTATTTTTACGCTTTATTCGAGTCCCTCAACAACTCCCGATTGTACCCATTTTGGAGCATAGATACTACAGCGAAACGCAGTACACTTGCATCACATTTACAGGGACACTTAAATGATAACGTATCATACCATTGGACCTAAAAAATTAGCTTACTGTATTTCTTCTAATAGAATGGCATTTACCTCCAATAGAATGACACCTTCAGTAACGGATGTTAGAAATTACGCTGTAAGTGTGTCAAAACACAAAATTTTATAACAATGGGTGGTGAGAACATCAAGCTGTTCAGAACTATGATTCAGCGTTGTTCTCACATCTGGTTTTGTTTGAATGCATGCTCTGATATTAAGATGTGGCTCATGTTTCTGTGGTAACTAGAAAGCGCTTGCGTGCATCCCGCACCTGAGCGCCCGCGCGAACCAGTCGCTTATTCAAAACTTGGCTTCGAGCCAACAGTCGTGCATGCATTTTACTCACATTGTTCAGTTCAAATCATGTGTCTGAAAAAAACGTTTCTGTTTTTTCTGTGTTTTCGTGTTTCTGTGTTCTTGAAAAAAACACCTGTGAGTTTCCGTGCTTTTCAAAATTGATGAGTTTTCACATTTCTGTGTTAAACAAAAACACGGAAACTCAATGGAATTTATTTTCAAACAATTTGCCTTAATTCAATAAATGAAATGTAAATCAAATGCTATAAACTGGTCATGTAAAAAAGATACATCCGTTGCAAAAAAATCGCAATCTAATATTTATATCCATCCGTTGAATAATAAATAGATTTGAATATAAAAAAAGACAATCATTATTGAAAATCATTTTCACTGCGGTTACGGCCTAAATTGGGTGAGAGTGGATGAACCTTTTGCCATTTCTTATTTACCCACAACACACTGCAATTGACGGGGGTAAATTTTCGTTTGTCCAGTCCAGAAAGTCGCCCAACCAATCCCGTTTTTTTGGATTGTTATCATCTCGCTTGGCAATCAGTTCCTGTGTAAACTGCACTGTGAAATGATGGAGGTCAGGCGGACTGTCGAACGTCATGCAAAATGCCGAGAGAATGTCAAACTCTGTTTCGTTTTTACTGGTCGTTTTCCATTTTGCAGGGCATTTTCCATGACTTTTGACACTTTTTGAGGGGGGGGGGTTATTATTTCGCCACAAATTTTCGTAAGTTTCGCTGTAAATAGTAGGCGTTTGTAGTGTCCAAACAGGAGACATTTGTACAATAAAACGTTGATAGCTACACAAACTAGTATATGTGTAGTTGCAATGCAAATTAACAGTAATTTACATCATGTACATTGCATACATGACGTATTTATTATGTACATGACGTACATAATTCCGATGGGGGGGGGGTATTTCGAGGGGGGGGGTTATTATTTCCCCAGCCCATTTTGAGGGGGATTTATTCCAGGGGGGTTAATTCAAGGGGGGGATAATTCAAGGTAATACGGTAGAATAATAAATGTACTACGAAAGCACGCCGAAAGTGGGAGAGAATCCTGCCATTTAAATGGCATGTATTATTGCGATGTTTAATAAAGTGAATAGGTAGGAAATTTAAATCGAAACACATACCTTCAGTTGGGGGACCAGGTGCCAGTCCCAGACCTTGTAAAATTCCCTGTAAAGTGCCAAATGTCATGCAAAGTGTCAACAGTCATGTAAAATACCCTGCAAAATGGCAACTCAAATGCCAACCGAGTTGCCATTTTGCAGAACATTTTAGAGAACTTTTTACACTTTGCATGACACTTGACATTTTACAGGGAACTTTACAGGGTCTGGGACTGCCCCCTGGTTGCACATGGGGCAGTGTGTTGTTACGATGTCGTAGATGTCCTCCACGCGGTCTCCACGCAGTCGCGGCCGCGCCGCATCCCCAATCTGTGCGTTCAAGTCCAGCACACACTTTTCGCACTCGGCGGACACCGCCTGAAAAATGCCCTTTTTAAATTTCACCTAAAATACTTTTCACCAAAAAATTTCACTAAAAACTGATTAATTTCATCCTTAATTCGGTGATGCCAAGGGGGGATGTTATTCAAAGGGGAATTATTTTTTTCTGGAACTTGCACTGTTGCCATCTTGGCAATAATAGTGATAAATTTATTTTAGGTCCTTAAAGTTTAGAGGGGGTATTTCAAGGAAACATGTATATGTATAACACTTTTTTACCCATCCTCATAAGTACATGTGAGTAAATAACTTTTTTTTGGAAAATGTAAAATTGAGTACTTTTTTCCATGGAAAATTTAAAAGCGACTGCCTACTTTTCTTCATAGAATACCGTATATCCTTGAATAAGTCCCCTGGGGAGTTATTTTTTCATCAGAACTTTTTTATGGGGAGTTAATCCAGAGGGGGAGTTATTCGAGGGGGGGGGGGTTATTTTTTCGTCAGAATATTAAGTAAAATTCATGATCAATATATTGTATAAATAAGGTTGAATTAGTTGCATAAACCTGTAAGTTTGTATAGAAATTCATTAACTCATGCAATGAAATGAATGGTAGTAAAGATAAATACGCTGAAATAAATACATCCTTTTAAACCTACATAAAGACGTTGTTTTGAATATGAACATCTTAGTCACCCCTTAAAGAGGGGGAGTTATTTGAGGGGGGCGAGTTATTATTTCCTCAATCTCCTAACACGGGGGGAGTTTTTTGAGAGAGGGGGGAGTTATTCAAGGGGGGACTTAATCGAGAATATAAGGTATGTAAAAATGGGTTCTTTTTCATGAGAAATGTAAAAGCTACTACCTTTTACATGTGAGAGCGATTTTTACATTGGAAGACAATACATATATGTGGTTTTTAAGTGATTATTTAGTATGTTTATAGAAAAAATGATAGGTTTTCTTCAAGATTATCTTATTTTAGCAACCAAGATTGTGACTTTAGCAACAAAAAATACATTTTCTGTACACATGTACTTTTCAAAAGTATGCATGCAGGTGAGAATGGGTACTTTTTCAAAGGAATATGTGTACTTGAGTATACATTTTTTTTGAGTAAATGTAAATACATTTTCACAGTGGTGCATTCGGCCATGGGGCACCCTCAGATGGGATGGCGTTTCACATTCAACTATCATGGCTTTCATCTGCTGTTGTCATTTTTGAGTAGCTATGAAAGATGGGTGTGGCTGAGAGATATTCAAACAGACCTGAGCAGAATCCTGGGCTTTGGCTGCCACAGCCAGCCAGCCGACAAACACAAGCAGAATCAGCTTCATGTTGCAACTTCGCTCCTCAGCTTGTCTTTTTCTGACTGCGGGCAAACTGGTGACAGGCTGGCAAAATGCACTCCCTTTTAAACCAGCTCACATTCAGATGTGCCACCCCAAATCAACATCAACATCAAAAGCGCATGCCGCTTGGTTGAAATTGAAATCAACATTGTTGTAATATGAAAAGAATGTTTGGTAGAAAATCATTGAAGTGCAGAGTTGTGAAAAAGGTACGTACGTTTACTCGAAAAATATGCGTACTCGAGTACGCGGTATATACGTTTACATATACTTTTAAAAAAAGTTATGTACTCCCATGTACGCGTACATTTTTGAGGCATACGCTTAAGAAAATGTATTTCTGTGAATTCAATTTGGCGCATATTTATAAGGTGACTACGCTGCAATTTACTATATTTCGTCGAAATACCCCTGGGAGTGATTGTTTCATAGCGGAAATTTTGAGGGGAGTTAAACAAGGGCGGGTATTTCGAGGGGTTTTTTTTCGCCAGAATTTTTCAGAACTCTCAGCACTAATTCGCTCTTTGTAACATACGCTGAGGTAGAAAAATGCAACAACAAGCTCCATATATAAGAGTATTTTTATTGACTTACATTTATATATGTAAAGTCGGCGGACATTTCACCCTACAAAATCGGAGAGTTAGAATTCGCTCGCGAATAGAGCGAACACAAAACTTGTGTCCCACCCGGACGCTCGGAATTGAAAAAGAAAAAAATATTAAAAGAGAAATGGACGCTTCGCCGTGTCCGTGCGTGCACGCCGCCCGTTTCAACGTTTCGTTTCAACGTTGTCCGTCGGAAGCGAAAAAATTTGACTGTTTAAATGACCCTTTTACCGTTTTTGTCAATTTTTCATTCGTTGGCTCCGTTCCAATGGAAGAGTCCCCATATGAGAACTTGGCAGCCAGCCAAAATTGCGAAATCCGCTATAAATGTGAATAAAAGAGGCACTAACTAGGTATATAACCATGTATTTAAAGAAAAATAGCGATTATAAAGATGGAAATTGGCAAAGTGGAGCAACTTTTAACGATTTTTAGCTAACTTTGACTTTTCACTCGCATTTGTATGATACGCAACTGGAAACTGGGATAAGAACCAAGTTTTCATACGTGACCCGATCCATTCCAATCATTAAAATATTGCGTCACAATAATGACGACATGCACTCTCCACTGGAGAGACTGAAGCAAATGTTTGTAGGGCGATACGTCTGCCGACTTTATGTAAAAATAGATGGTATATACTATGTTCTAACGTTACTTGGTCATTGTTTAAACATGTGTTCTGCATTTCACAGAACACAAAATGAAGGTTTTGATATTTACGTTCCATTTACGTTCAATTGGGGGGGGGGCTTTCGACATGGGGTCCATTATCTAATTCGTAGGGCCATTTTGGGGGTTGTATTTCAAAAACGTACCCAGTTCTACATATATTTTACTATAAAGAAAAGTGCTCGCTTTTGCATTTTAATGGGAAAAAAATTTTGTACTCACATCTACGCGTGCGTACGAGTAAAAAATAAGTATTTTACGTTTTCGATACTTTGTGGTGAGTAAAAAAAAATACTTTACGTTTACATATACTTTTAAAAAAGTTCAGTAATTCGAACAACTCTGTTGAAGTGAAGCTTGTTCAGTAATTACTACAGCATTGGGTATTGTGATGTTGGAGTGGTGCGATTGGCATTCGAAAAATCTCTAGAATTTATATTTTTTCAAGAAAAATTAAAAAAAATCTTAATGGCCCCACACACACTAGTTTTCACCGTGACCGATGTCAAAACTGAAATGGCGACATGGGGACATTCAGGCCACTCTTTTTGTATGCTATTTGTGTTTTAGTTTTGAAATTTTCAAATTTTAACTTTCATTAATTAAAATTCTAATTTAAATAAAACCAAATCATTCAACCATGTTCATTAATTTGCATTTTTTTTAAATTCAGTTTTCCCACGAAGTCACGGTGAAAACTAGTGTGTGTAGGCACAATAGAGTAAAGTAAAATAACAAATGATAACTTAAGATGACTGAATATACTGATAACTGAGTATACTGATAATTGAACAAATTATACCGTATTACCTCTAATATAAGCCTTATATTAATTTTTGTCAGTTTTTTCCCCGGCGTTTTGGTATACCTTATATTAGAGGGTACCTTATATTAGAGGTATACCTTATATTGTTATTGTCAGATTTTTCAAACATATTACTGTTGTGCACACGGGAAACGGGGCTGACTGCGTACCGAGTCCGTGGCGCACAGATGAGAAACGTGCAGTGAGTTTCAGCTGGATCGGCATGTGGACCTTGGGCAAGAGGTGAAGCCAAGTCCACGAAGCCAACAACCAGAGATTTTCCAGAGAGAATCCAGGCGTTTTGGTATACCTTGTATTAGAGGGTACTTTTTATTAGAGGTATACCTTATATTGTTATTGCCAGATTTTTCAAACGTATTTCCAAAAGTGAACAAAAACGAAATGAACAAATTAATTTTATCGAACTGGAATGTAACGATCTGGTGAACCAGTGTCAATACCAAATGACCAGATCGGTTTTTGGATATCAATTTGACTTTGACAATGAATTTTCTGTTTGAGGAAAGAGTTTCTCTTTGACATATTTACGTCTTTGACATTTGCCCTTTTTCATTTTCGTGGCACCGTTTTTGTTGTTTTCCGCCATGTTTGACAATGGTTTGAACGATTTTGCGAGTTTTGGCATGCAGCCAGCTGTGCCTTATATTAGAGGTATACCTTATATTAGAGGCATATGCCTTGTATTTATTCTGTCACGTTCAAAAAGGCCAAAAGGTGTACCTTATATTAGAGGCATACCTTTTATTGGAGGTAATACGGTAACTGAAAATTCTGACAAAAATCACCCCCCCCCCCTTGAACAACTCCCCCTCGATTAACTCCCCCCTCAAAATATTCTGACAGATAAATAACTCCCCTGGGGACTTATTCGAGGATTTATGGTAAATAATTGAAAAATTTTAAAATAGGTTTGAAGCGATGGACCAAAGCCACTAAGTAATTGCATCCACTGACATTTAGCATTTTTTCAGCAGTTTTTGACCCTTGTAGACCACCCTTCAATTTATTTTGTGGCTCAAATAAACTCAGAAAGGTGTAAACTCCAGCAACATTACACCTTACAATGAAATCTACCATACCCCATCTGAATAAAAAAACAAAAAATAATTTTACAATATATTAATCAAAGCAACTTGATAAATGTGATGAAAAAAATTTTATGTTCGTTTTTTATTCAGATGGGACATGGTAGATTTCGTTGTAAGGTGTAACGTCGCTGGAGTATACCTTCTATTACGACACCGTTCTATTGGAGACCCACCCTTCTATTAGATGAAATATGGTTTTTAATTTATATATTTTTTTTGTGTATTTTCCACTATTTTCATAACGCTAAGTCACCAAAAGTCGCTTCTTAAAAGTGTAAAATAATCAAGCAATGCTATAAAAACATGCAGCATGGATCAAAATCATGAAAAGGTTCACTTTACACAATCGCCATGATTTTGCTTTTATCTTTGATTTTGCTATTCCACATTAATAATTTATGCATGAATAATTGGTTTCATTAATGTTTCTGACATTACAAGCAATGATATGCTCAATGATAGAAAACGTGATTCGAATACGCTTTTATATAGGTTTTTCAAGGCAGAGGGGAGAAAAAGCTAACGAAATATACTAAATAACGTTTTCTCAATAGGAAAAAACACGTGAATTAGTGTAAGTTGACCGTGAAAAAGTTTGAAAATAAATGACTTTGAGTGAAAATGCGGTCGAAATTTCTCCAAAAAACCATAGATTCTCTCAAGGATCACGATCAAAAAATTCTTTCAAACTTTCAGTTTAAAAAGTCCATTCTAGACCGACCCTCCACCAAAAGATTTCGCAACAAATTTTTCTTTTTTAGACAAATTGGCTAGCATCCAAACCGCACGAAATTAAATTCTGGCACAATTTTTCAGTTGAACGTATGCGCGTACAGTGCGCACAGTTATTTTGCTTGCATGCGGCGGTCAGCGTAAGCTCCGCCCACTTTCGTGTAAATGCCCACTAGCGCTAACCCCAAAAATCACGAACGTTCGGTCAGGCTCACCTTTTTTTGTGTGTGAGCTCAATAACGACAGTTAAATTTTTACGATTTTTTACATTTGACAGAGAACGCACATAATTTGAGCCCCCTGTGCGTACGCTCGACCCACAATTCCCATTTTCAAGCGCGTGGTGGGCCTCAAAAGGTTCGTAAAAATCACAAGTTTGTATAGGGAAAACGGGGCGCGCGGCCGGGCCAAAATGCGCGTGCAGTTTTAAGATGTAGGCTGGCGCGAGTGCGCGGAGTAACAATGGCACTTGGGTCGGTGCCAATACGCACAGGAATTTCTTCGCACACTGTAGAAGAACTTGGGCCTCATCCCAGTCACCAGTTGCGTATTATACAAATAAGAGTGACAGCTCAAAATCGCTAAAATTTGCTCTACTTTGCCAATTTCCACCTTCGTAATCACTATTTTCGTTTATTTACATCGTTATATAGCTAGTTATAGCCTATTTTATTCATATTTATAGCGGATTTCGACGTTATGGCCGGCTGCCAAGTTCTCATACGGGGACTCTTCCGCACAATTCCAAGTCATTGACAAAAGAAAAAGCCGCGAAGGATACAGGCTGGAAGGAAGCTAATAATTCCGCTGGATACTGGAAACTTATCCAAATGTGGCTGCAAAATCAGGCGAACGTAATTTTGTCGCGAAAAGTGCAAAAATTTCAGAATGTTTGAGCAATTTTCATCACTGGGATTCGGATGCAGCGAATTTGGGTAGCAACGCGTTTATTTGAGCGGATGAATCACGCAAATTGGCATAGTGCCAACAGGTGAGACGTTTTTCTAAGGTGATTAACTTGGTTTTAAAAGCTGCTGTATTCATTTTCATTGTATCTTATATAGTGGGGCAACTTGCTCAACTGCTGGAAACAAGTATTTTAAGCAAAGTCGTAAGATGTGAGATTATTTCGACTGCAAATTGGAAAAATTCCTTCCTTTAGACGATGTTAACGTTTGCGAAACCGGAATACATCGTCGAATACAGACAATTTTATTTGACGGCCGAGGTTCCATTCGTTTCGCAGTTGATTTTATCGAGTTCGATCTTTTTGTGCTAAAAATCCGTTTTTTTTGGCTCAGTGCCAACGTTTCGTAACGCGTTTGAAACGCGACTTCATTGGATTGCGTGACCGCCTTTCAGGGGTCTGGTAGAGGGGTCTGTCATAATATTTATTTTTCAACACTGCCGCATGCAGGGGTAGGAAAGGGGGGTTTACCCCCCCCAAAACCGCCCAGCTATCTATCTATCCCGGAGGCAAAATTTACCAGCTATCTATCTATCTGGAGCGATTTTTGAGAAACTATACCCCAATTTTCGCTCAAAATCACTATTTTTCGTACCTTTATATAGATTTTCACCTCCAAAATCACTAGTTCATGCGTCTGAATGCCTATTATCAGCTATTTTTAGTACTATATGTCCTTATATACCAATTTTTAGCCATTTTTCACCTACTTTTAGCGATTTTTCTCCTTTTCCTCCCTTCTATGCCCATGTATTGAACCCCCGTGAACAGGGGTAGGAAAGGGGGGGGGGGCTTGGGGGGGGGGGGGGTGGTACTAGGGTTGGGGAACCGAACCGAACCGAACGGAACCGAACCGAGAACCGAGCACTATTTTGGAACCGAGAACCGAGAACCGGAACCGAAAAAAATACCCGAACCGGAACCGAGAACCGACACTTAGACCCGGAACCGAACAAAAGAACCGAAAGAACCGAAATTTTATACAATATTCCTATCAAAATGCAACATTTGCACCATTGCGTTTTGGACATTTTCCTCCCACAGATGTACGGGCAAGGACGTATCCAGGGGGTGGGGCTGCCCCCCCTTCCCGGGCGAGACCTGAAAAAGTTGCTGAAAATGCAACTTTTAGTACAACTTTTGAAGGCGAAGTGAAAAAATTTTGCGCGCATTTGTCCATCTTACAGGGGTAATTTGAAAGAATCGGCCCTGTACTCTTTTAAACAGATGAAATGGCCGGGTTGTCGCTGTGTATGTATATTTACATACATATAAGCGATTTTTGGCACCAGCGCCCATGCCAATGGCGCCATGGCGTGGCGTCTTCGAATGGTGTCAGCGCCATGACGCCATTCCGCCACCACATAGGAAAAATTTTAGGGGGGGGGGCTGAGACCCCCGTTCGCCGGGCTCCGTAAACAAGCAGCCCCCCCCCCCCCGCTCAAAAATCCTGGATACGTACGCCCTGTGTACGGGTGATTGCATGTTACAAAAAATCAAAAACATCGTTCAAATTCAAATTTTATGCGTTGCCTTGTCGCGGGCTAGCTGCGGCAGAATATCCAGGGCACTTTGAAATGAGATTGAAACAGCTGCTTTGTTTGGATTTGCACATGGTTTCACGTATGATGTTTGCTACACTACAACTGTATGTTGTTTTTCCTTTATTCAGCTTATTATTGCCCGATACCCGATTTTTTCATTACCCGATACCCGATTTTTTCATTACCCGGAACCGAAATTTTTTAAGATTTGGAACCGAAAGAACCGAACCGGAACCGAACTTAAGAACCGAACCGAGAACCGGAACCGAAAATTTTTTGGAACCGAGAACCGAGAACCGAACCGAAATTTATTAGAACCGAGAACCGGAACCGAAAATTTTGAAATTCCCAACCCTAGGTGGTACCCCCCCAAACCGCCCAGCTATCTAACTATCCCGGAGGGAAAATTTTTGGGCTACTATCCCATAAACCCCCCCCCCCCCAAATCGGCCAGCTATCTATCTATCTGGCGCGATTTTTGAGAAACTATACCCCAATTTTCGCTCAAAATCGCTATTTTTCATATCTTTATATAGTATTTCACCTCCAAAATCACTTATTCATGCGCCTAACTGCCTATTTTCAGCTATTTTTAGTACTATATGTCCTTGTATACCAATTTTTAGCCATTTTTCACCTACTTTTAGCGAATTTTCTCCTTTTCTTCCCTTCTATGCCTATATATTGAGCCCCCGCGAACCCCCTCCCCCCAAACCCCTCCCCCCTCCCCCAACCCCTCAATGTTGACAAATAATAGGAAGTTTTTGACAAAAATCACCACTTATAATGCTATCCCATGGCTCCACAGCCATTGTATGGTCATATATAACATCACAGAGTATTGCCACTATCATATATACCTATATATGTTGACACAAGGTCATATCTGGGAGCTTTTAAACTACGTTTTTTTTAAAAACAACATCGAGAAAAAAAAACGTTTTTTTTCCAACCCTAGTCTTAATACGTTTTTGTAGACATTTCAGTAATTAAAATCCATCAAATGGAACACTGCTCACTTCAAAACTTCACGAAAATCTCTACTCTAAAAAATGTAATACAATAAATTCCCGACCAGTGTCCATGTTGCACATTTTTGCAAATCGCGGTGGCGATTTTCATTCGAAAAAGAGATGGCCGGCGGTTTTTCAAAGGTTTTTTTTAATAAAAAAACATTTTATTTAAAAAAACCCGATCATCGAAACCGTTAAAAAACAACCTTGGCCGAAATTTTAAGTACTAAGCACTAGGTATTCTGCAATTTTTTGCGCGCAAGCGCGCAATTTCACCTACATTTTACCATTTGTGGTGATTTTCATTGGTTTTGGGTCATTTTAGTGTAATTAGTCCCTAATTCGCCAGCTGTTCGTGCCACCGCGGGGGTGCCGGAGCGGCGGGCTGCAGCTGATTGGTGCGGCGGGACTCCGCCCCCGACTCCGCCCCCGACTCCGCCCCCCGACTCCGCCCCCGACTCCGCCCACCGCGCCACAGCCAAGCACACACTTTGCTCTGCTCGGCCAGCTGGGCCACAGCTATGGCGAAGCGGCAGACTTGTTTTCCAGGTTTAGTGTTTTTGTTGTTCTTGTTGTTTTTTTGGTGGGGGGGCAGTTAGGGTTGGGATGATATATGGGGACTTTCATTCTGAAAGTTCACATATCCAGAGCACACATGAACTTTTGGAAATGAAACTACTTTTTGGACTTGTGAACTTATGAAATGAAACTCCTGTGGTATGGGATTAGGGTTCAAACGATATGACTTTTCGATATCGATATTCAATATTTTTTTCTGAAACTCGATATTCGATATCGATATGATATGAAACCTCGATATCGATATTCAATATTTGATATTGAAAAATGGTCGATATTTGATATTTCAATATTTTCGGTATTCGATATTGCAATTTGCTTTTGGTATAGCAAGGCATATTTCAAGTGGCATATTTTATTTTAATGTGGTTGCACACATCGTTAATCATCTCTTTACTGAGATGTGAATGGTACAAGTGATTTTAAGAAGGTTTACATCACTCATGTAGTAGAAAAACAAGTAGAAAATGGAAGAGAAACATGATGAATCAAAGTGTATCAGACAAATAACAATTGGTAGATATTACAGTTCATGCTTATAACCTAATTGCTTAAGGGCATGTTGCAAAAAATAGCATATCAGCATTCTCTAGCTTCAAAATTAGCACTCCAACAAAAATTACATTATAAATACTGTACGTTTACTCATCAAATACAATACTATAAGCAAATCAGATCAATAATAAATATCTCAAAATGAAAATGATAACTTGATTAAGGGACACAATGTTCGGGACACAATTAAATTTTCGATATCTATATTCGATATTTTTTCAAAATTTTCGATATCGATATTCGATCTTTTTTCAAAATTTTTGATACCGATATTCGATATTCATTATGAAAAAATTGTCGATATCCGATATTCAATACGATATATCGTTTGAACCCTATCTGGGATGGATATATGAACTTTCGACGTGAAACTTCTGTTTTTCATAGGGGATTGGAGATGGATATGTGAACTTTCGATATGAAAATTGTGATTTTTCTGAAAATCGGTACCGCTGTATCTCAGGAACGAAATGGACTATAATGCAGATTTTTTTTCTAAAATGTGAAAAACTACGTGGAGGTCAAATCCACGCTTAACTCGATTTTTCTGGATTTGGCGCTTGTGAACTTTTGGAACGGAAGTCCCCATATCGTATCGGATATCGACAATTTTTTCATATCAAATATCAATATCGAAAAGTCATACGGTCCCAACCCTAGAGGCAGTGCGATTTCCTGGGGGCAGTCCCAAGCCCTGTAAAATGTAAAGTAAAGTGTCAAAAGTAAAGTCAAGTGCAAAGTAAAGTGTCAATTGTCATGACAAAAGTAAAGTAAAGTGTCAATTGTCATGCAAAGTTCAATAATAAAATCTTTCTTTTTTTTTTGATTGACACTTTACTTTACATTTGACACTTTACTTTACATTTGACACTATACTTTACACTTTACAGTGCTTGGGACTAGGGTTCAAACAATATCACTTTTCAATATCGATATTCGATATTTGATATTTTTTCAAAATTTTCGATATCGATATTTGATATTCGATATTTTTTCAAAATTTTCGATATCGATTTTCGATACGATATGGACCCTCGATATCGATATTCGATATTCGATACTAAAAAATGGTCGATATTCGATATCGATATTTCGATATTCGATATTTAGCTTTTGGTATAGCAAGGCATATTTCAAGCAGCATATTGTATTTTCATATGGTTGCAAACATGGTTGATTATCTCTTCACAGAAAAGTACAATTGATTTTAACAAGGTTTACAATGGTCAGAATGAGAAAATTGAAGAAAAAACATGACAAATAAAATTGTATCAGACAAACTAAAGTTGGTAGATATTACAATTCATACTTATAACCCAATTGTTTAAGGGCATGTTGCAAAAAAGCAGCATATCAGCATTTTCTGACTTCAAATTTGAGGTAGGTAGTTCAGTAGGTATGTGGCCAAACCAAATACAAGTAATGTGGAGTAAGCACTCCAACAAATATGACATAAATACTTTACTTTTACTCATCAACTTAGATACTAAACACCTTCCCGGACAAGTTCACCACCCATTTTTTTATTTCACTTTGGAAGCTATATCTATGGCTATGGCGGGGTTATAGAGCTGAAACTTTGTGAATATATACTTGTAACATCCCTCTACTCTGCATCAATGGGGGGAGGCATGGCGACTAACTACAGGGTGGGTCGCCCTATAAGCAAAAAAATTTTGCCAGGTTTTCCGTGTCCCAAACAAGTACACCACCCCCTTGATTAGCTACACTAAAGCGGCTGTATCTCCAGTTGCGGGGGTGGTAGAAAGCTAAAATTTTTGGGGTATTTTGGTAAAACCCACCCCTACTAAATGCCAGTGGGGCAGCTCCCGACGACCCTCTACAGTTTGTGCCGCTGTGTATAAAATTGTTGTTTTTAAAAAAAAACGACCCAAGTGTCCCAAGCAAGTTCACCACCTAAACGAATTAAAATTTTTTTTTGAGAACATACCTTTTATAAAAACTGAATCAGGTTTTAACCCTACTTCTGCTAATAAAATTTTTTTCCTTTGTTTAGCCACCCCCATCATAAATGGCAGACCGAAAATTTCACTTTAAACCAATTTTTTGTTTCACACTTTCAAAGTTGGTTTACAAAGTTCACTAGAGAATGGTCTAAGGTTCAAAGTTATGTAAACAACATATCCTCTAAAATGCTTCCATAAGGAAATTTATTTGGGGTGAATGAAAATATGAAAATTTTGTCAAATTTTGTTCCTGCAATGACATCATTTTGACATCATAGAATTCACCCCAAGTAAATTTCCTTATGGAGGCATATTAGAGGTTATGTTGTTTACATAACTTTGAACCTTAGACCATTCTCTAGTGAACTTTGTAAACCAACTTTTTAAGTGTGAAACAAAAAATTGGTTTAAAGTGAAATTTTCAGTCTACCGTTTATGGGACAGGGTAGGTGCCCTACTGAAAAAAAATTTTGGTGGCTGAACTAGGGTTCCAACCCGATTCAGTTTTATGTTAGGTATGTTGTTGCAACATTTTTTTAAATGCAGTAGGGAGATGAACTTGTTTTGGCACACTTGGGCTGTTTTTAGAAAATGGTCAACTTTATATGCAGTGACCGATGCTTTAGTGGGTCGTCGGCAGCCGCCCCACTGGTGTATTGTGAGGGGGGTTGTTGGCAAGACATCCCCCAAATTTCAGCTTTATACCGCCATCACAGCTGGAGATATGGCTCTTGTAGTGTAGCCAATCAAGTGGGTGGTGAACTTGATTGGGACACCAAAAACGCCAAAAAAAATGTTGCATATAGGGTGACCCACCCTGTAGTGAGTCGCCGCACCTCCCCCATTGTTGGGGAGTAGAGGGGTCTTACAACTTTATATTTACAAAGTTTCAGCTTTATAACACCCCCATGGACGGAGATATTGCATTCGAAGTGAAATAAAAAAATGGGTGGTGAACTTGTCCGGGAAGGTGTTTATATACAAATCAAATTAATCACAAATATCTCAAAACAAAAATAATAACCTAATTAAGGACATTTTACAGGTTCGATATATCGAAAATATGGTCGATATTCGATATCGATATTCGATATTTTTTCAAAATTTTCGATATCGATATTCGATATTCAATATTTTTTCAAAATTTTCGATATCAATATTCGATATTTGATATTAAAAAATGGTCGATATCCGATATTCGATATTCAATACGATATATCGTTTGAACCCTACTTGGGACTGCCACCTAGGGATGGAAAAAAATCGCTTTTTTTCCATCCCTACCCCAAATCCCCCAGCTATCTATCTATCTCGGAGGCAAATTTTGTTCTGCTTTCTGTTAGATGTGTAGTTGTAGTGTGTTGAGCAACTTTGGTTTATGAAATGACTGGCATTTAAATTGTTCAAAAGACACATTTGTAGTACGTTCTTTTACCTGGGAAAAAGTGTTTTTTCTTCAAAACCAAATATTGATTTCGGCATTCCCGTTTTAAATACTGGCTTCGATCTTCGCTTTGAAAAACGTTAGAAACCTGTCAAAAACTCAGCTATCGCTCTATCCGCTATCGAGTCACAATTTTTGGCTACTACCCGCTGAAACCAACTCATCCGAAATCCCTCAACTATGCATTTGCAACTCTGGAGCGATTTTTGAGAATTTTGCTCTTTTTTTTCGCTAAAAATCTCTGATTTACATCTTATAGTTTATAGTTTTTCACCTTCAACATCGCGATTTTCAGTTATATGTGGCTATATACCTATTTTTAGCTATTTTTGACCTATTTTGGCTACTTTAATCCATTTTAGTGGTTTCCCACTTTTCTGCCTCAAATAAGCCTTGAGAAGACCTGTACCTAAACCTGTACCTGTACCTTCGAAAAGCGTATATATTTTTCCCCGCCCCCCCCCCCCACCCCCACCAGAAAAATATTCAGCTATTTATCTATCCCTCCATAGGAGCGATTTGCTATCTATCCAACCCCCCGCAGGGTCGAAATCTTGGAGACCCCTGCCGCGAACATTGTAGCGTTAGATGGGTGCAGGGACGTAGCCAGGATTTTTGAGCAGGGGGGAGGGCGGATTGTATACGACCCCGGCGAACGGGGGGGGCGACGCCCCCCCCTTTTTTTCCTCTGCAGTATGGGAATGGCGCCATGGCGCTTGCGCCATTCGTAGACGTAACGTCATGGCGCCACTGGCGCTGGCATCGGCGCCAAAACAGCTGTATGTCTGTATCCTACAGGCATATACAGCGACACGGACAGGAATTTAGGCTTTTTAGTGGCTTTGAGGCCGCGCATACTTGTCAACTGGAAATATATGTTATGTGACGGTAAAATGCGTGCCCCCCCCCCCCTGGCTACGTCCTTGGATGGGTGGTAAGCCGGTAAATGTTATGGTCACTAGCGACGCCGCTTAGAACAACACGCGGTAACATTCAGTCTCAAAAATGCAGGAAATGCAGCTGCACGTGGAACGAAGTGGCACAGGGCGAAATCGGTCTGGCCGAGGCGGCACAAGACGCTGGGAAATACTGCGAGTTCCATCTTTTCCATGTTGTGATGAAACGAGTACCGATAAAAAAAACGCGTTTCCCCAACGAGAACATTTTTTGCCACCTACCTCCGGAGATGCGATTTGCTATCTACCGTATTTCCTCGAAATCCCCCCTGGGGTTTTTTTTTCATAGTTAAATTTTGAGGGGGTATTTCGAGGGGGGGGGCTATTCAAGGGGGTTTATCATTTCGTCAGAAATTTTCGTGAATTTGGTAGTAAAGATTACGTGAAAACGTGCCCAAAAGGGGTAATGAACGTGATGAAATAGGATATACCGTATCACCTCCAAATTCCCCCAGGGGGTTTATTATTTCGCCAGCAAAATTTGAGGGGGGATAATTCGAGGGGGGGGGGGGTTATTATTTCGCCAGGAATTTTCGGAAATTCCCCATACGCAGACGTAGAAAAATCAAACAAATACATAAATGTATATGTGTTTATAGGCATATATTTATAATTGTATATACACAAAAACCCTTCCCTAACGTCACTTAATCATCAGTTTTAACGTGTGTATTGCATTGTACAGATCGCTAACTGCGGTATTTCGAGGGGGGGTTAATTCAAGGGGGGTTTATTCAAAGGGGGGTATTTCGAGGAAATACGGTATCCAGCCCTCGCGAGGTTCAAAATTTTGAGACCTCTGGTTGGGACTGGAGATGGAGAAAAACGTCTTTTGATGACTCCATTAAAAAAAATTTTTTCAAGGTTTTTTTTACAATGTTTTTAGCAAAAGCTCCCAGATATGGTTGTGAGATCCCTGCAACCGCCAATACAGATTTGTATGCAAAATTGTATCCTTCCGTGCAAAAAGTCTAATTGATAAGAAATACTAGAAATTTTATACAACTTTTTTAAAAAAGACGGGATGACAATTGTGTTTTAAAAACGTTCAAAACAACTCCGTCAATCCCTAGTAGTAGCAATCGCTTTTTTGGAAACAGTCTTGCATCTTCAGTAATTTTTTCTTTTTTTAGTTATGCATTTTCCAGGTTAATTTGCGTAGTGTTCTGCTCGAATGGCTGCATGCTTTGAGAAGGCAGAAATTCTGGTGGTTGAAAAAATTTCCCGCGTGAAACCTTGTCAATGATTAAGTTAGAAATATTTGAAATACATATTTGATTTGCTATATTTATGATAATGGGTTCATTTGTAGTGTAACTCGGGTACTTTTTTTGACTACACGGTCATTTTGGTTTGTTACCGTAATTTTGTTGATTTATTTTATTCTGCGATTCCATTTGTTTTTTTCTCTTCATTTTTGTATCGTGATTTTGGAATACATTTACATAATGATAAACAGAATTAAATATGCATTTTGAAAAGTCACTTTAAATGTTTGCTTGGGCTTTGGTTACTAAGGCCCTACACACACTAGTTGACGCCAAAATTAGCGTCAACTCAGAGTCAACTGGTCAAAAATTCAGTTGACTCTGAGCCATTTACAATATGTATCCAAAAAATCCCCTTCTTTCATTCTACATCAATCGACTTCTCAATATTTTTTAATCAACACAGGTAAAAAATCAAAAATAGTTATACTTAAAAACAGTTGACTCTGAGTTGACGCTAATTTCAGCGTCAACCAGTGTGTGTAGCACCTAACGATATTTCGTTCTATCGTGTATTGTAGTTTGCATATTTTGTTCGCCTGCGTGGGGCCAAGGGATGTCTGTCAGCTAGAGATGGAGTGGCGCCACGGCGTTGCGCCAAATGATTTGGCGCCATGGCGCCATTGGTGCTTGACGCCATTTTCTGTGGTGCCTGGCGCGCAATCTTCAAAGGGCGCCACCATGGTTTGAGGTTGAGTTGCGCAAAAGTGATAAAATTTTAAGAGAGCGGTGCATTAAAAATCGATTTTTTGACTGAAAATTGCTAAATTAGATATCGTTCTACCTATTCATCAGGTGTATCTGATGGACATTTGTGGGGATGTGATTGGTGCGGTGAAACTGTCGGAAAACTTAACCTGGCCTTTTTTTCTGTGGTGCGTCTGGCGCCCTGTTTCCAAATGGCGCTCGGCACCATTTCTCTGGCGCTTTTCCATCACTAGTGCGGACGTGTGCCGGTGCTCCTGTAACCCGGAGCGCATGTAACCCGGAGCGCATGTAACCCGGTGCGCACGCAGACCCGCCACTCACCCAGCAGCTGCTGCGATGGACCCGGCCGTGCCCGACGCGGGGCGGAGTCGCCTGCTCAGGGTCGGTTACCCGCACATTTCTGTCGTTGCTCTGCAAGTGTTTTGTTTTTACCCACTTGTTTGTGGGTGAATTCTGTTGTACTTGGTTGTTTTGTATGGCTCTGCTGCTCTATTCCAGACGTTTCTGGGTTGCATTATCGTTTGTTTTGGTTAAAGTGAGCGTGTGCCCTGTAGACTTTTCATATTGTCTAATTGCTGTCTAGCAAATACACAGAACGCAATGTTGATACGAGAAACAAGCCTGGGGCCAGATTTAATACTCCCTACAGATTTGTAGGGTAGGGCGTACGCCCGACAGATTTTTTTAAGTTTAGCCGCATCGACGCACATGCACCGAGAGCAAGGCGGTTTGTAAAATATACGAAACCATCCCTTAAGGTTGCCGATATTGCAATATGACGTATATCACTTCGATTTTGGCCCGGAAATTACGATTTCGTCATTTCTTGGCCGTCTGCCAAAATATAGAGGTTTTTTCAGTGCATAGAAGGCAAAAAGGGGAAAAAAATCGGTAAACACAGGCTAAAAATAGGTATATAAACATGTACATAGGGGAAAGCCGCGATTTTGAAGGTGAAAAACTATAAAATGGTATGAAAATTAGGGATTTTGAGCGAAAATTGGGACAAAATTTCTCAAAAATCGCTCCAGATAGGTAGGTAGCTGAGCGATTTGGGGGGGGGGGGGGTAAGGGGGTAGTAGCCAAAAATTTTGCCTCGGGATAGATAGATAGCTGAGCGGCCTCCGGGATAGATAGATAGCTGACGGATTTGGGGGGGCCCCCCCAGCCCCCCGTAGGAGACCCCTGATGCGAACAGAGTAGTTTAAATTACTGAACGTTTTCAATGTATATGTACCACATTTCCTCGAAATAACCTCCTCAAAATGGACACAATTCATAAACCTCGAAATAACCTCCTCAAAATGGACACAATTCATAAACCTCGAAATACCCCCCTCGTTCAACCTCCCGTCAACTTCTCACTCTGAAACAGTCACCCCCTGGGGGCATTTCGAGGAGATACTGTACATGTGTACGTTGCAAATGAACGCCTACAGGCCAGTACCAGTACATATATATACGTATTTACAAAGTACTCGAGTGTATGCAGGGCAGTATCCAGGGGGGGGGCAGGGAGCCCCCCCTTCCCGGGGCGAGACCAGAAAGTGACCGGAAAATGCGAATTTTTTAACGTCAGCGTAAAAAATTTTGCGCGCATGCGCGCATTTTTCACCACACATGATGTATTATCATCAAATTTGCTCCATGTGCCCTAAAATCGTTATGAATACACTCAATGGTGTGCTTTTTGCTGTTATTGTATGTATATTGACCTATACATATACAGCGTTCCATGGCGCTGGCGCCAACGCCAATGGCGCCATAGCGTGGCGCCTACTAATGGCGCCAGCGCCATGGCCCCAGTGCGCCATTTTGTAGGTAAAATTGGGGGGGGGGGCTGAGCCCCCCCCCCCCCGTTCGCCGGCCTCCGTAAACAAGCAGCCCCCCCTCCGCTCAAAAATCCTGGATACGTCCCTGAGTATATGTATTTTTCAAGTAACTTTGAGTATGTTTTAACAACTGTGCATGCGAACACAGCGATTCACCACCGTTATGACATGTAGTGCCAACGTGGGTACAACATTTCCACCAACTTGAAAACAACGTTCTGAGAAAATTTTCAGCGTTGGGACAACATCGTCCCACAGCATGTAAATGCATGCTTTAATTGTGACGCGCACAAACCCAGCATTGAAACAACATTATGACACATCGAGACAACAGCGAAACAACGTGTTGACAAGGCCTTGTCACTACATGTCATAACGTTGCTGAATCACTGTGGAAGAGCCCAAAGCCCGTTATTTATTTAGGCATTTATGTTTCCACCGAATACAGTGCTGTGCCACTCGCAGCTGCTGGAGGGGCCGACGGACGTGCCGCACGTGCTGGAGGCGATTCTGCTGTGCGCGTGCCCCGCCCCCCAACAGCTGTGCGCGCTGGTGGCGCCCCTGTGCTCGCGGCTGCGCACCTTCGTGTACTCGCAGCCGAGGCTGTGGCGTCAACTGGCACTCAACAGTCATCGAAGGAAGAGCTTTGAAAGGAACATCGATGCATTGGGCCACTTGTTCCAGCAGCCGAAGGTTTGAGGGGGACATTTTGCGAGTGTTTGACTTAGACACGTGGTTATATTGCCAAGAGGAGTCCTGGCGGTACGATATATGCAGCCCTGCTCACTCTAGGCTAATTTTGGTCCTTCAATTCTGTCAATCGTGGTCCGGAAACCGAGCTGCACAAATACAACCCGCATCAAAGAATGTGTTTAAAGTTATCCTTGCAATATATGCACAAAATGTTTCTCTCACAAAAATCTATGCAAATGATTGAATATTCGCAATTTATCAATTGTCATTTTGAACGCAGGTGTGCACAGGGCTGCGACAATTGAAGTTGCAAAGAGTTTCAATAAAGACAAGCCGCGTGCTCAGTGACTTTTTTGCCCATCCACTTCCCAACCTGACCGAGCTGCAGCTGGAAGATTGCCAAATTGGCTGGGACATGTGGCTGTCGCTGGCCGGGGCAACTCCGCACTTGCGGCAGATCACATTGTATGATCTCAGATTTGATCGCTATGAAAGGTCGTCTGAAGAAGTCCCAGAGAGTGGTCGCTTTTGGCCTGCATTGACAACTGCAAAAATGAGATGCCATGTGGATTTGATGTTGTTTGTGCTGCGGCAGAGTTGCTCACTGGAAATTTGTGAAATTGGATTTTTACCAGATGGTGAGAGGTCCCGGTCTGTTCTTTTACATGGGCTTTTTGTTTTTCATTAGCGCAGTTTGTATTTCTTGAAGCTTTCTTGGCACTGCGCCATATCGCCATTAGTGTTGAACCCCTGCAAACCTCCCCACCAGGGGTATCAAAAATGTGTTTTTTTTTGTTTTGGAAAACAGAAATGATAAAAATTTGCACTTGCCAGAAAACAGAAATGGAAACAGATAATTATTTTGCAAACGGAAATGGAAATTGAAAAATTTGCACTTCCTGAAAATGGGAAAATGAAATGCTGGAAAATGGAAAACAGAATACAAAATTTGCATTTAAACGGGAAAATTTGATAAAAATGTGCTGGAAACGTGAAAAAAATTGCAGCAATTTTGTCAGAAATGGGAAAAATTTGCAAAAATTTCTCTGAAATGGGAAAAAATTCACAAATTTTTTTCACAGAATTGATAACCTTGATGCATTTTTATCAGTTTGGCTAAAACAGATAAGGCGCCTTTTACACTGTGAGACTGTGACAACAAAAAAAGCAATTTTTCAGCCATTTTTGTGCGATACATAAGAAATATTTTTCATGTGTGAAGCCTCAATTGATCATGACTTGATCAGCCGAAGACAAACATTTAATTATATACATTGTGTGTTCATGCACACTAGATCACACTTTTTTCTTGTTGTCAGAGGATAACACTGATTTGTTTTCACCTGCCCCTAAAACAAGGCCGCCGACAGCGCCCCTGGAACAAATACAGTGACAGCCTCTGACAACAAAAAAAGTGTGATCTAGTGTGCATGAACACGCAATGTATATAATGTGATGTTTGTCTTAGGCAGTGGGACTGATCAAGTCATGATCGATAGAGGCTTCACTCATGAATATGGAACTTTTCACTCGACTTATGGAACTTTTTCAAGTGTTGTCTGGGTCGTCACAAAAATGCAGTGTAAAAGCTGTCTAACATAAAGTTGAGCCAGAAAATGAAAAAAATGCTGAAAAAAACAGGAAATTTACAATGACAATTGAATGAAATTGAAGCTGACAATGGAAAGGGGTATAAAAACAGGAAATTTAGTGGAAGACAGGAAAAAAATGTGGAAACTGAGCTGGAAAATAAAAAAAAATGAGCTGGAAAAATGGAAATGAAAAACATTAGCAGCCAGAAATGGAAATGGAAAAAATTAGCATCATGAAAATGGAAACAGAAATGGCAAAATTTTGCCAGTGTGAAACAGAAAATGGAAAACAGAAAGTTGACACCCTACCACCCTCAAACCTCCACAACATCCCAAACATTTTTTCAGCTATCTATCCCTCCAGAGGACCAATTTACTATCTATATGAACCCCCTGCAGGGGTCCAAATTTTCAAAACCCACGCAATACCATGAACAAATGGAAGCTTATACCCTTAAAACTTTTTTTAACATATGTAAAAAACTTCCAATGGTAATGTGTATTTGCAATTGCACGCTTGCATGCGAAAGTTGCAAAATACATTGTGCTTGAGTGTTATCAGTTTTTCCAACACTATTGTGCAACTGTGCAAACTGCTGAGACCCTTGCAACTATTTTTTTCAAAGCAAGAAAAGCACTGGTCATCTCTATTTACACCTAGGGTTGTGATTGGGACGATATATCGTATAGAATATCGAATATCGGATATCAACCATTTTTTCATATCAAATATCAATATCGAAAATTTTGAAAAAATATCGAAAATGGAATATAAACCATTTTTTTGATATTTTTCGATATTCTGATATTCTTTTTGACCTATTTTTGATCCCATAATAAATGGGCCAAGCCAACAAAAATTGGATGCTGCAGCCATATAGCCAGAATTACAGCTCAGCGGCGTTTGACATGAAATGATGACGTCATAAAACTGATAACATCAAAATAGACATAGGTACAGCGTTGAAATTTCAGAATTTGATAGTTCTAGTAATTATGTGTAATGTCCTAAAAAAATTAAGAAAATAATTATTATTTAATAAGTTATTAATTTCATGTCAAAATTTACACATTCTACATCAACATTTCTGTCAAACATTTTATGTCACCAAAAAAATTTGACATAAAATTTATAACTACTTAAATAATGATTATTTTATAAATTTTAATGGGACATTACACACAATTACTAGAACTATCTAATTCTGAAATTTCAATGCTGTACCTTTGTCTATTTTGATGTAATCAATTTTACAACGTCATCATTTCACGTCAAATTGAAAGAAATTAAATAGCAAGTCTTAATGAACACTTATAAAGAGTTTAAGTGCAAAAAGGCTTGGAAATTTCACATGGTGCACTCCCTGAGCACCTCCAAGCCATGACCCTGTTTCGACCCTTTACAGTAGACAGGGGATAATTTTGGGGTGGTGGATGGGTCTCATCAGTACAGACCACCTTGTACTTAGGATCTACTAAACTTAAATGGGGCCTACCAAACTTACGGGAGCGGCGGGGCCGGTGGGCGTAGACTCGGAGCTGGACATAACTTCACACTTGCGGGTTCCAATCGAAGAGAAACAGCCTAATTGATGAATCACAAGTGGAGAACTGGCGCTTTATAAGGCGCCCAAGTGGTTTGAATGTCCCGCCAAATTGTATTTACTTGATATTCAGGGTACATAGTACTTGGATACATCTAGTTACCAACGATCAACTTTCTGATTTTTGATAGCAAATCAATGTTTAATTTCATATTAAATTTCCAAATTAAATCTCTATATTTCTGTGTGCAATTGATGGCCACTTCAAACAGTATGTCTTTTGAATATTCATTATCTACATGACCATCAATAATTGGTTTGATGCTGCTACAAAAGCCATCCCAGTCAGAACACAATCGCATTGCTCTCAACCAGTGTCCAAAAAATGTGCCTTTTTTGACACACATGGCTTGGGCACTTCTGAAATTTGTGGCTGAGATGCATTTAAAGCTAAAGTCTAGTCGTTTGTCATATAATTTCCAGGAAAGATTTTCAAAGTCTATTGTCATGTCCAAAAAGTCTGTAGATGCCCCTTGACGGTCTGTTCTATTGAGTGGTAGATTGGATGGATAAATTTCTCCTACTAGTTGGGCAATGTCAATATTTGACTCTGCCTTATAGCATATTAATAAGTCATCTATATATCTGAAGCATCTAAATAATTCACTTTGTTTATCTCTATTGTTAAGTATCCAATCCATTTCTCGCCACATCAAGCTACAGCAGGCTAAGCTTGGTGCTGATGCACAGCCCATTGGAAGCCCAGAAGTTTGTCTGAATAATTGATTAGTAAATACAAGGTATGATTCAGAGAGAACTGTTTTGAGCAGATGTATTACCCCTTCTTTGTCCAATGACAACAATTTTTCATGTCTTTTATCACTGTACGAGACTTTTCGCCAGCCTACTGTAATGAAGCGTTTTTTGGCATTAAAGAAGCATTTGTCTGCAAGTTTACATATACACCTTAGTATTTCTGTGTGGCACATATTGGGATAGAGTGTAGAAAAATCTCCTGAGAAACATTTTACCATTTTATTTTCTTTGGCTAGATTATTTACAAATTCTTCCACTTCTAAAGAGCCTTCACATGGCCAGTAAGCTGTACAGCAGGTGGCACTAGCTTCTGCAATAGAGAGGCAATAATTTTGCATGTGAGATTTGAAGTGTCTTAATATTCGATGTAGTGTAATAGCAGCTGGTTTGATAGGTGCTTTACTTCCCCCACTAATAAATCTAAATTTTACTGGGTTTTTATGCATTTTTGGTATTGGATATAATCTAGGTAGTGTTTGCCATTCATTATTATTATTGATACGTAAATTTTCTAGTATTTTATTATGCTTATTAATTATTTCTGCCTCTGTTTCGGTAACTGGTGTGTAAGTGCTGTTTCCAGCGCATATCATATGTCCGTTTTGCCAGCTTACACCCAATTCTTTGCACATAGCTTCAGCAGCAAACTTTTTGCATATGATCACCAGGTTGCTTGTCGCTTTATCTGCTGGGGCGATCACAAATTTTTTGTGCAGTTTTTGGCATGCATTCTTGATGTATTCAATATTTAAAGTGTCTGGAAAATCTTCATGCCAGTTTTTTGTACGTTTACGTATATATGTATCTAGGTTATTCATTAAGTCAGTATCCAGACAAATATTCAGTTTTAGGCTTATTTTATGGAGAAGTTCCACAATTTTATTTTTACATCCCTCAATAGTCGTGTCTGCAGTGTAGCGATATTTAGCACCTAATTTCAATGTATTTTCAATAGTGGTGTCTTCCAGAACTGCTAAATTACCAGTAATGATATGTTTGTGGTGGACATCTCTAAAGCTAGATGTTTCGCAGTCACATTTATTAGCCAAAAGTTCTTTCAGTTCTAGTGGATTAGTTGACTTAAAGACTTTATTGTGGTTGCATAATATATTTGACAAGGGTTTATCATAAGTGAAGCAAACTATGATTTTGTTATACTTTAGCCAGTCAGTTGCAATTTTATCACAAAATTTGGTACTGTTGAGGAATTTTGCAGGTCTGATACAGTCCATGGTGGCACCAGGGAAACAGCATGTGAAGTAATGTTTTTTACGTAAATCCACTGGCTTTTGTTTATCTAAATCACCTTTACTTGTGATGTAACCCAGTACCGCCATAGCAACATCAGTGGAACCATCACATAATCTTCTGTGAATATAACCCATTCTTCTTTGCAGCTCCAGTAACTCACATTTTTTACATTGTCTCAGAATTTTTATTACCTCAACAAAAGTGTGGTTAGCAACCTTGGCTGATAGTATTTTGTCACAAATATAGTCCACGGACCAGCTCTGTCTTTTATTGCTTTTATTTCTGATTCTATCTGAGTGGTCTCTAGGAACCGGGCGGCAGAAGTAAGGGCTATTAGCATATTTTGGTATAGTACCCTTTTTAATGTTTCCATAGCCTTGAATTTTAGTGTTTAAGCCAAAGGGGTATGCCGTATTCAGTATTAATATCCATTCTTTTTCAGCAGCTAATATATGGTCAGCACCATAAACACCCAATATTTTAAAGGTTGGGGTATGTCCTTGTGCATTAAAGTGCTTCACCAATGCTGTTTGTAAAGTACCTTTTTTAAAACTTCTAAGATGCTCCCCAATTCGAATTTTAAATTTTCTTGAAGTTTCTCCAACATATTGTTGTTTGCAGTGAGTGCATGTGATAAGATAGACTACATGTGATGTGTTGCAGTTTACATCCACATTTTGAGCTGAGCAATATCTGTATCCTGTACTTGATTGTTCACAAAAAATGCTGCTGTCTATAAAGCTACATGTGACACAATTTCCACATTGTTTTGTAGTGATTTTCATACTGGAACTTGTTCCTGGAGTAACACTGATGGTGAGACCATCGCTAACAACAGTGCATAATCTATTTGCAAAGTGGTGAGTGGTTGAAGGTGAAGTGGTTGAAGCAGGCCAAGTTTTGCACCCTGGCTGGCCCTGTCCAGGGGCAGGTAGAGAAAGGTGCCAGTGCTATTGAGCCGGTTAGGCTTTTGAGCGGCGGGCCGGCACCCTAAATAGGGCTCCCACCATTAATAGAAGCTCTCCGGGCATGCCGAGGGTACTGACTGGCCCCAGTACCCTCTTAAAAGCCGTTCCCGGAGCTTCTCTGAATGCATAATCATGCCTGTTTTTAACTATTAGCTTGTAGACTGAATAAGAGACAGGACTGGAAGAATTTTTTTATGTAGCTTGTGCATTATGTCATGCTTTAAACTAGACGCCCCGCAGAGAGTATCAGCATAATCATGTTCCAGTTAAATTGTTAAAAGGCTTATTGAAAATCACCGAAATTTATGCAAAATGTTAAATGTGGAAAAATCACTAATTAATTTTTACAACGTTCAAATGAGTGTAAATAGTCATGCAGCTCAATGTAAACCATTTTTATTGATAAAGATTGGAGAAATATTTATGTAAATATCACATGTCTTCAAATTTATAAACGCCAGAGTTACAGACATTCAATACAAGCACTATTTTGGAAAGTGAAAGCAAACAGTAAGAACAATGTAAAGTGGCACAAATTCTTTGCCAGCGAAAAAAGTAAAAAACCGGAAAATCAATTGAACCCGCAGTGCTAAGTATGAAAGGCATTTAGGCTGTGCTGGTGGAGGGGCCTGGGGTGGTCAAAGAACCGCTGGACGATGCCAAAATGGTTCCAGGTGGGGGGACCCACCCGTTCCCCATTTTGGCAGGGTCCATAATCAACTGTTCCTCCTTAATCCAATCATTATAAGATTTCACTTGGCCGTTGGCTTTGAATTTGTTACCCATAAGTTTGATGGCTTTCCTCATGTCCCAATTCTTCTTTCTGCATAGCGCCAGGGCTCAGCAAAGTGCAACGGTTGTACAAAACTAGGCTGTCAAATTTCTGTTTTCCATTTCTGTTTTCTGAAGACAAATTTTTTCCATTTTCCCTTCCATTTTCCAGCCACTGAAATTTGAGTTCCATTTTCTGTTCCGTTTTCCGGCCACAATATTTTTTTTCATTTCCCTTTCCATTTTAGCCGGCTCAATTTCCACATAATGACACACCGAAACAACTCGTTGACTACTCCTTGTCAACTGGTGAATCGCTGTGGAAGGATAGTTATATACCTATTTTTGGCAATTTCACCATTTTCTGCTTTCTACACCATGAAAATGCCTATACTTTGAACCCCCGAGCAGATGCATTTCTGCGCTGGTGGAGCGACACAAGGACACACTCAGAGAATTCCAATGTCCATACCTGCGGATGGATGATGCATCAGTCAGGCAGCTGGCCACCTGCGAGCACTTGACCAAATTTGTGGCAAATTGTTTTGATGTGAGAGCGGAAGCTGTGTGCAGTCTGTGGGTTGGTTGCGTTGCATCTGTTGCAATCACTTGGCCCGCCAACGTGTGCGATGTCTTTCAGAATCTGCGCACCACCCTGCAACACCTGCAACTTACTCGGGTTTCTGAAGTCGGTTTGCATAGATTGCTGCTGCGGGGGGCACCCTGGCTGCAGCTCACAACCCTGCAGATTCATGGGGATTTTTATAATGCTTATAGCGAGGAGATTATCAATGCGATTGTGCGCAGCTTGCCAGGCTTGCAGCAACTTGAATTTTGGCCTTTGGCTCGTCTGAGTGACGCGTCGCTGCGCACCTTGGTGGTGGGCCTGCCGCAGCTGCGCAGCCTGGATCTGTGGTGCTGGGAACTGGCAGCAGATTTGCAGTGTTCTGCGCTGGAATCTGTGCCCGCGGACAACTGGACGCAGCTGCGGCACATTTCTTTGCACTGCTACGTGGGTTTTTTAACTTTTAAAAGTAGAAATCTTTTCATGTGAAGCAATTATCACTGAACACATCTGCTTGTATTTAAAAATGTATTTTTTCAATATAAAAAACATTCAACATTTTCCCAATGGTATCCCGATATTCTTTTAACAATCGATATTCCCAATTTATCAACATTCCTACAGGGCGATCGGCGTGAGATCTTGGCAAGTGCTCTGGATGCACTCCGCTCGAGGGCCGCTGGACAGATTACATGCATTAGTAGCTGATGTAAGCTAAAGATGTGTTCTGCATGCTTTTATATTTAGGCAGGTTGTGATGTGATGTGGTGCAAAAAATGTTGGAGCCTAGTTTCAAATAATTTTGTATTAATAAAAATGCTGAAATTGTAAGATCACAATTTAGATTTTTTTAAATGTAAATTTGCACCCGTTTGATTTGTTTCATACCGTTGGTGCATCGGTAAACTTGGCGGACATGATGGCATACAATGTTCTGGAAGAATTTGCAACGACCATAGTGGACACTGAATGGGCACTTTGCCAACTATTTTGCAATATGGGGGAAACGAAATTGATCAAATCATCCCGATAGACTTATAACTTACAATGGTTAGGTAAACCCCCGTTTACCTAGGTCCGAACGCTTACGAATTTTTGAAAAACGATTCATTCACGGCCCCCCCTAAACTTTTTGGGAAAGTTCACCCCATACAAAAGATAGCCCAAAGAGTCGTCTAAATGATGTATGGTATGCCCCTCAATATAAGGCCGCGTGGGCCGTGTAAACGGCCCACGCGGCCTTATATTGGGGGGCATACCATACATCATTTAGACGACTCATTTAATGTAGAGTCAAAATGGAGTGCATATTTGAAATCAGTGCAATCAGAAACCCAAAAATGCATTATTTCACAAATTCAAAGTTTTTGGCCCCAGGGATTCAATTTCAGGGTTATGGTAATGTACTGTCAGAATCTAGTGCATATTTCAAATCATTGTAATCAGAAACCCAAAAATGCATTATTTCACAAATTCAAAGTTTTTGGCCCCAGGGGTTCATTTATAGGGTCATGGTAATGTAGTGTCAAAATGGAGTGCATATATCAAATCAGTGCAATTAGAAACCCACAATGCTTCATTTCACAATTTTACATTTTGAGGTGTGCGTTCAGTACATGGGTGCGTTTTGCACAAGGGAATTCGTGATGTATAGATTCACGATGGATTCAAATTGTAAATTATGGCCCACATACTACACTGGCCATTGAACTTGAGTTCCCTTGTACAAAACGCACCCATGTACAGAACGCACCTCAGTATTTTGAGGGTAAAAGTTGCACACCCCTTTTTTATTTTAAACTGAACTTCGAAGGTTTTGATGCTTCTGTTTTTAAAAAAGCGTTTTTTTATTTAAACATGTGCCATCCCTAGTCTGAACACCTAAAGCTTAGGGACCTAAGGCTTAGCTTAAAATCAAACATCGGAAATTTTTGCCACCCAAAAATGTAGCTGTCAAATTCAAAAAGCATTTAGGGTTGGGTCCAGCCAATTTTTCACAGTTTTACCAATATTTCTCGATGTCTCTTCTCCCTTTAGTAAGTTTCCCGACAGAAAATTTGCCACTTTATAATTAATATTTGAAACTTTACAATGATTAGCGACCGCACCACTGGAACACATCATTCGCATATAAAGGTAAATGGATACAATGTGCCTACACACACTATCACACGCCTACACCTACGCCAATGGCGTGTACGGAAAAATACATCCGCGGCGTGAATTATGTAATACGCGTGCAGACTTATCCAAAAGTAATAGTATAGTCTATAAGTAAATCACAGTGAAAGTAAATACAAAAATTGTCTTTAGAATATTTATTTTGGTATAGAACATTCAAAATGTCAGGGTTCAAACATTCAAAATGTCAGGTTAGATTACTTTCCCGGATTTATACATATGCTAAAAAGCTGGAATGTTATGTGGTTAAATGCGATTTTGAAAAACACCCAGAAAATTTACTCATGTGGAGAAGAGAATTCGTGGTGAAGTTTATATATTTACGTTTTTGTATTTATATATGTCTGCACGCGAATTCGATAATTCACGCGGCGGACATATTTTTCCGCACATGCCATTGACCCCTTCAAAAATCCAAGATGGCCAGTTCTCATAACTGGACTCATTCGTTGCAAAAGCATAGACAGGCGCACATATGCGCGCTCCAATCAATCAATAGACCTATGCAGTGTAACAGACGCCTCTATTACGCTACTAAATGCGGGTCATTTATCGGCGGAGCTATAATGTCCCACATATATGCATTTTACTAGTGTTTATACCGCGGACATTATATACCTTCTTAAGTCAAAAATGTTGAAGGTATAATGACCGCGAAGGTATGATGTCCGCGCGGACATCATATCTTCCGAAGGTAAGATGTCCATGGAGGGAAGAATACCTGGAATCCTCTTTGGGCTATCTTTTGTATGGGGTGAATTTTCCCAAAAAGTTTAGGGGTGGCCGTGAATGAATCGTTTTTCAAAAATTCGTAAGCGTTTGGACCTAGGTAAACGGGGGTTTATACTTATAGTCCTAGATAGCAGTGCGTCTGTTTGCAGCACGCGCGCAGCGGTCATCAGATACTGCCCGAGAAACGGGAATAACTCGGTCCCTCTCTCGCGCAGCTGAATTGAGTATGCGTAACTGTATTTAGATATTATTTAGACGTGTGCTGAATTACGTGCGTATTGAGCGGTCACTCTGATGTAACCAGCGTGCTAATCTGGGGGATTATGTCGGGGGAATTATGAATGATATTCCGCCTGATTCCGAATGATATGATGTCCGCCGATAAAGAATATTGCGCACTCGCTTTCACTGTCATACTAATTGTGATGTCCGCCGATATATGTACTGTATTTACTGTATGTATTTACAAAGTTGCATTGCGGCTAGCATTGAAAAAATGGGTGATTTGAGAAAATACAATTAAACCATCAGCATTAATTGACAGACTCCTCGCTCCGGCAAACTCAAATGTGTGTCAAAACAGATGTGTTTCCTGCGTTTTGCACAGACCACAACACTTTCACTTGAACGTCGCTCGTCGGCTCGTGGGCAAGCTTTTAATTGGGGTGGGAACCAGTTGACATCTGCTGTCGATGTCAACTACTGTGTGGCAATTCATTAGTGCACTATGTCACACTCGCCACACACACTAATCGGAGTCGGATCTAGTCGCAAATCGGCACCTTTGATGCTTACCGCTCTGACCCCTCAAACGTACAAATGTAAATGGCGCGCGGCGTGTCGAAAAAATGCGAAAAACAATCGATACTGACCCAAGCGACGCCAGGACTATAAGTGTACTTTGCCCTTACAATAACAATTTATATATCTTGCGTTTATAATGTTTGATGATATCATGTTTCGTCAAAACGTTAAATCGTCCGCCAAGTTTACTGCAGCACATTTGTGGTCATTATGACTGCATGAAAATTTTTTGTCAAACCCCCCGGACTAGGGTGTCAACCTTCTGTTTTCCGTTTCCGCTTTCCGCAGGCAAATTTGTTTTTCTGTTTCCATTTTCCGGCTGCTAAATTTGTTTCCATTTCCGTTTTTCCGGATCATTTTCTGTTTTCCAGCTACCGTATTACCTCGAATTAACCCCCCCTTGAATTGACCCCCCCCTAAAATTCGGCTGAGGAAATAATAAACCCCCCCCCTCGAAATACCCCCCCCTAAAATTGAGTGTAAAGGGAACGTACATTACAAATACTGCAGTTTGTGATCTGTACAATGCAGAACACACGTTAAAACTGATGATTGAGTGACGTTAGGGAAGATTGTATGTATATTTACAGTTATATATGCCTATAACCACATATACATCTATATAATCGTTAAATTTTTCTACGTCTCAGTATGGGGAATTTCCGAAAATTTCTGGCGAAATAATAGACCCCCCCTCGAATAAACCCCCCCCTCGAATTATCCCCCCCTCAAATTTTGCTGGCGAAATAATAAACCCCCTGGGGGTATTTCGAGGTAATACGGTAAATTTTCAATTTTTCTGCCTGTTTTCCGTTTTCTGGTCCAATTGTCTGTTTTTCAATTTTCTGTTTTCTGTTTCAGCCAAACTGGTAAACGTGCATTCAGGTTCTCCACTATGTGAATTTTTTCTATTTATAGCAAGATTTCTTCAAATTTTTTATCTTTTATCTTCAACATTCTGCAAAAGTTCCCGGCAAAATTTCAGCAAATTTTTTTTGTTTCCGGCTTAATTTTAGCAAATTTTTCCGTTTCCAGGCCTTTCATTTCCGTTTTCCATTTTCCAGCAAGTGCAAAAATTTTCCATTTCCGGCAAGTGCAAAAAATTTTCCATTTCCGTTTTTGGCCAAAACGTTTTTGTTGACACCCTTCCCAGACTTTAGGATAAACAGCCTGCAAGGCCGCTACACATGCGTTGCTCTCATAGAATTGGAAATAAAACAAAGTTATATTTCTCCATGTGAACTTTTTGAATTATCAACTATTTATTTTGAAATGTGGAGGCCTCATAATCATAAACATCAAATGTTGGTAGGCGTTTGCAAAGGACATGTTGCATTCATTTATATGTTTTTCACTGATGAGCAGGGGTGGGAAAGGGGGGTGTTACCACCAAATTACCCAGCTTATATCTATCCTGGAGGAAAATTTTTGGGCTGTTGTTCCTTGAACACCCCTCAATTTTTGCTCAAAATCACCAGCCTTATACAACCCTTTAATTATATTGAACCATCTCAACCCCCCCCCCCCAAAGAAATCTTATCAGCTGTATTTCCAGCACTTTCCAGAAAAAAATCCACAAGATGGCAAATGGGATGGATTGAACTTTCAAATGATTGGGCGATGGTTTGCGGGGATTTCAACGCCAGTTTGTGAACGCCAGTTTACCACAGAAAGTAGTCATACTGTTTGGTTATAATTTTGTATCGTTTTAATTCAGTCATTTTGCCATTGGGAACTCTCCCATATCCTGTAAAAGACCCTGTAAAGTGTCAAAGACCCTGCAAGTGTAATGTGTCATGTAAAAATATAAAAATCACAAAAAATAAAATAATGATACAGGACTTGGCAGCCGGCCAAACTTCACTTATTGAAAAAATAAAAGGATGATATCGGAGAGAAAATGATTCAGTAGGAGTTTGATCGTATTGTATAGATCAAGAACGAACACTTTTACGGGTATGAATTCCATTGGGTTGATGCGGTATTTAGACTTGACCGGTGTCCAATTTTCTAGTTGTGTAAGTAGTCGTTTCAGCTTCATAATTGGTATTTTCATCTTAATAAATGACTATACCCCTATTATTAGTATATTTTGGTTATTTTCAAACGGTTTATATAACGATTTCAAAATTTTGGCTGGCTGCCAAGTCCCGTATCTATATTTGTTAATGCGATTTTTATCTTTTTGCGTGACACATGACATTTTACATGGTCTGGGAGTGGCACCTGTTTCAAGTTGAGTTCTCTCATCATGCATCAAAATCTGTAGTCTTGTAATTTGCCATTTCAAGCTCCAGCGTATTGGGATTTGTTACGTTCGATCAGGTTAATTTTTTTGGTTTTGTTGGACCTATCGTTTTGAATGATTCAGTTGACATCGTTTGTTTGTGCAGCCGTTAGGGTTGGCTGATGTTTTTTGAACGTTTTTTTTAAAACGACGTTTTTTTATTTAAAAAACATGACGTCCGATGGCCTAAATTTTTTAGTACTAAGCACTAGGTATTTTGCAAAATGTTTGCGCGCAAGCGCGCAATTTCACACACAAATTAACATTGGTGGTTGTTTTCATTGGTTTTGTGGCATTTTTAGTATCAAAGCATTAATTTCTATGTGCTACCATGGGTAAATAAGCTGTCATATGTTGCTGTAGTATATAATATTGAGGTAATGTGCTTCCATGTACCTCCACAGTGTGTAACATCACTCCCGAAGTAACAACCTCCTTTTATAACCTTGTTTGATCACTATTCTGTGCCAAACTTCACTTTGAAGTCACGAACATTTGACTATAAGGCGATATACAAACATGTCGATAAAAATGGATAGTTTTGACACAAATAACCACTTATAATGCTATCCCATGGATCCACAGCCATTATATGGGCATATACAACATCGCAGAGTATTACCACTTGTCTGATATACCTATATATGTTGACACAAATCCATATCTGGGAGCTATTAAAAAAACGTTTTTTATTTAAAAAAACGTTTTTTCCAAAAAACAACAACGTTTAAAAAAACACACATTGAGTTGAAAAAACGTTTTTTTTCCAACCCTAGCAGCCGTGTAGAGTTATGTTTGTTCTGCCCATTGATTGCTCACATCTGCTTTAATTACATACGTAAATATATACACTCCGGGCAGAGTTGTTAAAAGTACCGAACTTTTTCAAAGTATATGTAAACGTAAAGTATTTTTTTACTCATCCCCTGAGTACAGAATACGGCAAGTAAATATTTTTTACTTTTACTCACAAGTAAATGCTTTTGCTCCTAGAAAACGTAAACGTGAGTATTTTTGAGAAATGTTACCCCATGTTTCACTCAAAATCACCAATTTTCATAACTTTTGGACCGTTTTAAGAAATTTTCGGATACGTATGTGCGTGTAGACACATTTCCGACTAATTCCCCTATTTTTAGCATATTCTCTCCCCTTTTCCCTTCTATTCCTTCATAAAGTCGATAAAAATACTTAACAGAAATACATTTTCTGTACTCGAATACTTTCAAAAAGTATACGTAAATGCGAGTACAGGAACTTTTTTTGGAGGAAACGTAAACGTATTTACTCTGTACTCGAGTAAACGTATTTATCGAGTAAAAGTAAATATGTTTTAACAACTATGACTCCGCGGACAGCGCACTTCACATGCCACATAAATATTTACAATACGCATGTTGTCTGAAGCAATAACACTCCCGAGTAGCACCAATCAATAAATACCCACTCACACAAAAAATATAATTGAATTTATAACAGAAAAACGCATTTTCGCGCATTTAACTTTTTTCAATTGTTTGAACACTATTTTTATTTTTAAAGATGGCGTCATAATATTTTTTTCTTTAAGAAAATCGCTTAACATGCGCGGTCCGCCGAGTAAAAATGCGCTTGATTGAATTTTGTGCCCACATTGTTTGCTGGGGTCAATCTTGTAAAATGTCATGTGAAATGTAACTAGAAATGTGTCAAATCTGTTACTCACTGGAACTGGCCCCAGGAAGCGTATGGCGAGTTGCGCTTGTCAAATCAAAATTGTACCAATGAGAAAATTCTCCAAAATACATTCACTTGTTTTGTTTTCGAGCTCGATGTTTCTGCCTTGAATACTACATTTGTTGAACCGATTTTGTAGTTATGAAATAAATACATACGTGCATATGAATTTTCTGCAGATTGAAATGTTCGCCTGGTGCTCGGTTGTGGAAAATACAGCTATTCAGCATATTGTGTCAGTGTATGTTCTGTAAGCATGTGCCCCAACCAGATGTGTGTGCCGGTGCACATGTAAACCCGCTGCGCATGCAGACCGCCACTCACCCAAGCAGCTGCTGCGATGGACCCGGCCGTGCCCGACGCAGGGCAAAGTGCCCGCTGCAGGTGAGTCCCCCTGCAAATGCGTTTGCCCTTCTCGATGCCGTTTTGCGGTCATCTGTTGAGCACAGTTGATTGGTCTTCTGCTGTGTCTGCCAGCATGCGTGCCAGCGACTCCACTCGCGGAACCACGCTGCTTAACTTACTGTTGAGAACCCCCACAATGCGTACCCTCGACTATGTACCGATGGGAACCCCACTACGCGGGATACCCCAAACTTGCAATGTAACATAGGGAACCTTCGATGTAGCATAGGGAACCTTCATGTACATAGGAAACCTTTATTCTACTGGTGCATCCTAGCTCCATGTGTAAACAATCGGAAACCGGAGCTGCACGTGGTTAGATCATAGTATAGGGGATTAGAAAGTTGACGCAGCTGTTTAAGTGCAATCAATATTCAACAATCATTCATTTTAAGTAAATATGTCGCAACTGACAATAACTGTGCAAGTGACATAAACTGCCAGTCAATATAAACTGGCTTTCGCTCAAATTTTTTTCAAAAGTTTGTAGTTCGATCCAGGAAGGGACTTCAGCCAAGGTGCTTGTATTTTTGGATAGCCCTAACATTTGTCTACTCGCACCCCTGGGGGGACCCCCGTGACTGCACCCTCGCAGCCACAGGGGTCCCCCCGGGGGTGCAAGTAGACAAATGTTAGGGCTATCCAAAAATACGAACACCTTGGCCCAACTCCAATCCTGGATCGAACTACAAACTTTTGAAATTTTTTTAAGCGAAAGCCAGTTTATATTGACCGGCAGTTTATGAGATCGAAAATTTCCGTGTGTGTGTGCATCAAACATAAATATTTATACAAAAATAAAACAGCAACAAATATTTAATTTAAATGTAACAAATAGACTGTGTAAGTAACATAAATATAAGGATGATCTCAACGGGGTCAATCCACTATAACATGCTGTGTACTTTAACATGTTGTGGAAACTAACATGCCACCATGGGAATCTGACATGTTGTGGAAACTGACATGCCAAAAGCTGAATGTAAAACGCCAAGCCCAAAGGTGAGTCTAGCATGTGAGCGTGCAACTGACATGCCATGCAAATACAGTTGCATATTTGTTGCACAGGGCTATTGTTGAGAGAGACTACTGTGGGCTTTGCAGTATCGCAAGTTAACAGCATTGTGTATTTATTGTGCGTATTGTTTTTGTGTATTGTGTATTGTGTGCATTATTTCATAAGAATTGGCAATCAATTTTTTGTTTTATTATTGATGATGCTATTAAAATGATAAGGCTTATTGCGGGTTAAAAATTATTCATCAATAACAAATTTTGTTTCACTAGACACGGGCACAGCACGCTCAAATTTTATCCACTAAATTATTGCATTTTCAAATTTTTCTAGAAAAAATTGCAGGTTTGTTCTAGTGGTGAAACAAAAATTTTAACAAAAAGTCCAGAAAAATTTAAATATTAAGATTTTTGACACCTTGACCTTGATATCACACCTTGACAAACATGGTGATAACGATCGATCACTGATAATTATTTCATGCATGCGAGACACGCCTTGCGACTGCATGTTACATTCACCTTGTGGCATGTCAGTTTCCATAACATGTCAGATTCCCATGGCGGCATGTTAGTTTCCACAACATGTTAAAGTACACAACATGTCAGAATGACCACACTCATCTCAACAGTGTGGTCGGCATTGGTCGCCGGGCATTATGACGCGGGCCGATCCACCGCGTGCTCTTTCGTCTCAGCCCCAGTTAGGGTGTCAAAAAAAATTTTTCACGGAAAGCGGAAAACGGAAAGGTAAAATTTTTACACTTTACGGAAAACGGAAAACGGAAAGGTAAAAAAAAATTGTCGGCCGGAAAACGGAAAACGGAAAGGTAAAAAAATTTCACTCAGCGGAAAACGGAAAACGGAAAGGTAAAAAAAAATTGTCGGCCGGAAAACGGAAAAATGAAATGCCAGAAAACGGAAAACAGAAAGCAAAATTTTCACTGAAACGGAAAAAAATAAAGTGAAATTAGCACAGTAATAGACAAATTTGCAGAAGGAAAACCTGCATGCAGGTTTGCCTGTTTGGCTTTGATTGTGGTAGCTGTACATTCTGCAACTATGGATCATGCCTGTAACTTCACTTGTAGTTCAATCTTAACTGAACCAACAAAAAATCATCAAAAAGTAGCCATAGTGGCCATAGGAAAGGAAACACTACAACAATTTCACAGTCTAGAAGCAGTGGGAATCACTGATGACTCCTATGCAATTGATGATAATAAGATTCAACATTGCAGAGGAGATGATAATAAATAGCATAAAATTCAACGACAACAACAAACAATACTATATTGACTGGCCGTATAAAGAGAGTATCAGTGACCTGCCCACGGGAAAACTAGAAGCCTTGGTGTGGTTTAAATCACTGATAAGAAGATTCAACAAAGATCCAAACTTATTCGAACAATACCGGAAAGTTTTGGACAACCAACTAGAAAAGGGAATAATTGAGATCTGTGACAACAAAACAGAATGAAGGGGAACGAAACCAGTTGACAATGATAATAAACAACATTTACGTGGATAACTTCATCATGAGTGTCACGAATGAAGTTGAAGCTTTAGAACTATATTACAAAGTCAAAGATTTATTTAACCAATGTTCTATGAACATGAGGGAATGGCTGTCAAACTCCAGATCAGTCATGAATGAAATAGCAGAAAATGACAGGAGTCCAAAGGTGAATAAAATTGTCGCAGTAATGGGCATGAAAAAAAACACCAAATGGACATGCTGGCAATATCAACACCAAAATTGCAAATTAACAGCATCACAACACCAACCAGACAAAACTTGAATAAATTATTGGTGTCAGCATATGACCCAATTGGGTTCACAGCACCTGTTTCACTGACCCTGAAATCCCAGTTGTCAATGCTGCTCCAAGAGACAAAAACAACACAATGGGATGAGCCAATTGAAGATAAATACAGATTGGAAAAACAATGGAAAAATGCCAGAAAACTGAAAATCGAGCCAGAAAATGGAAAAATGGCCTGGTAAAACGGAAACGGAAAGGTAAAATATTTTCAGCCGGAAAACGGAAAAATGGGCCAGAAAAACGGAAACGGAAAGGTAAAAAATTTTCAGCTGCCGGAAAACGGAAAACGGAAAGGTAAAATTTTTTCGGCTGCCGGAAAACGGAAAACGGAAAGGTAAAAATTTTTCCTGCAGAAAGGCGGAAACGGAAAACGGAAACGGAAATTTGACACCCTAGCCCCAGTACAACTTCGGGCATTTTTGTCGGATTTCGACTTGTCTTCACTTCAGTACGTCACACTATGATTAGCATGCAAGGCAGTTAAATATTCAAAAATATTTAATCTCTGATAATTATGATCTGCCAATAATTAGCAATTAAAAAAGTACCTAATTTGGATAGTACGCTGCCAAGCATATAAAAATTGACATTATGACATTTGATTTTGACATTATGACATTTTGTCATTTAACATTTTAACATTATTTCCATGAGTTACGTGGCACAACTCAATAAATTCACAAGTGACACAAAACATTTGTATGAGACAAAAAAAGTCAAATACACACCCGTGCAAAAATTCACCAAGTCGTACATCCCCTAAGACTAATGACACTGCGACGCATCAGCACGCGACCTAAGTACGCTCCGCGATATCCCACGCGCGTACCGAGAGCAAACCATCTCAACATATGCTATAATCCCGCGCCTGTTGCGTGTGTATTCCATCAGTGCACTAGCATTTTGCCATAGATTGACCTTTTTTTGGTGCAGTGCTTTTCACCATCACGTTGCTTTTCACAGTGAAACACCATCTCTATATACTTCCGTGCACTGTGCACGAGCGCGCGTGTAGGTATAATAGGTAGGTAGGTAATATAATTGGTGTGGATTTAGTTTGCCGCCGGGTAGTATGACGCGGGCTGATCCACCGCGTGCCATTTCGTCGCAGTCCCAATATGACTTACAGTCAGATTGTCAGAATTCATCACGTCTCCATTTCATATGACCCAAAATTACACGCAGTGCTGACAATTTTTGATCAAAATATCAGTACCATGACAATTTACATATATTTTTTACACATATGTTACATATACTTACATAAATACCATCTTTGAGTAAAATTTTTACCCAATAAATCCATGAATGCTCATAAATTGTATGTGAGACAGAAAATTGCAAATCACATGTATCCAATGATTCCCCAAGCCAAAAATCCTCAAAGACTAATAGCTGCTGCGACGAAATAACACTGCGACGCATGAGCACGCGACATAAGTACGCTCCGCGATGTGCCACGCGGCAAACCGAGAGCAAACCATATAATTATAAACCTATCAATCAATCAATCAAGTGTTGGGTGGTGTTTGGTGGATAGGTGGATACGCGGGCAAGCTTTTTTATGGTAATAAATATGTTGACTGTAAGGAATCCCTCATGTATAGATGGGAACCTCTCATGTACAGATGGGAACCTCTCATGTACAGATGGGAACCCTAATTGGGTTCTCATCAGTACAGGTACGCTACGCGCAGGTACGCATCAGGAATCTGCCCGCTTAACGGGGTTCCCGAAAATATAAACACGCAGACGCGCACACCCAAATGCGGTCGCCGTCTGGAAACACTCTGCTAAAGGGTTTCCATGACCGCAAGCGCTTTAAGAAAATATAAACGCGCTGGAATCGCGCGCGTTGGGTGGTTGAAAAAAATTGATTATTATTGATAATATTAATATACTCGGCGGACCGCAATGTATGCGTATAATACTACCATAATTTAATAAGAAAAAAACTAGCGATAAATTTTGTAGATCATTTTATTGATAATAGAGTTTACCAGAATCGGTCATTTCCAATCTCAGTAGTTGACACATTCCCCTGATCACAATCATGAATCGATTTCAGCGCTACGGAACCAGTGCAACGGCACTCGTTGCATGTGTTCATTGCTGGCTGCAGTGACCGCGGCCTGTCCACAAAAGTTCGCAGTGACTTTGTACTTGCCGCCGAGCTGCAGCGGCACCCAATTGAGATGGGTATACTCTGCGGACATCACACTTAGTATAGAAACCTATCATAACACATTTCAAAAAAGAACTCAAAATTTTAGTTTTATCATCATAATATTTCACTTTTACTATGGAAAAATTAATTTCGAAATTTACCAGAAGATTTTATTCATTAAATTATGGTAGGATTCTGCACATACTTTGCGCTCCGCCAAGTATAATTGGTAAATATCACACAAATAAGTGTTAATTTCATAATGTATTTGCAGTCACAAAAACAATAGAAAACCACCGAAAGCACACAACATGATGAATACGTTGCTCTTTGATGTTCAAGCAGCTTGATTGCGGCCGCGCACACTAGTACACCATTGAAATCTGTGAAACTCATAAAATTGTTTTGAAAACATTTTACCACAATGAATGACATTTGATCGCTGTCAACAGTAGTAACGATAAACTGAAATGCGTTCAAAACATATTTATGAGTTTCCCATAATTCGGTTGTGTACTAGTGTGCGCAGCGCCATTCAAACAATGAAAAAATGGGGACTGCCTTAACCATCGTCATACAGGGTGTCTCAGGGGCTAGTGAATTTGAGCATCAACTTTGCTATTTTTAGTACTATATGTCCTTATATATTTTTTTAAAGCCATTTTTCACTTACTTTCAGTGATTTTTCTCCTTTTCCTCCCTTCTATGCCTATATATTGAACCCCCGCGACCCCCCTCCCCAAACCCTTCCAACTAGGGTGTCAAATTTCCGTTTCCGTTTTCCGTTTTCGCCTTTCCACAGGAAAATTTTTTACCTTTCCGTTTTCCGTTTTCCGGCAGCTGAAATTTTTTTACCTTTCTGTTTTCCGGCAGCTGAAATTTTTGTACCTTTCTGTTTGCTGTTTTCCGGCAGCTGAAAATTTTTTACCTTTCCATTTTCCGTTTTCCAGCAGCTGAAATTTTTGTACCTTTCCGTTTTCCGTTTTCTGGCAGCTGAAAATTTATTACCTTTTTGTTTCCGTTTTTCCGGCCCATTTTTCCGTTTTCCAGCTGAAAAATTTTAACCTTTCAGTTTCCATTTTTCCAAGCCAATTTTCCATTTTCTGGCTTGATTTTCAGTTTTCTGGCATTTTTCCATTATTTTTCCAATCTGTATTTATCTTTTTCCACTATGGTGTTTTTAACTACCAGGTTCTTGTGTTGGTCATAATTTTTATCTGTATCCAAATCTGTAAAAAACAAAGTAATTTTGGACACATGCTTTGCAGTTCGCTGAGTATACTTTTTACTGTTCAGTTACATTAAAGTTGACATTTGCTCAATTCTTATTGTTGTTGTAGTGTAATTTTGCTACCTTTTGATGATTTTTTGTTGGTTCAGTTAAGCACTGGCATGATCTGCAACGTACAGCTACCACAATGAAAGCCAAACAGGCAAACTTGCATGCAGGTTTTTTTTCCTGCAAATTTGTCCATTTCCGTGCAAATTTCACTTTATTTTTTCCGTTTCCGTGAAAATTTTGCTTTCTGTTTTCCGTTTTCTGGCATTTCATTTTTCTGTTTTCCGGCTGATAATTTTTTTTACCTTTCCGTTTTCCGTTTTCCGCTGAGTGAAATTTTTTTACCTTTCTGTTTTCCGTTTTCTGGCAGAAATTTTTTTTTTACCTTTCCGTTTTCCATTTTCCGTAAAGTGAAAAAATTTTACCTTTCCGTTTTCCATTTTCCGTAAAAAAAATTGTTGACACCCTACTTCCAACCCCTCCCCAGAAAAATTTTTAGGTACCGTAAATCCTCGAATAAGTCCCCAGGGGAGTTATTTTTTCCTCAGAATTTTTTGAGGGGGGACTTATTCGAGGGGGGGGGAGTTATTCGAGGGGGGGAGTTATTTCTTCGTCGGAATATTGAGTAAAATACTTGATCAGTATATCATCTGAATGGGGTTAAGTAGGCTGCATAAACGTGTGAGCCAGAATAGAAATCCCGTAATTCATGCAATAAAATCAATGCTAGTGTGCATAAACTGCAAAATAATGAATGCTTTTAATGATCATATACATACATACGTTTATTATACGTGGACTTCGTTCCCACCCATAAAAGAGGGGGGAGTTATTCGAGGGGGGGGGTTATTTTTTCCTCGGTCAGTTGACAGGGGGGAGTTATTCGAGGGGGGGAGTTATTCGAGGGGGGGGGACTTATTCGAGGATTTACGGTATCTTCCCTCCGGAGGAGCGATTTGCTATCTAACCAACCCCCCGGAGGGTCGAAATCTAGAATAGAATAGAGACACCTGGTGTTGAACAAAGTGAATTGTTGTATTGTTTTGTGATTATTGTGTTTGATGAGGATAATATGAAAAAATGGATATAAATGATCATTAAATTTATCTAAAAGTGAAAGAAAGGGTGTTGTCTGATGTTCAAAAGCAAGAGCACACGCTTTAAAAAAAATTACACTTACACTTTCTTTACACTTTCCTAGGTGTTTTAAAAATACCTTACACTTACAGTATCCATGCTCAAAATTTGGAAAGTGTATTTATGCTTACACTTACACTTTCCAGAAATAACAGTATTTTAACAATTCTGCCTTATGGTAGGTTGCTCATAGCTGAACCTATCCCTACACCAAAATTCAAACCAGTCGATTCACAAAATACCAGTGTTGTTAAAATACTGGTATTTTTGGAAAACGTAAATGTAAACGTAAATACCTTTTCCAAATTAAAAGTATGAATACTAATACGTAAGGTATTTTAAAAATACCAAGGAATACGTTAAAAAAAACGTAAACGTAAAAATTAAATATGTCACTGTATGTCGATGGCTGCTTGCTTGATGAAGCATCTTGTATTTTAATTCTATTGTTGAATCATCTTCAAGTTCTGAGTTGTCATTGCCAGAATTCAGAATTCATTCAAAATAGCAAATATGGTCTACTTCATGTGTTTGGCATATCAACACATTGGCGGCCCACACAATAGATGACACACGGGTGTCAACTGGTCTGTGTCAACTCAGATTTCGGCTTTACGTGCTGTAGAGCGATCCCAAATGAACATGCTGCAATGTTGAAACATAAATTTTACAACAAGTGCATTGGTATCAACGATGGAAAAACACAGAAATTGAACACAGAAACTCATTGAGTTTTTTTTTTTGGAGAACACAGAAACACAGAAACACAGAAAAGTTTTTTTGAGTTTTTGAGTTTTTTTCAGCGAAGTGGTTGAACACATTTTCAGAACGCACATGAATTCAGTTAAAGTAAACACGATAAGATATGCATGTATAGCATGTAAATATGTACATAATATTCATATTTTATGATGGAACAAAAAAAAATTAAAGATGGCATGCACATCTCCTGGTGGACATGTTTAAATATAGTTGTAGTTCAAATCAATTCTGTAGTGTTCCATACAGTGCACATCCATTGAAGAATTTTGGAGTACTGTGTAAATTGTTGTTTGTGAGCAGTTTGTTGATGCTGGTGGTGTGATGTGGGTGGATGTCCTCATTGAGGACATTTTTATGGACTTTTTTGACACTTTGCCTAAGCCTAAGCCTAAGGGGAAAACTCGAGTTTTTTTGGATAAAAACTCGAGTTTTTTAGAAAAAACTCAAAATACTTGAGTTTTAACAAAAAACACAGAAATGAAAACAGAGTTACTCAAGTTTTTTCGATAAAAAGCTCAAAACACAGGTATTCATTTTTGAAAAACTCAAAACACAGAAAGTGTTTTTTTTGGAGAACTTACCCATCGTTGACCAATTTGGTATATCGCTCTGCGACAGGCAACAAGCCGAAATTTGAGTTGACACAGATCAGTTATTTATGTAGCCAATATTCCTTGTAGGTATAACTATGCATGCAGTCACTTTTTATACACCCTTTTTCTCAGGGACGTATCCAGGATATTTGAGCGGGGGGGGCTGCTTGTTTACGGAGGCTGGCGAGGGGGGGGGGCCCCTAAAATTTTAGCTATATAATGGCGGAATGGCGCCATTAGTAGGCGCCACGCCATGGCGCAATTGGCGTTGGCGTCAGCGCCATGGAATGCTGTACAGTCATCCCCGGGTTATCGGGTGGAGAAAATTTTTTGAAAACTTGCCCTATAATGCGGGGAACCCGATAAGCGGGGGAAGTGACGTACCAAAATTGGGTTTATTTGGGTGAATGGTGAAAGCAAAATGGCCTAATGGTATAATGACACTGTTGCAAATACACACAGATGATTTTTATGCTCACTGAGCTAATGTATCTGAGGAATACATCATGCCTGTACGAAATGTGAAATGTCACTGGTGTTTGATACTCAAAATACCTGATAATCGAAGTTATTTTGTATCTAAAGGTGCATTTTTTCAAAATTTGACCCGATAACCGGGAATGCGGGGAAACCTTCAATCCGGCGAATTTCATTCACACATGTCCTCGGTTTTCACAATTCCACCCATCAACCCGGGGAACCCTATAACTGGGGGAATCGTTAACCCGGGGATGACTGTATATGTATGTAAATATACATACATTACAGCAAAAAATAACATTGAGTGTATTTATAACGATTTGTGGCCACATGGAGCAAATCCATCGATAATACCCTATGTCTGGTGAAGAATGCGCGCTTGCGAATGTCAGCGTAAATTTTTTACGCTGACGTTCTAAAAGTCGCATTTTCCGGTCACTTTTTGGTCTCGCCCCGGGAGGGGGGGGGGGCTGCAGCCCACCTCCGCCCCCCCTGGATACGGCCCTGCTTTTTCTATACATTTTATGTTTTTGCAAAAGCGCAAGAATTTTGTCTGCTGCGGGTGGTGCGGATACCTACATACTTTGAACATGTGAACGTGTTATAGATCAGAATTTTTTATGTTTTTTTTCTAGTACCCGGGTATTTCGGTTACCGGTTATTTCGGAATACGTAACAATACGTAACGGTATTTTCCAAATACGTAAATGTAAACGTAAGGATACCCGGGTATTTCGGATAAACATAAATACGTTTTTGCAACACTGCAAAATATAAGCTTTGCTGAAAATATTTAAGTATTTGAAAGTATTTGGTGGTAAAAAATGTGGGAACAAAACAATGAAACTGGTTGAAGCCATGAAAACATTTGCAAAAACATAAATCAATTTAACTCAATCAATCAATCAATCAATCAATTAAAAACATAAATTTATGCATTACCTAGCTATAGATGTAAAAAATACTGATTAGGTAGTCAAAATTGACATGGTTAAATCTATTTACCGTATTTCCTTGAAATACCCCCCTCAAAATGGGCACTACAAATTAATAGACCCCCCCTCGAAATACCCCCCAAATTGAGTGTAAAGAGGACATACATGACAAAAACTGTAGTTTGTGTTATTTGTAATGCAGAAGACATGTTAAAACAATGTCGTAGTCACATTAGAACAGTGTTTATGACGTCTACATAATTATATTAGTCTACAGAATCTTATACATGTCAGTCATTTTCAACAATTGTATTTCCACTACAACGTTTGTGTACTGGATTTGAAAAAATTATCGTTTAACTCCTCTCGCATGACTACCATGAAACAATCACCCTTGGGGGTATTTCGAGGAAATACAGTATCTAATAAATACTTGTGCATTAAACGAATTTTGCATGATGGGAATGTACCTGTAGCTGTAAAGGGACTAAATATTTACTCAGTCAGTGAAATAGAAAATCATGCCAAAATCACTGGGTGTCCTGTTGTCAATCACCCTCTGTATCTCATGGTGCAGTTTGCACTGTTTCACACCACTGTTGGTGCTGAAGGCAAAACAGGTCATCGTTTTTGTGCACAGCATCTGGCACTGGACCACTGTTCCCTGGTGGCACTTTCAGTCATTGCAAAATCTCATGTATAATGAAAAATGACATTGACAGAAATGTCAAAACTTTTAGAAACAGTGTAAAGTGCCCAGAATAAAATACATGGAATTTGATTTTTTACACAATAGTTTACATCACTACCGTATATTCTTGAATAAGTCCCTCCATTGAATAACATCCCCCCTTGAATAACTCCCCCTGGTGGCCAGGTGAGGAAAAATAACTACCCCCCTCGAAAAACTCCCCCCTCTTGAATAACTCCCCCTACGGGTATTTGATATGCGTACCGTATTACCTCGAATTATCCCCCCCCCCTTGAATTAACCCCCCCTCGAAATATCCCCCCTAAAATTGAGTGTAAACAGAACGTACATGACAAATACCGTAGTTTGTGATCTGTACAATGCAGAACACACGTTAAAAGTGGTGATTAAGTGACGTTAGGGAAGGGCTTATGTGTATATACAGTTATATATGCCTATAAACACATATACATATCGATTTTTCTACGTCTGCGTATGGGGAATTGCCGAAAATTTCTGGCGAAATAATAGACCCCCCCCGAATAACCCCCCCCTTGAATTATCCCCCCCTCAAATTTTGCTGGCGAAATAATAAACCCCCTGGGGGTATTTCGAGGTAATACGGTATCCACAATGTGTATTTGAATTATTTGGATACCAGTGAACACAAATTTTAGCATGTATACCTCGTTTTTGTTGTTGTTGAAGTGTTAAATACCTGGATTACATGAGTTGATGGGATGCATTCATGCAATGTATTATGTGCAAGTTATAAGGAAAAAATAACCCCCCACCTTGAATAACATCCCCTCTTGAATAACTCCCCCCTTCAAAACCTCTGACGAAATAATCACTCCCCTGGGGCTGAATTCAAGGATATACAGTATTTAACATGACATTTCACATTTTACATGATATTTCACAAAGTCTAGGAGCACCCCCTGGACTGATTCTGTGCTGTGTTCTGATGTCACAGCAAAGTTGCTCTCCCAATTGCCTGGATACCTCCTGTAGCGGACTGGCAAACCCAATGGACCTGTTTGTGTGAATTGGTTTTATGTAGGTATTTCCTAAAAACCTTTCAGGGACAAAGTGATATTTTGTCTCTTGGTCTGTGCCTAAGCAAGCTTGCACCCTAAAGTGATTCTTACATCAAACTATTTTGAGTGTAGTGATTCCATTTAATCACATTTTTAGAAGTACACAAAGAACAAATTCTGAAAATATCATGATGTGACCATTTCACAGGGAATTGCAGCTCCCCGACATACCGTATATCCTCGAATAAGCCCCCCCCCCCTGGAATAACTCCCCCTGTTACCTGACTGAATTCCACCCTCGAATAACTCCCCCCGCGTTGGTGAGTGGCAAAAATATAACATGTAAAAACGATGGTTTCTGCACATATTCTGTAAAAAGACAAATCATTTTGCAGAGGACTACAGAATTTCTATTACTACAAACAATTTATTCACTTAACGTAACCCTTTTTACACAGAAAAATTAATCACGTCATTGATCGGAAATTCTGACGATATAATAACTCCCCCCCCCCTCGAATAACTCGTCCCCTCCAATAACTCCCCCCTCAAGTAATTCTGATGAAAAAATAACTCCCATGGGGCTTATTCGTGGATATACTGTAACTGCTAGCTTATTTGCCAAACATAAAAAAACTGGCAGCTTGCTGACAAGTGAATTGCAGCTCACTGCCAACTCGCTGACAACCAGTGTAAAACATGCTGTTTATGTGTGTGCAGCGTGTCACAACATGCTGCCAACTGTGCAGCTGCTCTTAAAATTCAATTCAGCTCAGTGCCACTCGCTTCAAACTTGCTGACAACTTGCTGCCTAGTGTAAACAAGGCATTGTCAGCTAGTTGCAGCTGTGTTTCCCTGTGTATTCTCTCAAAGGCAGTTTCCAGGTGGCCTTTGTAAGAATGTCATGGAAGCATAACAATAATGCAAAATGTCAAATATGTATATGTCAGAAAAGAAATAGAGCTTGACTGGAATTTTCAATTAAATATAAAGGGCATTTGTGTCCTTCAGCAGATTACATTGTTAATATCAGCATGTTGTGTGATTTATCAGTTATTAAACATGTTGAACTCACGATATTGGAATACACCAGCTAAATGAACAACTTCATCATAGTTGTCTAGCAACCCATTCATCCCCCTGATCTCTAAATAGTGGTTATTGTTTTCCCATACCATAAGTGCATCAGCCCATTTTTCTAAATCCACACTGTTTATTGGTGTCTTTTCTGCATCCAAATATGATTGCCAGTAAAAATATTTGTACCTTTCTTCGATTGTGAGATGTGTATTGATGTCAAAATCTCGTTTTGAGGAAACAAACAGCAGCTGGCCAATATCCATGCCAGATGGTTCCGCCTGTGAGTGAGCTGTGGATGTAAATGGATATTACACCGTATTTCCTTGAAATACCTACCTGGGGTATATTGTTTCAGAGTGGGAATTTTTAGGTGGGGTATTTCGAGGGGGGTAATTCGAGGGGGGTAATTTTATACATTGACAAATGAACCACTGTTTCTGGTGTGAGCTTCTGGCCAAAGATGCCAATAAACAAGATTGCCAAAATTGCAAGTTGTAGCAAGTTAGCACACACTATGGATAAGGTATTACATATAATGGGGAACACACAATGGGCACATTGGGCTCAATGTATAACAGGTAACAAACAGTGCTGAAATATGTAACAGAAGTATTTGTGTTGTACATCCACACTGGGCCTTTCCCTGTCATAGCATTCACAGACCACAGTAAATTCAACTCCAAAAATGCAAAAAATTATGTTACCTAACCAACCATAATTTTTTGCCACACAGCAATCCTGACATCTGGGTCAGACAGCACAGCCAGCTGGCCCTTGAAATATTTGTGATAGATTCCTGCATGAATTTGAAAACATTTCCTTCACTATCCATTAGGTATTTTCATTTGTCAATTTGATGCAATTCACATTTGCAGTCTTGTTTTACCATGACAGTTGTTAGAATTACTGAACTTTTTAAAAGGATATGTATATCTAAAGTATTTTTACTCACCACTGAGTACAGAAAATGCGAAAATACTTTTTCACTCCTACTCAGGTGTAGATGTGAGTAAAATATTTTTCCCAGAAAAATGTGAAAGCAATACTATTTTCTGAAAAGCTAGAGAGATTTAAAAATATTTATATTTTCTCAAAATTCTGAGTGATATATCCATATTTATTTTCCAAAAAATTGGTCATTTTTTCAAATGCTAATCCACATCACGACATCAGCATCCACAAAATCTGCCGAAATGACAATTTACGCAATACTCCACAATTTTTCAATGAATGTGCACTGTATGTAGGGTTCAAACGATATGACTTTTCGATATCGATATTTGATATTCAATATTTTTTCAAAATTTTCGATATCAATATTCGATATTCGATATATTTTTTCTGAAACTCGATATTCGATATCGATACGATATGGAACCTCGATATCGATATTCGATATTCGATATATTTTTTCTGAAACTCGATATTTGATATCGATACGATATGGAACCTCGATATCGATATTCGATATTCAATATTGAAAAATTGTCGATATTCGATATTGCGATATGCTTTTGGTATAGCAAGGCATATTTCAAGTGGCATGTTGTATTTTCATGTGGTTGCACACATGTTTAATCATCTCTTTACTGAAATTTGAATGGTGCAAGTGATTTTAACAAGCTTTACATCACTCAATGGTAGAAAATAGAAGAAAAACATGATGAATCAAAGTGTATCAGACAAATATAGTCGGCAGACATGATATTACACAGGTTTGGTTTACTTATGTTTCGCTTCGCTGAGCGTCAATGAAATTCAACATCTTACTGAACAGCGAAGTGCGATACATCTTAAATGCCGTAGAAAAACGGTGCACAGTGGGTCGTGAATATGTCAATATGTATAGTTGACAGACATATCATTCTACAAAATTGGAAAGTTATATTTTGTTCTTGTAGAGCGAACGAGAAAGGAATTTAGTAAAAAAGAAAATATAAAGATAGTAAGAAGGAAAATAAAAATGTGCTGTTCTTTACGCACTCGTTTACTCCAATTTTTGTGCCGATAGGTGCTGCAAATTTTTGATTATACATTTACCTACGTTTAATCTAATTCATATTTTTTTTAATAACAATTGGTAGATATTACAGTTCATCCTAACCTAATTGCTTAAGGGCTTGTTGCAAAAAAAGTATATCAGCGTTTTCTCGATTCAAATTTAGAACTCCAACAACAATGACATTATAAATACTGTACTTTTACTCATCAAATACAATACTATAAGCACATCAGATCAACCATAAACATCTCAAAATGAAAATGAAAAGTAAATTTGGGGACACAATACAGGTTCGATATATCGAAAAAATGGTCGATATTCGATATCGATATTCGATATTTTTTCAAAATTTTCAATATCGATATTCAATATTTTTTCAAAATTTTCGATATCGATATTTGATATTCAATATTAAAAAATGGTCGATATCCGATATTCGATATTCGATACGATATATCGTTTGAACCCTAAGCGTATGGAAGACTATGGAATTGATTTGAACTACAACAATACTTAAAAACACATCAAAACCTAAATTGTCAAATCCACCAGGAGATGTGCATGCCATCTTTAATTTCGCTTTTGTTTCATCATAAAAGAGGAATACATTATGTACATATTTACATACTATACATGCATATCTTATCTTGTTTAGTTTTACTGAATTCAGGTGCACTCAACCGCTTCGCTGAAAAAACACATAAACTCAAAAAACTTTTCTGTGTTTCCGTGTTTCTGTATTCTCCAAAAAAACTCTTTTGAGTTTTGAGTTTTTCAAAATTTGTGAGTTTCATGTTTCTGTGTATAACAAAAACACAGAAACTCAATGAGTTTCCGTGTTCAATTTCTGTTTTTTTTCCATCGTTGGCTGTGAGTAGATTAAAAATACTTTACGTTTACGTTTACTTTGAGAAAAGTACAGTACTTTGGACAACTCTGCCAGGAATGTAAAGACATATTTCCAGGAGTGTACATTTTAACAACAGTGCTTACCACTGGATTTGTAAAGGTTGGGCCAGGTGTCCGTGTTGGTTGTGGTCAGCCAGCAGAATCCATGGGAATACGCCACTTTCCTTACATCTGCCTCCCAATTCACACATGGATAATTTGCAGCTGTGAAGGGTTTTTTTATTGATGAAGAAATGGTTACATGTTGATGGAACTGTGAAATTTGGCTGTCTGGTTCACATCACAATCTGACTGTTAGTTAGGAGGACAGGAGGAGGCATAGATCATATTTAGTTTAGTTTCACAGCAAAAAATAGGTGTTTGGATGCGCGGTGAAGCGTCCTGAAGTGTCTTCACGCCGACGCTTCCCGACGCTTCACTAACCTGGTATGCGCTTCCACGCGCTTCACGAAATCTTTGTGAAAGCACTTCACCCTTCATAACATAGTCCTGGCACGCAAATGTATATGAGTGTGGAGCGTGTGGAAGCGCCAAGCAGCGTGACGTGTCTTCCACATTTTTGGAAGCACATGAAGCGTTCGTGAAGCGTGTGGATAACACTTCACCACAAATTTCAAGATTTTTGGTGAAGCGTGCGGAAGCGTGTGGAAGCGAGACGCCCGCTTCCCGACCCATCGCACACCCATTTTTTGCTGTGTTTGGAGTAGTGATGTGAAAGCGCCATGGCGCTAGCGCCAAAGCAAAAAGCGCCATGGCGCTTTTGGCGCTTGGCGCCATTTTGCTGTGCCGCCATTGGCGCTTGTCGCTGGACTTTTGAAAAGCGCCATGGCGCTTTTCTAGACCACGGCGCCAAGCGCCAATGGCGCCAGAGGATGTTGGCGCCAAGCGCCAATAGCGCCAGCGCCAAAAAAATTTGCTGCTCATAAATGGCACTAGTTTACAACGACAGCCAATGTCAACTAGTTCCCATCCCAATCCGATGGTTGCTAATGAATAACTCTACCCAGTGTTGTATACACATACATTTACTTCATTGCACATACCAACAATACAACATCATTTTCAACATAATGCAACACTATGTATTTGAACATCGCTCATGAGCTAACTTTGAATTGCGATGGGAACCATTAGGCCCATTATTTGGGAATTTTTTTTGAATATCCTTGCAATTGCATGGACATACCGTATATCCTCGAATAAGACCCCCTTGAATAACTCCCCACCCTTGAATAACTCTGTAAAGTTCCCTTGATTTCTGAAGTTACAAGCTTTTCCTGTAAAGTGCATTCTGATACGTTTCCTGTAAATGATCAATATATTGCCCCGAATGGGCGTAAGACAGCACGGTTACGATGCCATCTCAACTGCAATAAATCCTTCACCTCGACGCCCTCGATCTTTTTCATGGTGGACGACCTGGGGACAGCTCAACATTGAACGCCCAGGGGAAGGTTCAAAGGCTGCAAAGAGAGGGATAACCGTACGTGGCAAGAGTTCGATCAATGTCTGATCATTCGTCGCTTCCGGAACAGCGACCGCACACACGTGCACATCCAAATCACGGTGTACCGCCGTTTTCGCCTCATTCGGCAGCCTTGCGCTTTGTGGAAAACTTACAATTGCGTATGGCTTGGCGACACAATTCGCCACAAATGGCCAATTTGCCAGATGATTCGGTGCACACCGCGATTTGCTCAAATGTCTCGGACAGGGGACATTCGGTTATGTCTGTTAGGACCGCGGTAGCACCCGGTAATGCCCACCCACCACGCACGTTAGGGTGGCATGGGGGTGATGGGGTAGTGTACCCGCCGGGGCTTGACATTTCATCGGTTTCGACACGTTACGTTTTGGGGTCAAGTGCTGCAAATCAGTGCTCATCTACTTATCCGCTCGGTTCCGATCGGAATTCGGTTCCGGTTCCGCCGGCAAGCACCATGGGTAGGCATGGTGGTTTTTCAAGGCGCCAGGATACTTTACCTGTCGCGCCAGTTGACGTAAGCATGCCCCCACCCGGTTTCCAAAGTTCACCGTTACGCAATAATTTACCGAACCGAGTTTCAGCTCCGAACGTCGGAACGCATCCGAGCGCAATCGAATCGGGAAGCTCGATGGACAGCCAAAATTCCGGTCAGGTTGAGATCGGGACACCTCAAAATGGGGTATATTTTCTGAATGAAGGGTCGGAGGCAGATGGCTGTGGTGGACAGCGGTCACCCAACATCTTGGATCGTTTGACGCGTTATGCGTATACTGCTGATTGTTTTCCCAAAAATAAAGTGCAGTGGGTTGAATTGGGAACTTTTGCGGTGCCAGTTCAATCAGTTTGCACAGTTATTGTGAAATTTCCGCAGAAAAAAGTAGAATTTTCGCGCGAAATCCAAGATGTCGGGTGTGATCAAATTTCTGAGAATGAAAACCCGGGTTTGGGAGATTACCGGTGCGCACCGGAGGGGAACGCAATTTTGTCAGATGTGCGTGACTGCCTCATGTCGCTGAATAATAAAATTGATTTGATAAATTTGTCAGCAACACCGGGAAAAACAGCGACAAATGACAATGAGAAAACAGTGACAAACGACAATGAAAAACGGGACGTTCCCTCAAAATCGAAAATGGCTTCAAATGAGAGTGTTATTTGCAAATCAAATGCTGACACCCTACAGTATTGGTTGCTTTTGAAACCACACATTTTGGACAAAATCACTGTTTTTCGTGGTGCTGGTGATGTTGTCAATTTTCCGGAATGGCGCCGCTCGTTGCAAACGGCTGTATTGTCGGTGCCCAATGAAAGTTTGGTTCCTCAATTTTGGCAAGAGATTTTTTCCACGAAAATTGGGGGGGAAGCGTTTAAAACCATGACTGCGCTGTTTCAACCCGAACAATTGACCGACCACGAAATGGTTTTGTCTGCTCTAGGCGACATTTTCAAAGATCCTACCAAACATTACTCTTATATTGAATGGGAAAATGCCGCAATGGGGCGGGAAGAAACGTTTGTGGCATTTTACTTGCGCTTGATTTCAAAAATGCCATCTTCGCTCAAATCAAGAGTCAAATTCGATCGCACATTAATTGACAATTTAATCGCAATCAAAATATGGTCCAGGTTTGATGATAACAGATTTGACAAATACGTTATTGCAAATTTTCAAGGGAAATACCAATCTTCTGAAATGCCCATGAGCCAAATTGTTCAAAAATTGGATGATTTTTTCCGCACGGTAAAGAAAACTTCGACTGCGGTGCGCAATGTAGCCACGGTACAACGCAGTGCAGTGGCACCGTTCCGCAACACAATGCGTAATATGTTACGCGAATCAAACGCAGACCCGTGGTGCCCCCGGTTAGGTCATAATGGGCACCGCGCGAGTCAATGTCGCGTCACTTTGCGCGAAAACGTGTCAACTAATTTTCCTCTGTCAGCGCCACAAAACCCCAAAAATTTTACAAATGTTTCTGATAAGTCGGATGGGTATGGTCAGGTTAGACGCTTTGGCCCAGCGAACACTCATGATGCAAATTTGCCGAGAAAAGTATTGGCTAGGGCGGCAGTCGAACCTGATCAACCCACACCAAAATATTCCGAAAATTTTGTTGTAGCGACAGATCCTGTTTCCGACTTAGAAACAGATTGTGACCCACAAAAGTTGTTGGGGGATGTTGCTGATGACTTGGTGGAAGCTGAGTCAAATGACAAATACAACCTCTACTGTACAGAGTTCAAGCACAGGCTGGCGCAGATGTTCGATTCTCATCCTGGTCAGTTTGAGGTATGGGAAAATTCTCCAGCTGTCAGAAAATATTTTCCAAATATTCAGACTCAGTTGATAGCCGCATGGGGAACTTCTTTCACGAAGTCTTCGAGCAGCAACCTGAGTCCGAGTGAATCCACAGATAAATTGACTTTGAAATCATTTGATCCTACTGGTTTATCACATGTGATGTTTTCTGATGTTCGAAATTCTTCTCTGTGTGCTTTTTCTGTGGTGGGTAAAGATCAACGATTATGCATTAAAGTTTCACCCGCGAATGGACCTCAAATTCACGCTACAATCAAAATTGAACAAATACCATGTCGTGCACTGCTTGACTCTGGTTGCACACGCTCATTGATTCCGTTGAAATTTTTAGATAAATTATCAGAGCAATTAAATATAGATTTATCAACACAATTGCAACCCTCAAATGTAACACTTCACATGGTCAGTGGCGAAACGAAAGTAGGAGCGTTACAAAAAATACAATTACATGTAGAACATGTTTCGCCAGTTGACCATGTGACTAGGAAAGTTTTGACAACATTTTTAGTCAACACAGTTGACGGTGCATTGGATGAAATTTTAATTGGCACAGATATTATGCCATACTTAAAATTATCTTGGTTAATTCCTTTGACATTGGAGAATGATTTTGAAGCGACATTGCCAGAAAATCGTGATCATGCAAAAGCTATTTTAGATAATGAGATCGATTTTAAGGCACTTTTGACCCAATTGGTGAAATCTACAAAATCAATATTCATTCCACCAAAATCTATGTATGCTTTGAGAGTTAAATTTCCCGACAAGCCGGGAAATATTTCGAATGCTCGGTGGCAACAAACTTTTGCAGTTTTTTCAAATACCGAAACAAATACGGATTTCACAATGTATAACACCATCGTTTCTTCTTCAGAAAAGAAGAAAATAAAATTGTGTTTGTTCAACCCGTTAGATTCACCATTGAAAATTCCAATGCACACGGCGTTATTCACGTGTGAAGTTTATTTTAACAATTCACTCTTTCAAAGTGGGAAAAGTTTCCATAAATTATTTTCTGATCCAAATTCAATGTCAATGTTTGGAATTTTTTCAGATGAAGTGGAAGCTAAATTTGCAAAAGTTGTTGCCGCAAAAGCGATTGTGCTACCAACTCCGCCCACATCTATCTACGACACAGCTGTGTCAGAAGCAGAAAAGCTTCCAAAAACTCAGTTAGAGCGTTTTGAATATATACTAGCACATTTGCCAAGTAAAAATAAAATTATACTTCCAGCGGACATGCGCAAAAAATTCGAAAAACTTTTATTTGATTTTCATGACGTCTTTTCTTGTCATGAATATGATGTGGGAAAAACGGATCTAGTAACTCATAGAATTATCACAGATCCTCAACATCCACCAATTAAACAATCAGTGAGATATGAACCAATCAGAAAAAGAGCATTCATTCATAGTTCAATCTCATCATTGTTAAAAGAGGGTATAATTGAACCATCGGACGGGCCGTGGGCGAGCCCGATTACGATCGCCCCCAAGGGAACGGATAATTTCAGATTTTGTGTTGATTTTAAATTGGTAAATTTAGTAACAAAAATTGATTCATATCCCTTGCCCAGAATTGGTGAATTGTTGAATGAATTGTCAGGTAATACAATTTTTTCAGCTATTGACATTCGTCATGGGTACTATAATGTTACATTGGCGGATGAGGAAACTCGGGAAAGAACTTCTTTTGTGTGTAGCCTCGGTCAATATCGCTACACACGCCTTCCATTTGGAACCTGCAACGCTGGAGCTACTTTCCAGAGAATGATGCATATAATGACAAGTGGTTTGAATGATACTTTAGCTCAACCATGGTGCAAAACGTATATCGACGATATTTTAATTTGTAGTCAAACTATTCCGGAACATCTCATTCATTTAACTCGTCTTTTTGAGCGCTTGAGGTGGGCTAATTTAAAAATGCAGCCCGCCAAATGTAATTTGTTCACTTCGGAATTGAAATATTTAGGCCATCAAATCAGTGCTGATGGCATATCCCCAGCGCCATCACGGGTGGCAGCCATGTCAGAACAGCCTAAGGTTCACACCAAACAAGATCTGAGAAGATTTTTAGGTAAATGTGTGTATTACAACCATTTTATCCCAAATTACAGTACATTAGCAGCACCATTATATTCTGCTTTAGTTGGCACTTATCCAAAACATGGCGCCACACCGTTTGAATGGACGGATGAAATGCTGACGTCATGGGATTTGTTAAAATACTTGATAACCAATCCCCCTATTTTATGTCATCCCACTTATCATGATGATCGCGGTTTTATTTTGGAATGTGATGCCAGCGGGGTTGGTTTAGGTGCCGTATTATCCCAGTTAGGGGACGATGGCAAAATTCATCCCGTATCTTTCATTTCTAAGCGCCTATCTCACCCTCATACCAAATTTTCTGCTGCTGAACTCGAAAGTTTATGTATTTGTTGGGCAATCCGACGTTTGGCAGATTATGTAGAAGGACAAAAATTAACTGTGTACACAGATAATAGCGGAATACAACAGGTGCTTCGCTCATCGGCGCACAGTAAACTTGAAAGATGGGCAATGTTTATTCAGGATAAGGTAACCCGCTTCGAACATAAACCAGGTGCAATGAATACGGTCGCTGATGCACTTTCACGCAACCCAATTGATCAACCCGTTTTTGGTGACGAGCTAAAAGTACCCACCGATATTGTGAGGGGTATGGTGGCTAAGGCCAGAAATAGTTATGATACTGAGAAAATTTCAAAAAATGAAAATTTGGATTCAAAAAATGTAAATTTGGACGTTGATGAAAAAATTTCCGCAAATTGGCAGGAAATTCAGTCATCTGATTCAGAATTATCAGGTATAATTAGTGGTTTGAAAGATGGTTCAATTCAGTTATCTGATGCATTGTTGATAGACAATATTTTGTATTTTAAAGCACCAATTGCCAATTTACATTTCGCCATTTGGCCACCCAAATCGTGGCAACTAGCATGCCTGACACAAGCGCATATGGGTGTATATGCTAGTCATGGCGGCCAAGAACGCACTTTACATTTATTGTGTGAGTATTTTGCATGGCCGGGAATGAAAAATGACATTTTACAATTTTGCCAAGAATGTTCACATTGCATGGAATACAAATCACATAGATTACACCCAGCTCCATTAGGGCTGACGGAAACACCTTCTCAGCCCTTTGAAGTTTTACATTTGGACACCATGCAAGTTCATTCTGGAGATAAAAAGTCTAAAATTTTAGTAATTGTCGATTCTCTCACTCGCTACACGATTTCCGTTCCACTTACATCATTGCATGCAACAGTAGTGTCCAAAGCCTTGCTCAAAAATGTTTTCTTGTTATTTGGAGCTCCGAGAATTTTAATTACGGATAGGGGGACGGAATTTTGCAATTCAGAAATTGCAGCTTTATGTCAAACTTTTGGAGTGTTCCATAAGCCAGTATTGCCTAGAAACCCACAGGCAAATGGTTTGGTTGAACGCACAAATAGGCAATTACGTGCCATGATTGCTGCATGTTTAACTGATTATCCAAAGTTTTCATGGAAAGATCTACTTCCCATGGCAGTGCTAAAACATAATATGGCCATGAACTCGACAACGGGATGTTGTCCATTTTTCCTCATTTTTGGCTACTTGCCACATTGGAATTTATTTTATACTGCAGCGAAAACTTTGGATCCACAGTTAGCTCGGTCTTTGGCACAAACCCTAAGCGATAAAAACAGATTAAAATATAAAAGATATTTTGATGACAATAATGTAAAAGTAATAATTAATGAAGGGGATTCGGTCATGGTGAAAAATCACGTGACAGATAAATTTGCACCCAAATTTTTAGGCCCATACACTGTGGTGGAAGTAAAGGGCCCCAATTTAATTTTAAAGTCCGATTCCGAAAACACACTCATTTCCTCTCCTCAAAGGCTAACTTGGAAGTTAGCATCTTTTGCACATCCTATTTGAGTACAATAAGTTCATCGAAATGTCAGAATAAACGTCATTAAGCGAAACCGCTCAAAAATACTTTTCGACAAAACCGAGCCAGCAGTCAACAGCCACTCAACATGTCTCGATTGAACCTGCGAGGATGTGGGCCGACACCGTGGCCATGCATGCCACAGAGACAGTCGCTATGGCAGCCCTACCAGCGACAGGGGTATGCGCAACAGCAACGGTCATCTCGCCCTCCAAACTCAAATATGGTGTGCACTAAGCTAGTAGACTTAAAATCAATAGAAAATCGTTTTTAAAATTACAAAACTTTGAAAAGTTTGAAGTTTTTAAAATCGTTTTGAAATCATTTTAAAAATTACAGAAGTTTGAGTGTTTGAAGTTTTTAAAATCATTTTAGAGTGTTTGAAGTTTTTAAAATTGTTTTAAAATTACAAAAGTTTGAGTGTTTGAAGTTTTTTTTCGCAAAATTTAGGTACCTTTGGGTGTCCCGACGGTGCGCGGTGATGCTAAGCCTGCTCTCACGCCAGCTTTAGCTGTCACTGAGACTAATGTTTGTTAAAACGAAATTTTTGATAAATTATTAGGAAAATAACATTTTAGTGTTTTAATTTTCAAAATTTGTTTCAAGTCTGTGCGCGCGACCGCTGTCATTCCGGCCGCTTCGTCGGTGAACAACAAGGCGGTACCGCCATCTCGCTTGCGCGTCACAGTGCCACAATGTGCTGTGCCGATGGCACAAGTGCCACCCAAAACATTGAACGCGGTGACGTCGAATGAGGTGGTGGTGAAGAGTAAGGATGCGGTGATGCCTGTGGAGGACACGGTGGAAAACTTGAAAATTGTCCTGGCACAGAAAGATGAGGTCAATTGTAAATATTTTACGTTGTTAATTTTCAAAATACAACAATTGGCCTTTGACACCGTGTGCTTTTGACACTTGCAGCAAATCGCGGCTTTGACAGAGAGGGTCCAGGTCCTGAGTCGCCACATCAAGTGGACTCATTCTTTCCAAGTAGAGACCAAAGTCGCCGCTTTGGCTGCAAGTGGCAAAATCAGCGCGGTGAAAGAGTTGCGCACAGATTTGAACGCCATGGGGGTCAAAATCTCCACGCTTTTAGAGCAACAGGAGAGGGACACAAAAAGGGTAGACGTGGTGGTCGATCACGTCTCCGCGGCGCTCGACAAACTCGAGCACATAGGGGAGAGGGTTGACCAATTGGAGGTGGACGCTGAGTCCAGTGACTCGGAGTCCGACTCCGCAGACGTGCAGGAACCCCCCGCGACGTCGGATGGTCAGGAAAAGGACATGGGTGAAATGGACTGTGACCCAGATCCTGAGGGATTCCTTTGTTCCACGGATGGTGGTGATGAGTGAAAAGCGAAATTAATTCAGGCAAAGCTTGATCGTTTTTTCTTTCTTTATTAAAGGGGGAATATGTAAAGTTCCCTTGATTTCTGAAGTTACAAGCTTTTCCTGTAAAGTGCATTCTGATACGTTTCCTGTAAATGATCAATATATTGCCCCGAATGGGCGTAAGACAGCACGGTTACGATGCCATCTCAACTGCAATAAATCCTTCACCTCGACGCCCTCGATCTTTTTCAACTCCCCCCTCAAAAACACTGACGAAAAAATAACTCCCCCCTTGAATAACTCCCCACCCTTGAATAACTCCCCCCTATGATGAATGGAGAAGATACTGCAACAAGTGAAAAAAAAAACGAAGTACAAATGCAGTGCTGCGTATGAGACAAAAAATACTAAATGATGTTAGCCTACGCAGCGAAAGCAGGATGCACAGTGTGTATTTTACGCAGTGTATACACACCTACCTACCTACCTGCAAGTTTTCCTGAAAGTTATGATGAAAAAATAACTTCCCCCTTGAATAACTCCCCACCCTTGAATAACTCCCCCGTCAAAAACTCTGACGAAAAAATGATTCCCCGGGGGACTTATTCGAGGATATACGGTACATTACAAAAATAGTAAAGAGAGGGTTCGTTCTTACTGGAATACACTTAAATACAGTAACACATTTTCTTATGTAAATTATGCACACAAGGTCTTTTTACATCAAATAATGATAAATTTTATGAACTTCTTGGCGCTTTTTTGGCGCTTTTTAAAACGCTAGCGCCAAGCGCCAATGGCGCCACGCCATCATAGCGCCAAGCGCCAAAAGCGCCATGGCGCTTTTCCGTAGCATAGCGCCGAGCGCCAATGGCGCCACAGCAAAAAGGCGCCAAGCGCCAAAAGCGCCATGGCGCTTTTTGCTTTGGCGCTAGCGCCAGGCGCCAGCGCCATGGCGCTTTTACATCACTAATCATATCACAGATAGTGATGAGATTTAAAATTGTCCTGTTTTGTTATTGATGCAGTATGTTGGATATTAGAGTAGGGTGTGCTCACTTTTCTCATGGAACTGCAGGCATGCAGGGTCTCCAATGGCGGGGGGGGGGCTGGGCTGGTAATACCACCCCAATCGGGCAGCTATCTCACCCAGACCAGCTAAGCTATCCATTTACCTTGAGGCGAATTTTTTCGGCTACTGTCACCTGGTGCACAAGTTATTTGGCGCTGGCGCCATTGGCGCTTGGCGCCATGGGCTCCTGGCGCCTTTGGCGCTTGGCGCTAAGGTTCGGGAAAGCGCCATGGCGCTTTTGGCGCTTGGCGCCAATTTGCTGTGGCGCCTCTGGCGCTCGGCGCTAAAGTTTGAAAAGCGCCATAGCGGTTTTGGCGCTTGGCGCCAAAAGTCTGGCGCTTTTCGCATTACTAGTTTGGAGGCATTGAGCATAATTATGTTTGTTAGGAGACTAAGCAAGCCCCAAATCCTGCCCCCACCTAATTGAAGTTCTACTTATCAGACAAAGAACCAGTGCTGATATTTATGGTAGTAATTATTAAGGAGGAACTAGTTTATTATTAGTGCTACAGTTTTAATAGTGTCATACCTAGTCAGTGTCAACTGAACTCGTTACATTTTTAGTGACTATTTCACTAATTAATACTCCATTCCAGTTTTCCAATAATATATTTAGTATGTTAAATTTGTGTTAATACAAATAAAATACAAACAACCTTCAACTAACCACATAACATAAAATGAGATGCAAAAAACGTTGCAATTGCCATACACAAATCCATGGTTAGAATGACTTTTTTCTCATAAATGATGTGTCCACTCTTGTTCATATGAAAAACATCACATACTCAGAAGAGATGGTTAATATTGAACCATAATTAGTGCTGTGATAATTTTTTTAAATTGTAGGCACCACAACAACAATTTACTTGCAATGATGTCATAAATCGGTATCCTTTCAGTGAACACTCAGAAGCTTTTTGGATTAATTATGAACACAATGTACATGGTCGGGCTGAAAAGTCCCCGGGCAGTGCTCGCCATTCGCGCTAGGGGTAAGCTACGGTTATAAAATTTTAACACGTTAATATATCAGGTGTTTCGAGTTTTCACCCAAAATTTCACTCCTCTAGCTCCACCCACTGCGGAACTGTGGGGGTTACAATTTCGGTCATTTTGTACTGATGTACAAATGGTGCTCTAGCTCAACGCTGCTTTCAGTTGTGATCATGAAACTTTGGCTAGTGTAAGCCAGTGTGTTGGCAATGTGCTGATAGTATTCAACACTTTCATCAACATCATTGCTATTAAGGTAAAATGAATATGCAGATCAGGGTGATGTGCAAAAAACGTGGGAACTGTGATGGATGTTTTGGTGATCATCTGAAATCATGTTGTATTGCAGTGATTTTAATGTTGTTTTGAAATGTGCAGTAAATTATTATGTCAATTAAATTTCATTTGTGTTTCATTACCAGGGTTGGTTTTATAAAAATTCATTTTAGTAAAATTGTATAAAAATTGTATAAAAATTTTATTTTATTTTAATTTTATTCTTGTTTCATTTTATTTTATTTTATTTTATTCCCAAAAGTCATTAATAAAATAAAATGACACATTTTACAAAAATTGTACAAAAATTTTACAAAAAATTAGAAACATGCATGCAAAGCCAGAAAAATGTTATAATTAGACCTATACATGAAAAACCTGTGACAAATTTTTCCCTTACTTTTCAAAAGTTGCATGCAGTATGTATTGTTAGCTAGCTGCAAGTGTAAAGTTACAATTATCGATAATAATGGTTTGCATTTTCAGTAGAAGGACTACTGGAGTGTGCTGGGCACATTTGTAAAATGTCATGCAAAGTGTCAATTGTCATGACAAATGTAAAGTAAAGTATCAATTGTCATGCAAAATGTCAAGTGTCATGTAAAATTTCAAGCAAAGTGGCAATTGCCATGACAAATGTCATGCAAAGTGTAATTTGTGTATCCAAATCTTGTGTTTTTGTATCCATAGTATGTTTTATATCCAAATCTTATGTTTTTGTATCCAAATGTTCACATAAGATTTGGAGTCAACAAAAACATAATTTAGATACAAAAATTAAGATTTCCAAATAAAACCTGAGATTTGAACACAATTTATACTTTAATTTTTACATGCCATGACAATTTACACTTTACTTTACATTTGTCATGACAATTGACACTTTGCATGACATTTTACATGACATTTGACACTTTACAATGCTTGGGACTTCCCCCAGATCCATGAATAAACAGGTAGAGACTCAAGCAATGAGACAAAATTTTACAAAAAATATGAATTTTTATACAATTTTACAAAAATATGAATTTTTATACAATTTTACAAAAATTTTACAAAAATTCGAATTTTTATACAATTTTTATTTTTATTCTTAAATTTTCCATTTTATTTTATTTTATTTTATTCTTGAATATTCCATTTTATTTTTATTTTATTTTTATTTTTTTCTCAGATTTTGCCAACCCTGTTCATTACTAATCTGTAGTGGACACATTACCTGTGTTCAACAGCAGTGTGCATGAAAAACGCCTCCTGTATTAACCTGTATTGACCAACCGTAGAGGCAGAATGATGAATTTGTTAGTGAGAGTAGTGACAGTAATGGGAATATGGACTAGGCTTATAATATCATAGCTAATGTTGATTAGTGCTGGCACATTGCCAACACTGGTGGCTCACACTAGCCAAAGTTTCATGATCACAACTTAAAGCAGCGTTGAGATAGAGCACCATTTGTACATCAGTACAAAATGACCGAAATTGTAACCCCCACAGTTCCGCAGTGGGTGGAGCTAGAGTTGTGAAATTTCGGGTGAACACTCAAAACACCTGATATATTAACGTGTTAAAATTTTATAACCGTAGCTTACCCCTAGCGCGAATGGCGAGCACTGCCCGGGGACTTTTCAGCCCGACCATGTAGATGGACGGTAAGTGCTTCCAACACGTCCAGTTAGGGATTCATATCTCTAAGCGTTCTGGTGTACATAGTTGTTAATGTGTATTTACTTTTACTCAAAAAGTATGCATACTCCGATACTGAATACACACGCATACACATTCTTTGAAAAAAGTATCTGTATTCGCCTGTATGTTTACTTTCTGACAGTACTCTAGTACAGCAGAGTAATTTTTGCAAGTACAGAATGAGTATTTTTGTATTATATTTTACACATTAGTTGGAATGCTAACCATGAATTAACTGCCTTTCCATAAAGAATACTTGAAGAAAGCATAAAGAATATAGAAAGAAAACATTTTTGTTGTCATGGGTAAACATTCATAATACTGTATATCCTTGAATAAGTCCTCCCCCTTGAATAACACCCCCCTTGGATAAATCCCCCTGTTGGCCAGCTGGGGCAAAAATAACTCCTCCCCTTGAATAACTCCCCCTTCCTGAATAACTCCCCCCCCCTGTGGTATTTGATATGTGTATCCACAATGTGTATTTGAATGATTCAGATGCTAATGAACACTGATTTTAGCATGAATTCCTTGTTTTTGTTGTTTTTGAACTGTTTAATACCTGGATTACATGAGCTGATGGGATGGATTCACGCAAGGAATAAAGTGCTAGTTCTGTGGAAATAATAACTCGCCCCTTGAATAACATCCCCCCTTGAATACCTCCCCCCTCCAAAACGTCTGACAAAATGATGACTCCCCTGGGGTTTTATTCAAGGATATACGGTATTCCTTTCCATATTTTCCAAAAAAGGGTAATTTTACTCACTTTTACACTTTGCTGCGAAAAAAAACTCGCATTTATGCTCCCGGCAAAAGAAAAGTAAGAGTAACTCTTGTTTATTCATGAGTAAAAGTAAAAAAAATGTACTTAACACTTTCTGTACTCAGGGGGTGAGTAAAAAATAAATACTTTACGCATACGCATACTTCACGCATACTTAATAAATACTTTACGCATACAAAAAAGTTACATTTAACAACTCTGCTTGTGTATTTGTAGATTATCGAGACTGAATTTGTTGGCACATATTTTATTTTGCGCCACGCTGTAATTTGACCTTCACACAGAACATGAACTACAGTTTTTGTCATCTACGTTCTTTTTACACTCAATTTGGGGGTGGGGATATTTCGAGGGGGTAGGGTCTTTTAATTTGTAGTGCCCATTTTGAGGGGGTATTTTGAGGAAATACGGTATGCAATTTTGATAATGTTATTTCACATTGCATCATTCCACCAATTGCTTTTTTGTTCTGTGCACTTCAGAAAAAAATATTAACAAAAAGTACTGAACAAACAATATTGAAGTCAAACAATTAGGTGCCGTATTATCAGGGTTGGAAAAACGTATTTACATTCACCCGAAATACACAGTTATTCGGGTATTTATATTTACGTTTACGTTTACGTTTTTTGAAAATACCATTATGTTTTGTTACGTTTTCCTGACCAAAATACCCGGGTACTTGTGAAAACGTAAAAATTCGGATATTTAGAGTTTCTTAGTGGCCGCGCCCTTGGATAGAACTGCATTTTTCTGTGAATTCTCCACGGATTATGATGCTTTAGCACTTAACATGATCAGAATGATGTGGCGTTCGCTTTAGTGCAGCGATTAGAATGATTACAAACAATACCTCAAATTTTTAATACAGTCCAATACATAGCCACTATTGTTTACTGACCAGAGTCAATGCCGCACATAAAAATGTTGTTGTATTTTGTCATAAACTGACAACAAATTATGAACAAAATAGTGAAAGAAATGTGATATTTATGATCAAAGATTCAACAATTTGAGGTTCTGTCGTCAGATAGGTATGGCAGATGTCATAGAATATTTTATGCGATTTTTTCTTTCAAAATAGGCAGAACAAACAGTTTTAAAAGTTGCAATGCACTGAAACGGTGCTATAGAGCATCCATTCAGCCATGATGGGCTTTTGAAATTTGGTCAAAGGATCCATTTGTGATATGGAAACATTTGAGCGAGTTTTTTATCAGATTGAATTACAAAAAGGTGTAACTTTGCTCAATTTTGATGTTTATATCATCGTTGTTTGTGTTAGATTATCATTTGTTATATTTAGTCTGACTCGATGTAGTTCATTATGGTGAGCATGTAGTGCTAAAAACATAAAAATATTGTATGGAAATCAGCGATTGACCCATCTAGAGCTGAAAAAAATGGTATTTTCCAAAGCAAAATGACAAATACTACACATATAGAATTTTTACGTTTACGTTTTTTTATACGTATTCCATGGTATTTTAAAAATACCTTACGTTTTAGTATTTATACTTTTGATTTAGAAAAGGTATTTACGTTTACGTTTACGTTTTCCAAAAATACCAGTATTTGTACAACTATGCGTATTACCTCCAATATAAGGCATCCCTCTAATGTAAGGTACCCTCTAATATAAGGTATAACTTTTGGCTATTTTGAACGTGATGAAATAAATATAAGGTACCCTCTAAAATAACGCATACCTCTAACAAGGCACAGCTGGCTGCGTGCCAAAACGCACAAAATAATAGAAATGGTTGCTAAACATAGCGGAAAATGATTAATATGGAGCTGAATGGCACTGCGATAACTCTTCGTCGACTTTCACCGCTGAATTATGTCAGAATACGGCGGCACTATTCATTCGAAGAGAAACCTCAAATTGTTGACCAGATGAAAGCTGGCGGAAAAAGTTGAAGGTACCCTCTAATATAAGGTACTGAAACTTTTGGCTCTGAAAATCTGACAAAAACAAAATAAGGTATACCTTATATTAGAGGTAATACGGTAAATGGCTATTTTTACTTGGCACACAAATTCGTAAGCCAAAACCGAAATTCAATGAGTTTTGCTAAAGTAGCACTTGACAACAGCCACATGCCTAGTTACAAATAAACAGCTATTAAGTGCACAGCACCGCAGCTGTATATTGAGTTCACAATTAGCCAGATAAGAATGAAATAAAGATATGAGTAGCACCTATCCAGAAATTACTAAATATCTATGACACTTTTCATTGACAGACTGCAGGTTACCTAGCTTTGAATGGTCAGACAAAATACAAGTTGGCAGGTGTGAATAAAAACTGCTGAAATTACATTTAGGGGGAAATATTTTGAGCATTTAACAATCTTAAATGAACCACACTTTTGAGTAGAAAATCTGTACCACTTCTCTACACTGATCTAAACATCTTGTAAACCTGCATTACAGTAATTGAACCTCAACTTTATCTCTTTAATACTAATCACAATTACTACATAGATACTGCCACAATGATCAGCAACTAATCTGATTTCCCACCCAACCCCAGACCATGTAAAATGCCCTGTAAAATGTCAAATGTCATGCAAACTGTCTAAAGTCATGTAAAATGCCCAGTAAAATGGCAAACGAAAACCAGGCATTTTACTTTTAACACTTTGCATGACATTTGACATTTTACAGGGTCTGGCAGTGGCACTGCCCCTAGATGAACTGCAGTGAGGCTTGGTGACTGAGATGTTCCAGTAGGCGGAGAAAAAAGCTGTGTGCATTTCAATATCTTATATCTATGTACCTGTTTTGCTTGGTTTTGTGCTTTATTGTGATGTATTTAACATTGCCATGATGAGGTATTGATTGAACACAATTACAAAATAATAAATACCCAGTTTCAATGCCAAATCCATTTGCAGGGTGTCCCACCCTGAGTTGTGTGGGGGGCACAGCCCGGGTTGGTTTTAGTAGAATTCTTTTTACCAAAATTGTAGTAAATTAATAAAAATCGTATTTTATTTTTAATTTATTCTTCAATTTTCCATTTTATTTTTATTTTTTTCTTCAATTTTCCAATTTTTGTTTCATTTATTTTCTATTTTAGTTCATGACCAGGATCGATTTTTGTAAAATTATTTTTACTAAAATTGTAGTAAAATTGTATAAAAATTGTATTTTATTTTAATTTTATTCAAGTTTCATTTTTTTAAATTTTATTCTTAAATGTTCTATTTTTTTCTTCTTCTGAAGTTTTGCCAACCCTGAGCACAGCACAGCGGTGTCCATGACAGCACAGCTACATGGCTGGCACTGTTGCTGGGCACACTTCACTGCCAAAGGGGATACACAAATAAAACAACACAAATGAGATATGGTAAACTCAGCCGACCAAACAGTATGCATACAAAATTACTTATGTCTTAGTCTATAACATCCAAGCAGAGCATGCGGCAGTTCCGCAAGTAGAGAAGTGAGAAGAAAAGTGGCAAATGCGAAGTGAAATGCGGAGTGAATTGAGAAGGAAATTGGCAAAAGCAAACTGAAATGGCAAGTAAAATGAGAAGTGAGAAGTGAAGCGGCAAGTAAATAGTTAAAGAGAATATGGCAAGTGAAAATAAAAACAAAAAGGCACGGGAAGAGACACCGTATATAAACTTGGCAGCCGGCCAAAATTGCCATAAAATTTCGAAATTGCTATCAATAGATAAAATAAGGTAAAAAATAAAATAACAGCTATAGTAGGTACCGTATTTACTTGAATAATTCCCCCCGGGGAATTATTTTTTCGTCAGATCTTTTTGAGGGGGGAACTATTCGAGGGGGGGGGGAATTATTCAAGTGGGGGAATTATTACTTCGTCACAATTTTCAGACGTGTATCTATCACACTACAGACATGTTTTATGCTTGTCTCCGCTTGCATACCATTGCATCTTAGCTAACGATGGCAAACCTCCCAGAAAAAAGTATTTAAATTTTTAAGTGTTTTTTCTAAAATGAATTTTTGAATTTTCGAGTTTTTTCCCAAATTAAATTTTGAATTTCGAATTTAATTTTCGAATTTTCGAATTTTCGAATCTTTTTTTGGCAATTTTCGAATTTTTTTAGGATAACATTGGATTTGAAGCTTAAAACACGGTATTTGGACTGTTTTCATGCTTTGAGCCCCATTTAAACCTTAATTTCACTGTAAGTGAAGCATGACATGACAATTTCACTTCACTTTAACATGACAAATGGTAGAAACATTTATGTGGATCAGTTAGCACCATTTTCACTGGGGCAGAATGCCTTCCAAAAAACGTTTGTGCGACTGCCCCTCGGAAGACCCGCGAGCGATTTTTTTGATGGACCGTAGTCTCTATCCGCGGAAGTAGAGCGTCGCGGTTCTAATTGTTTGGGCGGCTCCCTGTATTCCTAAATAGATGGAGTCCGCCGCTGCCGCCGCGGATGCCATTTCAATGTTTTTTAAATGTTTTTTTCTCGTTACATTAGACAATTTCAGACCCACCGCATATCAATTGTTGCTTTATTTAGTACGCTGAACTTAAGATAGCTTTTTGTCACCTTGAATTCCCTGAAAAATTCGAAAACTATTTTCGAATTTTTGAATTTTCGAATTTTTGAATTATTTAAAAAATAAATCGATTTTTAAGTGTTTTTTCCAGGGGTGGAATAAAAATTCGAAAATTATGAAAAAATTCGAAAATTCGAAAATATTTTCGAATTTTCGAATCTTTTTTTGCCATCGTTAATCTTAGCACACTGGATGTGCTGCAATTGCACTTCATTAATCAAACGAGACACACATTTGTTTGGTTGACTTCATCAATTGTTTTAAGGATACCTTTGTTCCATCATTAGGGAGGGGGAATTATTCAAGTGGGGGAATTATTTTTTCCTCACTCGTCTTACAGGGGGGAACTATTCAAGGGCGGGGGGGGGGGAATTATACAAGTGGGGGGAATTATTCGAGTAAATACGGTATATAACCATTTATTTAGATTAAAAAAAGTAAATATGAGGGCGAAAATTTACAAAATTGGGCAAATTTTACGATTTTGAGCATTATCTTTATATTGTCTATTGTCATATTTTGATCCTAAATTTGCAAACGATAACTTGGACGTGTGCCAAGTTTAAATGTGACCTCAATTTCACCATAGAAATATCGGCTGGTGTGGTGCCGCCACCCACCAACGATATTCGCATACACTATGTTTTGAACCGACATACCGTATTTCCTCGAAATACCCCCCCCCCTCTCGAAATACCCCCCCCCTAATTGTATGTTAAGGGAACATACATGACTAAAGCTGCGGCTTCTGATACGGGCAATGCAGAATATAGGTTTAAAAAAATGATTGTGTTGCGTTAGACAAGGTTTTGTACCATCAACACAGTTAAATAAGTCCATAGACTCTCATATGTACATCGTACTTATTGTTACATTTTTCTACGTCTGCGTACGTTGCAAGCACAAATTAGTACTCGCAGGTAAAAAAATATTTTGGCGCAATAATAAGCCCCCCTCGAAATACCCCCCTCGTTTACCCCCCCCCTCCCTCAAAATTCTCAATCTGAAACAATCACCCACCGGGGGTATTTCGAGGAAATATGGTATACAAAAATCGTTGAGAAATGTCTCCGAAATGAAATCGGTCCGCAATAAAGAGAAAAGAGTGTATCGTACTTCTATGTACAACTCATTTGTGACAAATGCGTGATGTGATCGTTCACAAAAAAATTTATCGGAAATTTGGATCCTAATTTAGAATCCATTTATCGAAGTTTTTCAATTTAACTTTCTAATTGCCATGTCACTTCTCAATTCACTTCTCACTTCACTTCGCTTTTGCCAATTTCCTTCTCACTTCACTTCTCACTTCTCATTTCACTTCTCATTTGACATTTTTCTTCTCACTTCTCCACTTGCGGAACTGGCCCCAGGACTAGCATAGTGGGTTCACACGAGGGTGTACTGTAGCGACCGTAAAGTAAACCCGGCCGTAATGTAGACCTGGCCGTAATGTACACCTACCCAGCCAAAAAGTAGACCCGGCCACAAAGTAGGGGGTGCTACATTACGGCCGGGCATCATTACGGCTGGGTTTACTTTACAGTCGGGTTTACATTCCGGCCAAGTGGCTTTCTAGCTAAATAGCTTTTTTCAACATTTTTTTCACTTGACACTTTTTCAAAAAATGGCATTGCTCAACTTTTTTTCACTTCACTCCAATCCAAACATCACTTGAAAAAGTGTCAAGTGAAAAAACATTGAAAAATAGCTTTTAGCTAGAAAAATAGCTAAAAACACTAATCCCCCGCTTGGCCGGAATGTAAATTCGGACGTAAAGAAATTCCAGCCGTAATGATGCCCAGCTGTAATGTAGCACGCCAGACTTTACGGCTGGGTAGGCTTACATTACGGCCAGGTCTAGATTACGGCGGGGTTTACTTAACGGTCGAGCCCCCGCTGGTTCAAACATGTGAATGTTGCATGAATCCATCAAGGGGACTGTAAGGCCGGAATTAGAGCTCAGCGTCGATTCGACGTGAGCTCTAATTCCGGCCTAAAAAATACATTTGACATTCCCATTCAGGATGTTAAATAAAATTTCTATGGAATAAGGAAATGAAAAAATTCTGCCATCGCCAGATAACTGAAATGAAATCTTTGAAAAAGAAAATGGAACATGAAATTTTTCTGGAAATGGAAAAATTTGCATAATTGAAGAAAATAATGCAAGCAGATTTACCAGGTTTGCTTTGATTGTGGCAGCTCATCAGTTAATAATTGATTCTGCCACTACTTTTACTTTTAATGCAATATACCGCAAATCCTCAAATAAGACCCCCCTCGAATAACTCCCCCTCTTAAATACCCCCCCCCCCTGTGGATGAAGACAATACAATCAACGATGGAAAACACAGAAATAGAACACAGAAACTCATTGAGTTTCTGTGTTTTTGTTTTACACAGAAACACGGAAACTCACAAATTTTGAAAAACTCAAAACTCAAAAGAGTTTTTTTTGGAGAACACAGAAACACGGAAACACAGAAAACTATTTTTTGAGTTCATGTGTTTTTTTAGCGAAGCGGTTGAATTCAGCTAAACTAAACAAGATAAGATATGCATGTATTTATAGTATGTAAATATGTACATAATGTATTCCTATTTTATGGTGGAAAAAAAAGAAAATTAAAGATAACATGCCCATCTCCTGGTGGATTTGACGATTTGAGTTTCGACATGTTTTTAAGTATAGTTGTTGTTCAAATTATTTCCATAGTTTTCCATACAGTGCACATCCATTGAAGAACTTTGGAGTACTGCGTAAATTGTCATTGTTGCGCATTTTGTTGATGCTGGTGTCGTGATTTTTAGGGACTTTTTCAACACTTGAATGAATACACAGATGTTAAAACATGTGCAAAACCAATATTTTATAAGAAAACTGCTGTATCCACATCAAAATGCTGTAAATTAGAATTTTTGGGGAAGAACTCGAGTTTAAAAAAAAAAACTTGAGTTTTTACAAAAAAACACAGAAATAAAAACAGAGTTACTCAAGTTTTTTTTCGAGAAAAAACTCAAAACACAGGTATTCATTTTTGAAAAACTCAAAATACAGAAAGTGTTTTTTTTTGAGAACTTACCCATCGTTGAATACAATACAAAAATACAAAAGAATATTAGCCTACAGCAGCGACAGCAGATACATGATGTGTATGCAGTGTAAACTCGGCAGACATTATGCTTTACAATATTCAACATGAGTGTCACATATGTGAACTTGGCACAATTTCAATTTGGCACGGTTCAAATTATCCGAATGAAAGTGAACGATGCAGAAATTTCCGTCTGCGTCACCGATAATGACTGCGGAATGAAATCAAACGGCGGAAAATAACATGTGTCAACTAATTTGTGGGCCGCTTAATTGCATCCCGCAGGCATTATTAGTGACGCGAACGGAAATCCTGCGTGTTTCACTTTGTTCGTATAATACGCAACTGTTCCTTTTTCGTTCCTTTTTGGAGGAATTTATCAGGGCTGTGCCGATAAGTTTGCGTAAGATTTAGTTGCGTATGAGGATATGTTCATCAAATTCGTTTTCTTTTCACATTAAAATCAGATATAAAAAATATATACCTTGTACCGAACGGAATCCATTCGTTCAAGTTCGAATTTGACGACATACGTCATTGTAAAACTAATGCAACAAAATTGTAAAATTTAATGTCTGCCGAGTATATACACTAGTGATGGAAAAGCGCCAGGAAAAATTGCGCCAGGCGCCAATGACGCCATTCAAAATAATGGCGCCAGCGCCAAGATGGCGCCACGGCGCCATCTGAAAAAATGGCGCCAGGCGCCAACGGGCGCCAGAAACAATGGCGCCAGGCGCCAAAATGGCGCCAACGATAAAAGTCACCATTTTAGCATGTATATTCTAACAGAAGCATTTATTTGTTAAGGGCAATATGTTATAACAGTTACCTGATGAATAAAAAACACAACAACATCATAATCAAGGATATAATACATTCATCAAGTCAAATGTCATTTGTGGTTATAAACAATTTACAATTGACCCTGAAGTGACATGAGACAGCATTGAATTGGTGATTTGTACAGAAATACTATTTTATGTTGAGTTGCCACATATTTATACCACCTTAAAATGAAAATTGTGTGATCGCTGTCCGCGTCAAGTCCGGCACCCAGTGGATTTGTGCCACTTTGGGTGCCGGACCTCTAGATAGGTGGGCGCAATGAAGTTGGAACTTGGGGGTGACATAACTGACATCCCACCACACTGTACAGTACTGCGAGTGTCAGCGGCCAGCCAAAAGCACCTAATCCATCTAAAGCGGTGTCCGCATCATGCCCGGCACCCATTTGCCCTTTCAAAAAAGTGGGCAATGGACAATTCATTTTTCAATATAACAGCACTGTAATACACCATACCATGTGCTGAAATTTCTTTTCCAGCACTGTTTCACAGGAACTCTGGACCGACCGACCCCCTCCAGTAACATAAAAAAATCAATTTTTTCTTTGACACTTGAAAAGTCAGTTTAGGATGCCCTCTAGGGGAGGGTTTAAGGTGTAAAATGGCGTAAACAACCTTACTCCAAAAATGCCTCACTGAAGAATTTTAATGGGGGTAAATGCAATGACCTCACTTATGATGTCATTACGGTACAAAATTGAGTCATAAGTGACGTCATGACATTCACCCCCATTAAAATTCTTTAGAGGGGCATTTTTGGGGTATGGTGTTTTACACTATTTGATACCTTGAACCCTCCCATAGAGGGCATCCTAAACCAACTTTAAAAGTGTTGAACAAAAAATTGATTTAAAGTGCATTTTTGGTATGCGACTCTAGGCGGATTGTGGTGTTCACAGCAAAAAATGGATCCGTGATGCGTGTGGAAGCGGGCTGGATGCGCGTGAAGCGGCGCGCTTCCACACGCTTCCACCAACATCACGAGATTCTGGGTGAAGTGTCTTCCACACGCTTCACCTATCTTCACCACGCGCTTCACGCGCATCCAAACATGTGGAAGACACTTCCCGGCGCTGGCGCTTCCACACGCTTCCCCCGCGTATACATTTGCGTGGGAGCGCCATATTCAGATGCGTGAAGTGCCTTCACGCAGATTTTCGTGATGTGTATGGAAGCGCTGGGAGCTTGGTGAAGTGTTCGGGAGGTGTCTGGCGTGAAGACACTTCCCGACGCTTCACCGCGCATCCACATTTTTTGCTGTGGTTGTCGTTCAGCAGTGCTGAACAGGATATTCCACTGTATTGCACAGTATGGTATGGTACTGCGGAATAGTCATAATCAGGGTTGGCAAAATCTCAGAAAAGAATAAAAATAAAATAAAAATAAAATGGAAAATTGAAGAATAAAATAAAATAAAATAAAATGGAAAACTTCAAAATAAAAATAAAAATTGTATAAAAATTTGAATTTTTGTAAAATTTTGTAAAATTGTATACAAATTCATATTTTTGTAAAAATTGTATAAAAATTCATATTTTTTGTAAAAAAATTTTCTGTTGTTTATAGTTCAACCTGTTCATTCGCGGAGCTGGGGCAGTCCCAAGCCATGTAAAGTGTCAAAATGTCATATGAAATGGAATGGAAAGTGTCAATTTTCATGAAAATGTTAAGTAAAGTTTCAATTGTCATGACAAATATAAATTAAAGTGGAAACTGTAAAGCAAATTGTATCCAAATCTTATCTTTTGTATCCAAATCTTGTTGTTTTTGTAACCAAATCTTATGTGAACATTTGGATACAAAAACATAAGATTTGGATACAGTAATATAAGATTTGGATACACATGACACTTTACAGGGTCTTTTACATGACATTTGACACTTAACATGGTATTTTACATGACACATGACACTTCACAGGGTCTTTTACATGACAAATGACATTTTACAGGATCTTTTACACTTTACAGGATCTTTTACACTTTACAGGTTTTTTTACACTTTACAGGGTCTTTTACAGGGTCTGGGAGAGGCACCAGGGGGCTCCTTTCAGCATCAATCTTGTCAAACCGATTTCAGAAACTTCAGAAAGGAATTGCAAGTGCTGCAGCGTATCGCGCACATCCTGCGGCACATTGCACACGTTGGGCTGGGACAAAATGATTGCAACACAATGAAAATGCAACCAACTGATAAAATGGCCAGAGCATCTGCTGTCACACCTTCACAAAACGCCACAAACTTTTGCAAGTGCTGGCAGGTTGCCAGCTGCCTGACTGATTCGTCATTTAAACCTGCGGCTGCGCGATGAACAATTTCTCTCAGAGTGCCCGAGTGTCTCTCAACAAGCGCGGCCACGCATCTGCGAGTCTGGAGAATCCTGTAAAGGCATTCAGTAAATATACAGTCAGTCTATATTGGTGCTCTTTAGGTCGCATAAGGCACAAACTAAAGGGGCACCAAACACATGACAATGGCACAGTGCCAAATCACTTCAATGCAAAATATTGCTAATAGCACCATTCCGATAACACATGTGGCATAAAAAACAGTTGAGGTCCTCTGCTCAACTGATATATATATAATTTATGTATTTTTATTTCTAAATTCTGAGTGATATATTTATATGTACATTTTAATTAAAAAAATCACTGGAAGAATTTGTGATGACACCTGTAATGTAATGTGCAAGGGATTTACAGAAAAACTTATAGCTTAGATGGTTTTTGTCTGAGCACATGAAAAATTTGCCTTTTAAAGGCTTTGGCGTCCATTGTGTTTGCCAGCCATAATCTTTTCATGTAGACCTGCGGCTGCTACCTACTCCCTCCCCTGTGCTGCACTGATGCACATTCTATCACATCCCCCACACACCTGACATGTGCTCATGTAACACTCACCCAATTAGGGGGAGGTGTAGATGAGCACCGGGTATGCATGAGCAGCGGGTAACAATTACAATACATGAGCACCAGGTCTACATGAGCACTGGGCATACCCAAAAAACGACCCCAAGAGAATAACTAACGGGGGATACCGTCCGGAAATTTCAAAAACCTCCAGCGAGCTACTTTGCAATAGCACAAACAATACTGCATCCATGCGAGTATCATTGACAACTGCAGTTTTCAATCCTGGCCAAAAGTGATCGCTCTCTGGGGCTTTTTTTAAAATCCTTTCTTGACATTCATACTCAGGATAATGCAGTGCAATCTTTTGCAAATTTGGAGTTGCCCAGGGGGCACTCCCAGATTTTGTAAAAAAAACTGTAAAATGTCAAATGCTATGCAAAGCGTCAAAAGTCATGTAAAAAGCCCTGTAAAATGTCAAATTTACTTTTATCCTGTTTACTGCTTGTTTGACATTTTAAGGATTTTTACACGACTTTTGACACTTTGCATGACATTTGTCATTTAACAGGGTTTTTTTACAGGGTCTGGGAGTGCCACCAGGCCAGCGATCTCAACATTTCCCAGTTGGAAATTTGGCATTTTTCCAGGTGCAGCTCAGTCACGTTGGAAAGTGGATTAGCAAAAATGACAGTGGTTACCTTGATTGGAGAATTCAACAAAAACAAAGACCACAGACTTTTGCACACCTGCATGGAAAAAATCCAATCGTGTGAACATTCAATCATTGAAACTAGGGATGGGAAAAAAACGTTTTTTTTTCAACGACCCCATTTTTAAAAAAACAACGTTTTTTAAATAAAAAACGTGTCTTTTAAATAAAACGTTTTTTCTTCTAAAAGTCCCAGATATGGTTATGGGTCCCCATATACAGGTACATAAGACAACTGGCAGTACTTTGTGATGTTCTATGTAGCCATTGAATGGCTGTAGAGCCATGGGATAGCATTATGTGGCTTTTTAAGTCAAAAATATCTGTTTTGTGTCGACTTCTTACTTACCGTATATCGCCTTTTGTTGAACATGTGTGACTTCAAGTGAAGTTGGGCATGGAATAGTGCTTAAATAAGGTTATAAGAGCAGACAAATACTTTGGCAGTGATGTTTCACACAGTATAACTATCTGGGGGCACATTGGCTATACTACACTCACATATCACAGCTTATTATGACACAATAGCATGGACAAATGGAAGCTTTTACACTAAAAATGCCTCACAAGCAATGGAAACCACCAGCAATGGTAATATGTTTGTTAAATTGCGCGCTTGCACACAAAAATTGCAAAATACCTAGTGCTTAGTACCAAAAATTTCGGCTGAAGTTTTAAAAAAAAACAGTTTTGATGCTTGCGTTTTTTAAAACGTCTGAAAAAACGCCGATTATCCCTAATTGAAACAAAGATTGAGAGTGTAATTTTTGAGGACATTGTAAGTGTGAGGTTTGAATGAGCGAAAAAATTTCTGGAAAAAAGTGTGAAATACGTGAGGTGCTTAAATTTTTATATTTTGCAAACAGGGTCACAAAATGGCTCGAAATTTCCTCGAAATACCCCCGGGGGTTATTTTCTCAGAGTGAAAATTTTGAGGGGGTGGGTCTAAGTAAACGAGGTTGGGATTATCGAGGGGGTTTATTTTTTCGTGAAGGTGCTTAGTAAAAAATTTGCGTGAACATACCGAAAACTGCTGATAAATGTGTCCAAACAGGGTATTATTTGGGCACATAAATATAAATAGCAACATAAACTAATCTACCGTAATTCCTCGAAATACCCCCCGGGAGTGATTGTCTCAAAGTGGTCTCGAGAGAGGGCGGGAGGTTAAACGAGGGGGTATTTCGTGGGGGGTTATTATTTCGCCAGAAAATTTTTGAAACCCGAGTACAAAATCGTTGTTTGTGACATACCCTGGGGTAGAACAACGCATCAATAACTGACACGTATAAGCTTGTGTAGACTAATATTTAGATGGTAAAAACACTGTTCTAACGTGATTCCGACATTGTTTTCACGTGTGTTCTGCACTACACAGCAGTGTTGCAAAAACGTATTTACGTTTACCCGAAATAACCGGGTATTTTGGTATGTATCCTTACGTATTGTTACGTATTCCCGAACGAAATACCCGGGTACTAGGGAAAACGTAAAAAAAAACTCTGATCTATCACACGTTCAAAATAGCCGCACCACCTGCAGCAAACAAAATTGTTACATATTTACAAATGTGTAAAATGTATAGAAAAAGAATAAAGGACATGAAAATGACTGCACGCATGCAGTGCAGTTATACACGAATACTGGCTATAATAATACCCTCAATCCTCGAATAAGACCCCAGGGGGGTTATTTTTTCCTCAGACGTTTTGGAGGGGCAGTTATTCAAGGGGGAGTTATTTTTTCCTCATAAAACTTGGACTTCATTCATTGTATGGGTGCAGTCTGTAAACTCATATAATTCAGGTATATAACATTCCAACAACAACAAAAAGATGTGTATAGGTACACTGCATACACATCATGTATCTGCTGTTGCTGCTGTATGATAATATTCTTTTGCATTTTTGTATTGTATAGTTTTCATCCGGAGGGGAAAGTTTTTCATCCGGAGGGGAAAGTTATTCAAGAGGGGGGGTTATTCGAGGGGGGGTTATTTTTTCCCCACCTCGCCAACAGGGGGGTTATTCAAGGGGGGAGTTATTCGAGGGGGGGGGGGGTCTTATTCAAGGATTTGCGGTATATGCATTACCGTATTTCTCCGTGTAAAGCACCCGGGTGTTATACAAAATTGAGGTGCTTTTCAGCAACCATTTTTGAAAACTTGTATAGCACCCAGGTGTTAGGTCAACAGGGTTTTGGTAAATACATATCGAGTGTACAAATGCCAGCGTGCTTCCATTTTCTAGGAATGTCCCTACTATGGTGTCAACTTTCCGTTTTCCATTTTCCGTTTCTGCAGGCAAATTTTTTTCCATTTCCGTTTTCCGGCTGCTAAATTTTTTTCCCGTTTTTCTGGCTCATTTTCTGTTTTCTGGCTAAAATTTCAGTTTTTCCGCCTTTTTTCCGTTTTCCGGCTCAATTGTCTGTTTTTCCAACTTTTTTTCCATTTTCTGACTCAATTCTCTGTTTTCTGTTTCAGCCAAACTGGTAAACATGCATGCAGGTTCTTAATTATGTGATATATTTCTATTTCTAGCAAGATTTCTGCAAATTTTTTGATTTCTGGATAAATTTCTGCAATTTTTTTTCCGTTTCCGGCAAAATTTCAGCAAATTTTTTCCATTTCCGGCATAATTTCAGCAAATTTTTCTGTTTCCGTTTTCCGGCCTTTCATTTTTCCATTTTCCGTTTTCCGGCAGGTGCAAATTTTTTTCCGTTTCCGTTTTCTGGCAAGTGTAAATTTTTTTCTGTTTCCGTTTCTGTTTTCCGCCAAAAAGTTTTTGTTGACACCCTAGTCCCTACATATGACGGTACATTTTTACGGATTTTTTGCAACCTAGCATAGCACCCCGGGGTGCTATGCAGCTGTGTAACACCCCGGGTGTTGTGCTCGGGGGGTCCTTTACACGGAGAAATACGGTAATGGCGGCCCACACACTAGTTCAACTGGTATGTGTCAACTCAGATTTGGGCTTCACGTGTCGCAGGGCAATCTCCCAATGCACTTTCCAACATTTTTTTCAACATTGCAGCAAGTGCATTTGGGGATGGCTCGCAACACGCAAAACCGAAATCTGCGTTGATACAGACTAGTTGACACGTGTGCCAACTAGTGCGTGGGCCGCCAATCAAGCACGTGAAGTAGACCCATTTTGCCGTTTTTAAATAATTTTGGTGATGAATTCTGACGACGACACAGCGGCAGTTGACAGCACAAAGTCAGAACTTGAAGCAGATAAATATAAATACAAGATGCTTCAGGAGAGCAGCCATCGACACCGAGTGACATATTTAATTTTGTACGTTTACGTTTTTTTTACGTATTCCTTGGTATTTTCAAAATACCTTATGTATTAATATTTATACTTTCAGTTTGAAAAAGGTATTTACTTTTAAGTTTACGTTTTCCAAAAATACCAGTAGTTTAACAACACTGCTACACAGAACACAAATTGCAGTATCGGTCATGTACGTTCTCTTTACACTCAATTTAGGGGGTCTATTAATTCGTAGTGCCCATTTTGAGGGGGGATTTCGAGGGGGGGGGTATTTCGAGGTATTACGGTTGTAGCTGCGATGAAATCTGGCAGCTATTGATATTTACATCATGTACCGTATTTCCTCGAAATACCCCCGGGGGGTTTATTGTTTCAGAGTGAGAATTTTGAGGGGGGGTATTTCGAGGGGGGGGGGGGGTTTATTATTTCGCCAGAAATTTTTTGAAATCCCAGTACTAAAATGTCGTCTGAAACGTACGCAGACGTCGAAAAATGCAACAAAAATCGCCATTTGTAAGACTCTAAAGACATTTATAAGTGTGTAGACGTACAAACACTGTTCTCACATAACAGAGTCATCGTTTTTAACGTGTGTTCTGCATTGCCCGGATGACAAACCGCAGCCTTTGTCATTTACGTTCTCTATACACTAAATTTGGGGGGGGGGTATTTCGAGGGGGGGGGTTTATAAGTTCATAGTGTCCATTTTGAGGGGGGGTATTTCGAGGGGGGGTATTTCGAGGGGGGGGTATTTCGAGGGGGGGTATTTCGAGGGGGGGGGTATTTCGAGGAAATACGGTATATTGCATAGATGATGTACATCATTCCAGACGGGGGTATTTTGAGGGGGGGGTATTTTTTTCCTCAGCTCGCTCAGACCTGGGGGTATTTCGAGGTGATGGTCAATTCGAGGGGGGAGTATTCCGAAAAAATTCGGTGATGTCATAAATATAAACGCTTTGCAAACTCAGACACTCGCAAAATTCACCCCCTCCCAAACCTTTGGCTGCAGAAATAAATGGGCCAATGCATTAATGTCTCTTCCAAGATTGAGACGTTTATCACCATAAATTATCAGTTGACGCCACAGTCTCGGCCGTGAGTAGACGAAGTTGCGCAGCTGAGAACACAAGGGCGCCACATTTTTGCACAGTGACTGGGGGGCGGGGCACGCGTACAGCAGGATCTTCTCCAGGATGTGTGGCACATTCGTCGGTGACTCCAACAGCTGTGAACGGTAGAAGACGTATTTTGCGACTAGACTTTTTCAAAACTGATCTTTACTATAATAAACATTATAACATGCAATTCTTTATATAATTTAGGATGCAACTAAATACTTCAAACAAATCCAGCAGATACAACAAACAAACAAACAAATACAACAAATCCAGCAGATAAACACTGGAATATGGCAAAAATTAGTCTCATCACAGCATTTGTACATTTCAGGCGCCACCTTATACAATGGCGCTGGGCACAACATTTAACGAATAATTCGAAAATGCAACAATTTGGTGAATAAAAATTCAGAAATATCCAAAAACTACTTTCAGAAAAAAATTCTAAATACAGTCGTCTTAGAAAATATCACTTTAAAAATTTCAACTTTTTCCAGAGGGGTTGCCATCATAAATAATATACTCCAGCTCCAGCGACATTACACCTTACAATGAAATCTACCATATGCCATCTGAATAAAAGAACAAACATAAAAAATTTCATCATTTTTTTCCAAAGCAATTTGATAAATAGGATGAAAATTTGTTTATGTTTGTCCTTTTATTCAGATGGGATACGGTACATTTCATTGTAAAGTCGGCGGACATTTCACCCTACAAAATCGGAGAGTTAGAATTCGTTCGTGAATAGAGCGAACAACGAAACTTGTGTCCCACGCGGACGCTAGAAATTGAAAAAGAAAATCATATTAGAAGAAAAATGGACGTTTCGCTGCGTCCGTGCATGCCACGCCCTAGTTATCTACATTTTCAACGTTGCTCGTAAAGAATTTGACCATTCAAACTACCGTTTTACCGTTCAAAATACCGTTTTTGTTTTTATTTTATTTTTCATTCGTTGGCTCCGTTCCAACAGAAGAGAACTTGGCAGCCGGCTAAAATTTCGAAATCCGCTATTAATATGAATAACATAGGCTCACAATAGCTATATAACCATGTATATAAACAGAAATAGCGATTATGAAGGTGGAAATAGGCAAAGAGAAGCAAATTTTAACAATTTTTAGCTAACTTCCAGTTTTCACTCTCATTTGTATAATACGCAACTGGTAACTGGGATAAGGGCCAAGTTTTCATACGTGACCTAATCTATTCTGATCGTTAAAATATTGCGTCACAATACCTAATGCCGTCATGCACTCTCTACTGGAGAGATTGACGCAAATGTTTGTAGGGCGATACGTCTGCTGACTTTAAGGTATAATTTCGCTGGAGTAAACCAACTTCGAAAAAAGCACCTGAGCAAGTGACATAGGCAATTTTAGCACACAACCACAAAACCAAAGTGGCTTAGTGAACGCACCTGCAGCAGGCGACTTTGCCCGGCACAGGGCACAGCAGGGTCCATGGCAGCAGGGCAGCCGGACACTAAAAAACCTCCCCAGCACAGCACAATAGACACACTAGATAGTAGAGATTGTAAAAAATAGTATTGTAGTAGTAAGCAGTATTGCATTGTACTGAGGACCAAGCAAATAAATATTTCAACCTTTAAAGCCGGAATTAGAGCTCAGCGTCGATTCGACGTGAAATGACGACGTGAAATGATGTCGTGAAATTAATTACACGAGTAATTAATTAATTGCTTGCAAAAGTCTGACGTGAAATGTCAAGTTGTTCCCTGACACTGTGACGTGAAATGATGATGACGTGAAATGATAAAAATTGAATTTTTCAATTCGCTCTAGTTGTGGCTGATAACACTCAGTATTGGACACGATTAAGGTATTGATTCATATATTATCCTTAGAAAATTGTAGACCCGTAGCATGATCCACACTCGTGTAATTAATTTCACGACGTCATTTCACGTCATCATTTCACGTCGAATCGACGCTGAGCTCTAATTCCCGCTTAAAAAGTTCATATGCCATCTACTGTATTTCCTCGAAGTACCCACAGGGGGTTAATTATTTCGCCAGCAAATTTTGAGGGGGGTATTTAGAGGGGGGCTTATTCGAGGGTTTCTTTTATTATTTCGTCGAAAAATTTCGTGAAGGATCGTAGTAAAGAATGACCCTCTACGTACCCAAAACTTGTAATAAATGTTACCAAATAGGTTATATTAGGACATATCAATGTAAATAGGTATAGAAACTATTATACACTCCTGGAAAAAGGTCTTTGTCCTCCTGGTGGGGAACAAAAAAATCAATGTCTCCCCTGCTAACATGCGACCCGTATCGGGATATATACTCGGCAGACATGATACTCGGCCCTCGCACTGACTTATGTATCGTGTTGGAAGCGTGCCAATGATTGTTAAATCATGCGATTTCCATAAAAAGATGTAAAAATGTATCGATGTGAATACGTTAATGAATAACATTATAACAACAATCAATTTTGTGATCTTTTTATGAAACTCGCACGTGTTAACCATCGTTGGCACACTTCCAACGGGAACCACGCGTGCAAGCTGTTAAGTAACCGAAGTATATAGCAAATGTCGATTTTTAGCTTTCTGGGTGCCTTGCTGCTCGTTTGACAGCCATCCAAAGTCAAATTTCAGGTGGAAAAATGTCTTTGTCCCTTTTGTGAAAATGTGAAAACAAAGAAAAAACATGTTAAAACGATGAAAAAGACTGCGATGCGATGTGGAAAAAACGATGCACTCCTCAAATATTTATCACTTTGCGAAATTTGTATTCAAAATGGCATATGCAGTGGGCTTGTTACTCTGCACTCTCATTGATTTAGCATCATATCTTCAAAATCGTCTACCGTCGATTGGCAGACAAATATCGGCCCGACATGGTGTTTATTTTTGAATTAATGAACAAAACAAAATATTGGCACCATGTCAGCTCATGGATGCACGCATTTATCGGAATGTAAAAGAAAGCAACAAAAAATCGCGGACGGCACTCCGTTCAGGGTGCAGAAATAGTGATTATATATGCAGGACGGAGGCCATATTTCTACTGTGGGGGGTTGACATCATGACCCCCCTATGTATCAGTTGCACCCCTCTGTGATGCATATTTTATGTGTGGTTCGCCATTGAACCAAAAAAATCGGAGGGACAAAGACCTTTTCCCAGGAGTGTATGTGTAGAAGCTACGACAATTACCTGCAATAAATACATAATGTACATGCATACATGATGTACATGATTCCAGATGAGAGATATTTCGGGGGGGGGGGGTTATGATTTCGACAGCCCGTTTTGAGGAGGCCTGGGTAATTCGAGGGGGGATAATTCGAGGAAATACGGTATTTATTTATTATGAATAAAACAACTATGAAAAACAGTTCAACGACATCAGTATTCAAGGAAGAAACGTAAAGCTCGAAAACTAAGGAGAATCCAATCATTCATTGGTACAATTCAGATTTGATAAGCAGTACAAAACTTCCTAGGCTACGCTCCCACGAAAAAGCTCCAATGTCAGAGAAATTTCATTTTAAATTGCTCGGACAGAACACTATACAAAGAATGCTACCATATTTTCATGAATAAAATCGCATGAAAAATTGCACAAAAAATCAACTGTAGTCAGAAAAATAACAAAATTGATGTTTTATTCAGATGGGATATGGTAAATTTCATTGTAAGGTGTATTGTACTGTCTGTGCAGTAAACATTTTATGACATTATAGAGATAGAGATTTATCTGGCATTTCACACAGATGAAGGTAGACACGAAAAAAGAACAGAAGCGCGATGCACTCACACTGGCCGTGTTATCTCTTACTGGCGTAGGCTCAGTGAATGAAAAGCGCCATGGCGCTTTTGGCGTTTGACGCCATTATGTTATGGCACCACACCCATGAAAAGCTCTGTGGCGCTTGGAGCCAATTTTTTTACGCGACACCAAGAACTAAACGCCTGGCCCCTGGCTAGTGATGTGAAAAGCGCCAGGACTTTAGGCGCCAGGCGCCAAAAGCGCCACGGCGCTTTTTCGACCCTCAGCGCCAAGCGCCAATGGCGCCAGAGCAAAATGGCGCCAAGCGCCAGGCGTTTTGTTCCTAGGGTTGGCCGATAATTTTTTTAAACGTTGTTTTTAAAAAAAACATGATGTCCGAAATGTTTTTTAAAAAAAAACATCGGCCGAAATTTTTAGTACTAAGCACTAGGTATTTTGCAAAAATTTTGCGCGCAAGCGCGCAATTTCACACACAAATTGACATTTGTGGTTGTTTTCATTGGTTTTGTGGCACTTTTAGTATCAAAGCATCCATTTCTATGTGCTACCATGGGTTAATAAGCCGTCATATGTTGCTGTTGTATATAATATTGAATTAATGTGCTTCCATGTACCTCCATGTACCTCCACAGTGTGTTACTTCACTCCTAAAGTAACAACCTCCTTTTATAACCTTGTTTGGTCACTTATCTGTGCCAAACTTCACCTGAAGTCACGAACATTCGACTATAAGGTGATATACGAATGATATCTCAACGAAAAATGGATATTTTTGACACAAATCACAACTTATGATGCTATCCCATGGCTCCACAGACATTATGTGGTCATATATAACATCACAGAGTATTACCACTGTCTGATATACCTATATATGTTGACACAAGGATATATCTGGGAGCTTTTAAAAAAAACGTTTTTTTATTTTAAAAAAAACATCGAGTTAAAAAAAACGTTTTTTTTCCAACCCTATTTGTTCCTGGTGCCGCGCAAAAATAGCGCCAAGCGCCATATCGCCATGGCGCTTTTCCAAACCCCAGCGCCAAGCGCGCCACAGGAAAAAAGGCGCCAATTTGCTTTGGCGCGAGCGCCAAGCGCCGGCGCCGTGGCGCTTTTAGATCACTACCCCAGGCTTTCTATGCTTGGCGCCAAAGTCGTTGCGCTTTTTCCATCACTACGCAGGAGCAAATTTTTCAACCTGCAGATAATTCATATTTATGTGATGGATTTATTATAACTAGAAAGCGCATCACACATAGCGTTCCAAAAAATGGGTGATTTTCAAAAAAAAAATTAAATATAATCTCAGAAAATCTCTCACAAAATAAAATATAATTAAATCTCTCTGAAAAAATGCTGAGAAAATATAAATAAATAGCAATGAGAGATTAAATTATATTTTTTCTCATCAATAAAATATAATTAAATCTCTCTGGGAAAAACTGGAGAAAATATAATTAAATAAGAGATTTTTTATATTTAATTATATTTTTTAAATATAAATATTCCAGAGATTTTTGGAACGCTAATCACACATTGCAATTTGAAGTTATACGTTACGTTTTTTGGAAGCAGAACTAAAAAGGTAGAAAAAAGAAATCTACAAGAAACCTCTGTAAAGAAAAGGACGTTAGGCCTACCCGCGGAGTTATACAAATTTGTATGGAATTTATATCCATTTGTACAATTCGAAATTACGCCTAACTTTTTCATTATTTCACAGATTTGTCATCTCCGCATTTGTAGTTCGCATCTCCAAAAAAACATTCGGAATAACTAGACAAATCTGTGTACCTTGTGCCATTCAATTTAATTGAAATTCAAACCGAAATTCCCAAAAATTTGGAAAATACACACAATGAAGTCTTGAGATACACCAAGGTTAGAAAATCCTCGAGATAGGTTTTTAAGAGGTTCCAAGCCTTCAAAATCAAACACAAACTCACACGTTCCTGGATTCTTTGACATTGAAATGTGCCCAAGTTGTTGTGGCTGGTGCGGATGCCTCAGTGCCGGGCAAAACGAGAACACCAGTCCCGGTTCAACTGCGCACAGTTCGTCATTGTAGCAGTAGGTCACACGCAGCTGCAGTAGTGTCAAGTTTAGACACGTTTGCTTAAAATGGCTTTTGTAGATTTGGACCACATATGACGGGGGTTCATATGGATAGTAAATTGCTCCTCCGGAGGAATAGCTAGCTGAAAAATATTTTGGGGGTTGGGGGTACTTTTAAATAGGCTTTTTAAGGTGTAGAAGAAGAAAAGTGAGAAAATTCTTTAAAAATAGGTGTAAAATAGCTCAAAATAGGTATATTATCAGACATATAGCCAAAAATCGCGGTAAAGAAGCAAAAAGCAACAGAAATACTGATTTTGAATGTGAACATAGCAAAAACGTGTGATAATTGGCACTTTTGAGTGAAATTCATGTCAATTTTTCACAGAAATCGCTACATATAGATGGATAGCTGGCCGATTTGGGTGTTCAGGAAACAATTTTGCATACAGATTAACCACCCCATCCCTAACAAATCATCTGCTGCCTATTTTTTAGGAAGAACCAAACGCGGAACAAAACTTTGGCACTGCGCCAAAAACGTGCATATCTTTCACACATGCTAAGAGCGAATTATCTAGGACTATAACTATTGCGCACCAATATAAATTACCAGTGAACTATCGAAAAACACTTTACCCGTTGGCATAGTGCCAATTTGTTCATTTCATCCGCATAAACAAAAGCCAGTAGTCCTAACTCGCTGCATCCGAATCCCAGAGATAGAACGACATTTTCGTGTTTCACGAGACAAAAAAGCGTTCCCCAGAGTTTGCAGCCATTTTCCGACACTGTATCTGGCCAGTGAAACGAGTTGCAGCATTTTCTTTTTCCAAAAAATTGGAATCGTGCCAGAAGAATTCGCGCTGTTTGGACGTCAGCCAAAAAATTGTTGCGAAATCGACCAAATCCGGTGCAGCAATCATTGCACGTCAAAGTTAAAAAAGTCATGTCGAATGCCTGGTAAAATGTCATATGACCATTATTTAAGAAAAATAAATGAGAAATCCCCATTTTACAGATTATTTTGGATGACATTTGAGGTTTTGTGGGACATTTTCCAGGGTATGGGAATGCACCCTGTGGATCGTGACAATGTAAATACATACAGTTATAACTCCCCGGACCTCACTCTACGAATTTTTCAGAAAGAACACTCCGCTGTATGAGTCCATGACATCATCATTTTTAAATCAGAGTTGTTCCAAAAAATAACAAAAAAAGAAAAATAACATTTCTGCCATTTTTGCCTTGCCTAATTTATTTTTGAATTTTCTTTGAGTTTTGCGATCATGGGTGCATTATCAACTAAAACATAAGTAATTTATATTCAACTTCGCGATCCGCTGAGTATAGCTCTTCTGTTGCAGAGTTGTTAAAAATACCAAACATTTTTCAAAGTATGCATATGTGTTAAGTAATTATTTTTACTCGCCCCCGAGTACAGAAAGTGTAAAGTAAAATTTTGTTACTTTTACTCACAAGTAAATAAGAGTAAAATTTTTTTCTGCAGAAAGTGTAAATGCGAGTATTTTTTTCAGGAAAGCATGAAAAGCGAATAAAATTACCTTTTATTTCTGGAAAATGTAGAAGAGAGCATTGTGAATGTTTGTGATTGTTTACCCCCAACAACAAAAAGGTGTTTTCTTTCTACAAATAAGTATTCTTTATGAAAAGAGTTATTCATGGTTAGCATTCAAAAAACCCCGTGATTTATATTTCGAAAATCACAATAAATATAAATAACCCGTGATTTATATATATTTATATTTTTTTCCAAATTCTGAGTGATATATTTATATTTTATATATATATATATATATATATTAAATTTGAAAAAAATCACTGAGAAAATCACTCGTACTAGATACATTTTGGTGCAATGACTGCACTATATGACTAAAACATGTAAGGTAATAAGCAGGGTTATAATAATTATGTCTACGCTAACACAGTGAAAGGTAGCTCTCTGATCACTAGGTGACAACTCGCTTGCCAAAGCCTAAAAATAGGGCCAGCTCACTGACAAACCAAATGCAGCTTGTTGACAACTCGCTGACATATGTACTTGGTGCATGTGGTAGCTGGCTGACAACTCGCTGCCAAAATACACATTTCCAGCCTTCATTTGACCCAAAACACTTTTCACAAGGTGGTGATGAAATATTATGGTAAAACACATGCAATATAATGCAAAGATTGGTAAACATTGAGGCAATGAGGAAACATAAAATGCATAGAAACCAAAGAAATTTACGTAGGTCCGTTTTATTTTTCTTACCGACTTTCCGTTGGCGCTGCACGCATTTTTGCAGTACACGTTTTTTTCTGTTTGTATTACTACAGGCATCACAAGTGGTACAGGTTGTGCAGACCCAGTGCGTTTTTTATATTGGTGTTCAATAAAAAATGCTTCACATGGTGGCCCATCTCATATTCCCACTGGCAAAATACAGATTTTAAAATAGCCAGCATGTATCTGAATTGAAATGTCAGAATGCTTGAAAGACGCCCAGCGGCCCGGCTGCGCGGCTGGCACGCGCCCACGTTTTTTGTCATTTGAATTGTGAGCTACATAGCTAGCTTCTATCTACTACATTTCAATCCTTCGTTTTTTGAATGTGAGAGCATTTTTCAACGTGTGTTTTGAATAGTTTGAGACACCATAAATAACTTCTCACCATGCAATAGTAGGTGCATTGTATCCAAAGTTTGTTTGTTTGCGGAATAGAAGTGCACCACCCAATAGCAGAGTTGGTAAAATACCGGTATTTTTGGAAAGCGTAAGCGTAAGCGTAAATACACTTTCCAAATCTTGAGTATGGATACTGAAAGCGTAAGGTATTTTTAAAATACCTAGGAAAGCGTAAATAAAAGCGTAAGCGTAAAAATCTTTTAGAGGCTTTTTGCTCAGTGAATGCTTTCCAAATCAAGCTCTCACAGATGTCCACTTAGTAGTGATGGAATGGCGCCATGGCGCTGGTGCCCTTTAATGGCGCCAAAGGGCGCCAGCGCCATGGCGCCATTGGCGCTTGGCGCCATTTTTCCTGGCGCTTTTCCATCACTACCACTTAGTATATTCTGCCCTCATATTTTGTTTCGTTATTCATCGGCAGCAACACTTATGTCATCCTCAACTTATAACGTGGAGTTAGTGCTGTCGACGGCGATAAAATCGTCGTCGTGATCCAGTTTCAGCAATGAAATTTCTAATCTGAAACCATGATGTTGATCAATGACACAGTATTAACATTCAAATCGTGACACAATTTGTACATGTGCTACTATATCCAATGAATTACTGCATGCAAGCAGTCTTTTTTTGGTACGTAGTCTCGTTCACTCTTTTTTGTGGTTTTACGCTTTTTCAAATGCGTAAAACTAAACTGTGTGAACAGCTTTTTTACGCTTTTAGTACCCGGGTATTTTGGCCGGGAAAGCGTAAAAAAGCGTACGGGTATTTTATGAAAGCGTAAGCGTAAGCGTAAGTATAAATACCCATTTACCCGGGTATTTTGGGTAAGCGTAAATACGCTTTCGCAACTCTGCCCAATAGCAACGTTTTCATGCATTGATTTTATGTCTCAGATTCATTCATTTTCTGCACTCATGTTTGATTATACATTTTATGGGTCAAAACGATTTGTACACACTTCCATAAAGTGCATGTGGTGCAAATTACATTCAACTTGCTGACAACTCGCTGCCAGCTGTGCAGCTGCTGGGATAATGCACCCCAACTTTCTGCCACTCGCTGACAACTGTGTTCCAACTCGCTGCCACTCGCTGACAACTATGTTCCAACTCGCTGCCAACAGTAAACAAATCGTTGTCAGCTAGTTGGAAGCGAGTTGTAGGAGAGTTGTCAGAGAGCTACCTTTCACTGTGTAAGGGCTTTGTTAAACACGTACAGTAAATGCTAGTTGCACACAGGGCACCATTCCTCTATTAGGACGCTGGCCTAAGTAAGTATGTAGCACATAAATATATTTACAAGATTTGACTTTATCAACTTACAAGTAAACCATGTAAATGTATATATAATAATGATCAGAAAATTATGGCAAGTTGAATGAGCCTAATTTCATGTGAATACACCTAATAATAACTTATTTGACTTTTAAACCTAAATATTCCACATAAACATATTAACAACTTATAGAACACTTTCCTGATTAAATATTCTCCATGGATAAATAATATAGTGCAGGAAATATAATTTGCGTGGTAAATTAATGTAGTGCATGAAATGTAAAATAGTGCAAATAGGTAAATGGACCAATATGAGCCTAATTATCAAATCTCTGTATTTCTTTATCCATCCATTTTGCCACGGTCAGCACACTCCGGGCGGAAGAGTTGCTGCACCCCGTTGTTGCAGCAATGTTACATGCTGGTTGTGGTGGGTGCCAATGTGATGAGTGGCGTCTCCACAGTCGCTTCAGTGGTGAACGTGGTCGGGCGCGAAGTCATGGGCGTGCGTGAAGTTGCAGGTCCTGTTGCTGGTGATGCCAACGCCGACCTAGCCTGATGATGAAGCAGGTAGTTGCCCGTGTCGCTTCCTGCGCATTCGCGTGCGGTGAATTTGCGAATATCAGGCATGTGAACACTGTCTCTGTTCCTGGCTCTGACTTGTCCCTCATCAGCTGAACTTTCATCTGGCTGAACGTATGCTGATAGTGACTTTGCCATTCTGTCCTCTGTTTCTGCTCTCCTGGCAAATCTGACGGACTGTGTAGAGTTGGATCTGGCTCTCCTCTTGATTGCTGGTCTCAACTCTGTCTTGCCCACTTTTCTCTGTGGATAATTGGTCTTTTTCTGAGTTGATTTCTTGACAGTATATTTGATGGCTCTGAAGCATAGCCATATGCACTTGAACGGACACACTATGCATTTCCATATGCATGTGTACACGCATGGTGGAATCACTGGCTTTCCTGTGGCAATTCTCCAATTGTACCACAGGTATCCTGCAGCTACGATTCCAGCTATCAGGATTGTGATCCCCAGCAGCATTGCGATTGTGTTGATGATCACTTGAAAGGGTCCTTTCAGCATTCCTCCCATAAAGTTGGTGTACCCTTTTGACACTCCAGATATGTAGTGACCATATGCCTTGCCAATTCCTGCTGCTGTCTGTCCAATTCCAGCTCCAATGCCTTCTATTGAATTTCTGATCACTCTGGGATCCAATGACATATCTGCTGTGTAATCGATCAACTGGTTCTGCACATGCTCTAAATTCTGTAGTCTCTGAATCTGGCCTCTGACATCCATGAAATTGGGCGCTCTGTTGACAATGTTGGTGAACAGGTGAGGCACATCAAACGTGAAGGCCTGCCACTGTCCTTTCCATGTCATTTCAATTGGCGTCTCTGTAACATGCACCATTCCATGTGCGGACTTCCACTGTCCATGTTCATTTTTGTACAGGTGCAATGTGGTGTGGCTGCAGTCTTCTTCTGGTGATTTTTCCACCAGGTCTCTGCTGCCTGGGCTCTTGAACCACAAGGGCCCGTCTTTGTCCAATCTCATTGGTGTATATTTGTAACACGTCTCTCCCACTTTTCCTGTCTGATAAATTATGTATGGCTGCACTTCTTTGCATTCCCAAAACATAATTGCTTCTCCAGCCCATTCTGCATGAACATCCTGTCTTCCCAGCATGGCTCAAATTCCCAATGTTGGATCGATGCAGAAAAGCTGAGTCAACATGTCCAGTTGGTTCTTGCGAAGTTGACATAACTGATGCCATACAATCGCAAATTGCGCCGGAGTCATCTCTCTGACTACATGTTGCAGGAATTGAAACTTGGAGTTTCTGTCGTCCAATCTGGCATACAACGTTCCACTGATTGTCGACTCTCTTGCCTCCACTATTTTTCCTGGCATTGCCCATTCCACAGGTACATCTTCTCTTCTGTCAAACTGGATGAATACACCTCCTTGATTGGTGTGGTATGTGTCTCCAGGAACACATTCTGAGCCAATTGGCCTCTTTGTCTTGTTGCTGTGAGAGTAAGCTGCTTGCAACTTTGACACAATAATTGTCTGGCCAGATATTTCTGATTTGAATCTGCCAATTCTCTCATATGCACATTGATGCTTAAAATTCTCCGTATCCCATACTGTGATTCCATAATTGTGATCTCTGCAATGTCCCATCATGGCTCTGCACTGGCTGAAATCTTGCAAGTCGCTGATTACAATCTTTCCATCAAGTGAAGCCACAGTTCCCTCTTCCATGTAGAAGTTACTGACAGCATTTTCTTTGTCATGACAACACCATGAATATTCCACATTCAAGGTTTGATTAGTTGTCCACACTCTGGGCTCCATTTCCACCATAGGTGTTCCTCTGAACATCTTGTGGATTCTTGCATAGTTACAGGCTACCACACCAACTTGCTGGTATTTCTCAAAATTGCCTGTAATCCCTTTTGCTCCCCAGAAACTGGTGTGTGTGATGATCTCTTTGATTCTGATGTAGCATCTGTATGCTTTCTCTTTCTGTGGAATCTGTCTCTGTGCATAAAGCGTAACTTTCATTGCTTTGACAAAATTCCTTGGTGGGATATGGCACTGCACTTCTTCAGGAACTGTAAGCACATGTCCATGTCTTCCACTAGTGCAAATCTGATATTTCTGGCTTTGTGAATTGATCACCTGCTCCACAGGATGATCTTTGATTGCATCCTTGAATCTCTCATAAGTTTGCATTTCTCTGACAGATTTTGGTGGCCATTCTGAAGGCAAAGGCGGCAATCCATGATGCGCTGCCAATGATGGTGGCCTTACTGTTGAGGTTTCTAGAACGTATGTTCTGGAAAATACTTTGCTGTAAGCCTTGCCGGCTTCTCTCAGCGTTGCTGACTCTGACACGCCTGTCAGCATCAACATCATGCACAGCATTCCAATCACCAGACTGCTGGTGGTTGCTGTAGCTTTCCCTGTCATACTCCTCAGGACTCTATCTGATGCTGAGTTCCTCTGAGCAGGGTCTGGTACAGGGTCTCTATTTGAATTCTGATTTCTAACATGTTTTTGGACAATTGCCGGGTCCAGTAAATCCACTTTGACTGTCACTGCTGTCTCTGGGATATCCATTGTCTTTGAATTGATTTCCAGCGGATACAATTGATTGAGTGGTCTGCTGATCACATTTCTGTTGGCAGTTCTGACTTTTGCTGAGCGAATCTGTCCATCTTTGCTGGGCTCTAACTGCTTGATGCGACCCATCTTCCATGCACCTCTGGGCATGTTCTCTTCATAAATCAGCACAACTTCATTCACTTTGGGTTCTTGAGTCGCTGTCAATCTGCCATGTTTGTGCGTCACCTGAGTCCTTTCCCTCAAGCTCGGGATGTACTCTTGATGCCACAAGTCCCAGAACTTATCCAAAGTTTGCTGGGTTGTCTCCCAATATTTCTGTAATTTTGCTGCATTATCCATTCTGGGCACAAATTCTCCATCCTTGTCTGTATCAAACTGTGGTGCTCCAATCTGACCTTCCCCCTGTCAGGAAGTCCTTTGGTGTCAGCACTCTGAGACTCTTCACATCACCATAGATGTAAGAGATTGGCCTGCTGTTGATCACTGCCTCAACTTCTGGCAGAAGTGTCAACAATTCTTGCAGGGTTAACATTCTGTGCCCCACAGCTGCCTTGAAATGTTTCTTGGTGATGCCCACCATTCTCTCATAGACTCCTCCTTGCCATGGTGCCATAGGAGTCGTCATGTTCCACTGGATTTGTTGTTGTGAGCAGTATGTCTGTACTGCTCCACTTTTGACCATTTCTGACCATTTGTTCCCAGTATTAATGGCCTTGTCAGTACATTTGCTGAGCACTTTCTCTGTCAATTTGAATTGTGTCGCATTGTCTGAAATCACCGCCTCAGGTTTTCCACGCATGGCAATGAATCTCCTGACTGCATTCAGGAATTCCTGTGCTGTCATGTCCAGCACACTTTCCAGGTGAACTGCACGTGTCACCATACATGTGAACAAACAGATCCACATTTTCCTGTGATCTTTGTCCACTTTGTACCAAACTGGTCCCAGATAATCCAAGCCCGTGTACTGGAACGGTCTGGCTCTCTGAACTCTGGTTTCTGGTAAATCTGGCATTGGTGGAAGCTGGTACGGCTTCGCTCCCAATTTCTGACAGGTTGGGCAGGTTCTCGTTACATTATAGATTACCCGTCTGCCCTGTGTGATCCAGTACTTTTGTCTGATTGCTGCTAACATGTGTTGCACTCCTGCGTGCATCAACTTCTCATGCTGGTCATCTCAAACAATCAGCTGAGTCACTGTAGCCGTTGCTGGCAACAGTGTGAGTGGCACTGTGACCTCCTGTGGGTCAGTATGCTCCATTCTGCCGTGGCACTTTAGGATTCCATCCTGATGCATTTGCACATTGAGCCACTTGATCAACTGCTGGTCTGCAGCTACTTTCTTGCCATTCTGGCTGCCTTTGCTGTGGCCTGTTGCCAGAATTTCTGCCACTCCTTTGTAATGATTCTGTTGCGTCACTTTGATCCAATATTTCAATGCAATCTCTCTTTCTTCAATACTGATAATTCCCTGTGGTTTCATTGTACTACATATACTTTCCATGATTTCTGACAGTACATTCTGACTGTCATTTTTGCTGCGCTTTTTGTGCATCTGTCGCACAAATCTCATCACATATACTGTTGCATCCAGTAATTTTGTTAATGATGAGAATCTCTGAATCTCAATTCCTAACGGGTTGCTTTGCTTGCTTTCGTCAACATGTACATTGCTGGCATCTGGGTCACTGACCACTTGCTGTGTGGCACCCAGGTAAATTGGACTGCCTTTTGGGAACTTGAGCTCTTCTTTCTCTGATTTCTGCCATTACTTCTGGCGTGACTGGCTCCACTTTCGGCTCTGGCCATTCTCCAGTCATTAGCCATTCTGGCCCCTTCCACCACAGGTTGCTGCCTTCCATCTCTGACATGCTCATGCCTCTTGTGGCCATGTCAGCTGGGATGTGTCTGATCCAGTCCTGCGATGTGTCTGATATGCATGTTTTCTGTCTCACTCTGAATTTTCTTGATTTCATTCAATCTGTTCTTGACAAAACATGCCAGTGGCTTCGCGGTTGTCAGCCACTTCAGACAACAGGTTGAATCTGACCATACGACTGTTTGACCGAATTTGACGTCCTTGAGCTCTCTGTGAATAAACTTTGACATTCTGCTGCCGATCAGCATTGCTAACAATTCCAGCCGTGGAATTGTCACTTCTGGTTTCTTTGGAGCAAGTCTCAATCTAGAATACAGCAGGCTTGACGTGCCGCTGTCATTCTCTATTTTCTGGCATATGTATGCCACTGCACTGTATGCCATTGCTGAGGCATCAACGAAAATGTGCAGTTGTGCATCTGCACCACTCTGATAATTCAAATTTCTGTTGAACTTGATCTGTCCAACTTTAAGCAATTCTGTCTCCAATTGCTGCCAAATTGCTGTCTGTTCCTCAGACAGGGGAGTATCCCACTCTTTGGCACTTGGTCCTGAATGCCATAACGTCTGCAAAAATCTCTTTGCTGGCAGTAGGACGGGACCAATGAGTCCCATTGGAGCAAAACATCCTGCAGTCACCTTTGCAACTGTCTTTTTCATGGGAAGTTTGAATTTCTGGTCAGTTTCTGATAATTGTGATTGCTGAACTGTCTTTGGCATTTTCAGCCACATCTGGTTGCTCTCTGTGTCCCATTTCATTCCTAGGACTGTTGTGACAATTTCCTTGGCTACATCTGACTCTGCCAATTGCCAAGTAAAGCTCTTATAGTTGCTGTTCCATTCTCTCAGATTCATCTGTGCCTCTGTGAACAGCACTTTGGATTCCTGGTACAATTCAATTGCTTTCTGCTCTGTGTCCACACTGAGGATCAAATTATCCACATACAGATTTTCATCGATCAACTTTGCATTCTCTGTGCCAGCTTGATTCAGGTGGTATCTGACTGTCAGCGCCAGCAGCGCTGGGCTGCAGATTATACCAAATGGTGTGCTGACCGTGGCAAAATGGATGGATAAAGAAATACAGAGAATTGATAATTAGGCTCATATTTGCACTATTTACTTATTTGCACTATTTTACATTTTATGCACTATATTAATTTACCACGCAAATTGTATTTCCTGCACTATATTATTTACTCATGGAGAATATTCGATTAGGAAAGTGTTCTATAAGTTATTGATAGATTTATGTGGAATGTTTAGGTTAAAAGGTCAAATAAGTTATTATTAGGTGTATTAACATGAAATTAGGCTCATTCAACTCGCCATAATTTTCTGATCATTATTATATATACATTTACATGGTTTACTTGTAAGTTGATAAAGTCAAATCTTGTAAATATTTATGTGCTACATATTTACTTAGGCCAGCGTCCTAATAGAGGAATAGTGCCCTGTGTGCAACTAGCATTTACTGTACGTATTTATCAAGCCCTTCGCATAGGCATAATTATTATAACCCTGCTCACAACTTATATTTATATTTACTTAATATATTATAGACCCTGCTCAATTACAATACCCATTTACCTTGAATAAGTCCCAATTTTGCTAGATTATTCAACATACGTTTCCAGGAAGTGATTATTATTATTATGTTGAATATACTTTATTCTATTTACGTCATTAGGAACATTTACACCACTATTTACAATTTCCAAACCCTATCATATTAGTTCCAATGTGCGTCAATGTTTTCTGACAAATTGAACCAAATTAGTAAATCGGCCGAGTTTGCCGACTTCGCGCCTCGTAAGATTAATAGTTTTTCTATTAACCCAATTTGTACCTGGTATTTCTTTACCATAATTGTTTGAATGTATGCACGCGCAGTATAAGGCAACTGTTTCGGCTAGATGTGTTTATTTGTTACATTTGTGAATTATTTGTGTATTTGTATTAGGAAATTACTGTAGCTGTTTTTCTATACATGATTTCCGTGTCTTAGCTACTTTGGAAGTTTTTACTTCAGTCTGCGGACCCCAAGCTTCTGAACGAAAATAAGCTAGCGATAGAAACTTCGACTAGGAAGCTCGCTAGGCTTTGCGCTTTTATATTTGGCTGTATCTGATCAAATAAAGTACCTGAAACAATTTCGAACCCCTTTCAACACGCAACTACGAAATAAACTCAACTTGGCTGTCGACAAGTGGACGTTCGGCTACAACGGGAAATCAACCACTCTAAAGGCCGTTTCTCACTACGGTCTTGGAGTTGCCGGATTCGGTGGTAGAAGACGCTGACTTCGGTGACTTTATCACATGGCGCAGCGAGCAGGGTGATTGCATGACATTGTGCACTCACCAAGCCGGAACGAACGTTGTGCGGCAGTTGGCAGAACTTCAAAAGTACTGCTGAACATCAATTTGGCCTTGGCTGAGCGTTGGCTGTTGATTTGCAGACAGCATTGTGCCAAAGTCACGGCACTCCTGTCTACATCCTGGGAGCGGTTCTACGCTCACGCGCGGAGGACACTGGAGTTCTGACAAGCCTGTCAGGATTTCAGGCAGCTTTCACCAGTGTTCTGGCAAGGTGCTAGACGCTGGGCGGCACCGGCATTTGACAAGGAGTCATTGTCGGACGGTGGTTAAACTTTCGCTGGACGCTCCTGGACATCCGGACGCCAGTGACCGCTCGCACGTCCTTCCTATGCCAAGGGAGGGTGACCTGATGGAGACAGGATCGCCACAGAGCCACGCTAGTCAAAGGGCTGTTTTTTGGGCATTCGCGGAGGTCCCTCGCTCCACTGGGTAAGAGTGGACTCATACCTCGGAAGTGCAAAAGTAGGGGTATCAGTGTACAAAGGGCTGTAGCTGACAGAGGGCTGTAGCTGACAGAGAGTGGATTTGAAAACCAAGTATTAGGATATTTGGTAGCGTGTAGGGGCTTTGCGGAGCTCCCATCAAATATACACGCTGTGCCTGCTCGGTACCATCAGATCAGACCGCACAAAAGTGCCAGAATTCTGCATTGCACAGGCGCAATTGCAGAGCAGTGTACAGCGCTCTGCCAAGAATCAGAAAGTGCACCAGAGTGCACAGAAACGTGTCACAGGCGACACGGCAAGCACAGCACTGCGCACAGCGGCATAGGAGCCGCTCAGGAAAGCAAGTGGCCGGAGTGGTCACGGGGCACACAGGCGTGCCAGAAAGAGCGCCAGAGCGCTCAGGAAAAGTGTGTACGGACCCTCTTTGGGCGCACACTGCTGGGCAAATAAATTGTTTATTGTCCAGGTGGATTTGACCGGTGTGTTGAAGTCAAAGCGTGTAAACAATCACGTCAGGGGCTTTAGGAACACACCTGGTGCCAGTGCAGTAAAGGTCAACGCGTGAGAACACGTCAGGGGCCTGTAGGACTGCATTGGTATTGTGCGTAGCACAACAAATCCGTGGTGCACAGAGCGCTACACAGAAAGACGCAGAGAAGCGTCACAAGCGTCACAGGAGACGCACTATAAAGAGAAACAGTGAAGGAAAATTCATCAGCAAGAATGGTTTCACCAACGGGTCACATCATAAAGACCCTGGGGCCGGCAAAGCACAGGGTGGACAACAGATTGGCAAGAGAATATGCCAAATATGACCCAGAACTATTTGCGGGAGCAACAAAGGAAGAAAAGAGAACAGAAATGAGAAGAGTGATTGCATCTGTCAAACAGGAGGGTGCAAAATTGGAAAGTGCAATGACTGCAGTGAGAACTCAATTTGACGCATGGAGGGATGTCGTCAAGGACATTGACGAACCTGACCAGATGGAACAAGAACAGAAGATATACCAAGACTCATATGAGGAATATGCAAACATGTCAGACTTGGTGACACAGAAAATTGCAGCCATGAATGTATACATCGAAGAGTTGCAAGACATGATCCAGCAACAGAGCGGAAATACCATGTATGAAGTCAATACAGCATTCATACAGCAGATGGCTGCCCAGATGGCTCTGACAGCTCAGGGAGCTGCTCCGGGGGCCAGTTCAACCAATGCAACCACAGCAAAGAGCGTCAAATTACAGAAACTGGAAGTGGAACAGTTTACTGGGGAAATTGTCAAATTTCGATCATGGTGGCAAATGTTCGAATCCCACATCCACAATCGGACAGATTTGGAGGACATTTCCAAGTTCTCATACTCGAGGAGCTTGCTGAAAGGCTCAGCATTTGGCATGATCAGTGGATTGAGTGTGACCGCAGAGAACTATGCACCCGCAATTGCAATGCTCAAGAAAAGATATGACCAGCCAGTTGTGGTCAGAAACACGCTGATGAGTAATATCATGAAGCTGCGACAGGCCAGGAATACCTGTCAGGATATGAGAATTTTGTTTGATGCAATTGAAAGGCTGCTCCAGCAGTTGGAGTCACTGGGTGAATCAGTAGAACATCCAATGCTGTTGAGCCAGCTGCAACAGAAAGTGCCACCCGAGGTTCTCAGAGAAATCCAGAAGGAACAGGGAACTGAGGAAGCCTTGACGGTGGAAATATTCAGAAAGCTGTTTGGCAAGCAGCTAGCGCTCAGTGAGGCTGTACAGCATGCACAGCAAACTGAGGCACCAGTTCAGCAATCGCGCCAAGGATTCGGGAATAATCCACGCGCACAGCAATTCAATAACCGATTCCAAGGCAATGGGAATCGATTCAGAGGGCCAGAGAACCCAAGGACCAGCACAGGGAGCATGTCTGTGATCCAGAATGGTCAGAGTGTACCACAGGCTGGATTCATGAATCCTGGGAGGCCGTGTGTGTTCTGCAATGACACACAGCAATTACACTTTAATGATAAGTGTCCAAAGTTCAAAACTGCCAGAGAAAGGAGAGTGATTTTGTCAAAGGCAGAGCGATGCCTGAGATGCCTGCAGAAAGGGCATTACATGAATCAATGTCAATTTACGAGAAGTTGCTTCTATTGCAAGTCCAATAGGCACCACACTGCGGTGTGCCCAGAGAAATTTGGTGACAATAGCAATGGAAACGCTGGACGGCAAATTCCAGCATTCAAAGCAAATGGTCAACAGAGTGGCCAGCAATCAGCAAACAATGGCAGAAAGTCTGTGCCGATGGCCGGTCGACCAGCACAGAGCCAACAGAGAAAGGCCACAGTGAATTGTGTCACTGTGGAAGAAGCTGGACCAGAAGTGGTAGAGACAGAAACCATATCCAGCACAGTGGTTACAGAACCAAATACAAAGCAACAAAATACGTCAGTGAACCTGTCAGTAAACAGGAATATGTCAATGTTGATGACAGCCAGAACCGTGATTGAGGCTTCAGAAATGGATACAGAGATGGAGCCTGAACAGCCACCACTACAGATTCAAGCGTTCCTGGACACAGGATCCCAGGGAACATACATGTCAGAGAAAGTGGCCAAGAAACTCAATTTGAAGAGTACAGGTGAACACCACATCCAGGTGTACACATTCGGAAATGAAAAGCCGCACTATAAAGTAGTACAGCAAGTGGAATTCAGAATGCGGCTCAGAAATGGCCAGAAAGTTGATATGGTGGCTGATGTGGTCCCGACGTTGACCACAGAACAAGTCAAAGTGCCTGTGTCAGAACAGGACGAAAAGTACCTGCAGAAGTACTTCCCGGATGAGAGTTACTTTGCAGACAGAATTCCCAAGGAAAAAGGGACAGAGTGCAAGTTCAAGCCAGACATTATAGTGGGCTTGAATTATTTCTGGGACTTGATGTCCAGAAACACCAGCACCACCAGACTTCCGTCAGGATTGTATGTCATTCCATCAGAATTGGGATTGCTGATGGGAGGTGGGCAGCTGACGAGCAACAGAAATCAATGGACCACGGATGGTGCATATCCGGTAGTGGTCAACACAATTGTGCATCAAATTCAGAGAGAAAAGTGGTACGAGGAAGCACCGTTGTCAATTGCTCCTGTACCAAATGTCAAAGATATGGATAGACTGGATACCATTGGCATAATGGACCAGCCAGACCTCGTTGAGGATGATGAGGCCATAAAGCAATTCAATGAGAGTGTACAGAGAAACCCAGATGGACGGTACTCTGTTAAGTTCATGTACAAGCCAAATTTGTATGAACTCCCAGACAACAAAGCAATGGCGTTCAAGAGGTTCAGGTACCTCACCAACAGGCTCAAGAGAGACCCAGAATTACTGGAGAAAATTCAAGCAATCATGAAAGCACAAGAGGAGCAAGGAGTAATTGAGAAAGTCCAAGAGGATATTATGGATGGCAGAAAGTTCCATATATTGCCTCATCAACCAGTGATAACGCCAGAAAAAACTACCACAATGGTCAGAGAAGTATATGATGCCTCAGCGAAACCGCCAGGCATGCCAAGCTTGAATGAGTGCATGTACCGCGGTCCAGTTATACTACCACAGCTGGTAGGGATGCTGATGCGATTCCGATTGCATGAAATTGCACTGGTCGCAGACATAGAGAAAGCGTTTCTGCAGATTAGTCTGCAGGACAGTGACAGAGATGTGACAAGATTTCTGTGGTACAAGGATCCCACGAAACCATCCATGGAGGACAACATTCAGATTTACAGATTTGCCAGAGTACCATTTGGTATAATCTGCAGCCCAGCGCTGCTGGCGCTGACAGTCAGATACCACCTAAATCAAGCTGGCACAGAAAATGCAAAATTGATCGATGAAAATCTGTATGTGGATAATTTGATCCTCAGTGTGGACACAGAGCAGAAAGCAATCGAATTGTACCAGGAATCCAAAGTGCTGTTCACAGAGGCACAGATGAATCTGAGAGAATGGAACAGCAACAATAAGAACTTTACTTGGCAATTGGCAGAGTCAGATGTAGCCAAGGAAATTGTCACAACAGTCCTAGGAATGAAATGGGACACAGAAAGCGACCAGATGTGGCTGAAAACGCCAACAACAGTCCAGCAATCACAATTATCAGAAACTGACCAGAAAATCAAACTTCCCACGAAAAGGACAGTTGCAAAGGTGACTGTGGGATGTTTTGATCCAATGGGACTCGTCAGTCCTGTCCTACTGCCAGCAAAGAGATTTTTGCAAACGTTATGGCATTCAGGACCAAGTGCCAAAGAATGGGATACTCCCCTGTCTGAGGAACAGACAGCAATTTGGCAGCAATTAGAGACAGAATTGCTCAAAGTTGGACAGATCAAGTTCAACAGAAATCTGAATTATCAAAGTAGTGCAGATGCACAACTGCACATTTTTGTTGATGCCTCAGCAATGGCATACAGCGCAGCGGCATACATATGCCAGAAAACGGAAAATGACAGCGGCACATCAAGCCTGCTGTACTCTAGATTGAGACTAGCTCCAAAGAAACCAGAAGTGACAATTCCACGGCTGGAATTGTTAGCAATGTTGATCGGCAGCAGAATGTCGAAATTCATTCACAAGGAGCTCAAGGACGTCAAATTCAGTCAGACAGTTGTATGGTCAGATTCAACCTGTTGTCTGAAGTGGCTGACAACCGCGAAGCCACTGGCATGTTTTGTCAAGAACAGATTGGATGAAATCAAGAAAATTCAGAGTGAGACAGAAAACATGCACATCAGACACATCGCAGGACTGGAGAACCCAGCTGACATGGCCACAAGAGGCATGAATATGTCAGAGTTGGAAGGCAGTAACCTGTGGTGGAAGGGGCCAGAATGGCTAATGACTGGAGAATGGCCAGAGCCGAAAGTGGAGCCAGTTACGCCAGAAGTAATGGCAGAAATCAAGAAAGAAGAGCTCAAGTTCCCAAAAGCCAGTCCAATTTACTTGGGCGCCACACAGCAAGTGGTCAGTGACCCAGATGCCAGCAATGTGCAAGCTGATGAAAGCAAGCACAGCAACCCATTGGGAATTGAGATTCAGAGATTCTCATCACTGACAAAATTACTGGATGCAACAGTATACGTGATGAGATTTGTGCGACAGATGCACAAAAAGCGCAGAAAAAATGACAGTCAGAATGGATTGTCAGAAATCATGAAAAGTATCTGTGGTACAATAAAACCACAGGGAATTATCAGTATTGAAGAGAGAGAGATTGCGTTGAAATATTGGATCAAAGTGACGCAACAAAATCATTACAAAAGAGTGGCAGAGATTCTGGCAACAGGCCACAGCAGAGGCAGCCAGAATAGCAAGAAAACAGCTGCAGACCAGCAGTTGATCAAATGGCTCAATGTGCAAATGCATCAGGATGGAATCCTGAAGTGCCACGGCAGAATGGAGCATACAGACCCACAGGAGGTCACAGTGCCACTCATACTGTTGCCAGCAATGGCTACAGTGACTCAGCTGATCGTCAGAGACCAGCATGAGAAATTGATGCACGCAGGAGTGCAACACACATTGGCAGCGATCAGACAAAAGTACTGGATTACACAGGGCAGACGGGTGATCTACAATGTGACCAGAACCTGCCCAACCTGTAAGAAATTGGGAGCGAAGCCGTACCAGCTTCCACCAATGCCAGATTTACCAGAAACCAGAGTTCAGAGAGCCAGACCGTTCCAGTACACGGGCTTGGATTATTTGGGACCAGTTTGGTACAAAGTGGACAAAGATCACAGGAAAATGTGGATCTGTTTGTTCACATGTATGGTGACACGTGCAGTTCATCTGGAAAGTGTGCTGGACATGACAGCACAGGAATTCCTGAACGCAGTCAGGAGATTCATTGCCAGGCGTGGAAAGCCTGAGGCAGTGATTTCAGACAATGCGACGCAATTTAAATTGACAGAGAAAGTGCTCAGCACAAGCACTGACAAAGCCATCAATACTGGAAAGGAATGGTCAGAAATGGTCAAAAGTGGAGCAGTACAGACTTACTGCTCACAGCAACAAATCCAGTGGAACATGACTACTCCTATGGCACCATGGCAAGGAGGAGTCTATGAGAGAATGGTGGGCATCACCAAGAAACATTTCAAGGCAGCTGTGGGGCACAGAATGTTAACCCTGCAAGAATTGTTGACACTTCTGCCAGAAGTTGAGGCAGTGATCAACAGCAGGCCAATCTCTTACATCTATGGCGATGTGAAGAGCCTTAGAGTGCTGACACCGAAAGACTTCCTGACAGGGGAAGGTCAGATTGGAGCACCACAGTTTGACACAGACAAAGATGGAGAATTCGTGCCCAGAATGGATAACGCAGCGAAACTGCAGAAATATTGGGAGACAACCCAGCAAACTTTGGATAAGTTCTGGGACTTGTGGCATCAAGAGTATATCCCGAGCTTGAGGGAAAGAACTCAGGTGACGCACAAACATGGCAGATTGACAGCGACTCAAGAACCCAAAGTGAATGAAGTTGTGCTGATTTATGAAGAAAACATGCCCAGAGGTGCATGGAGGATGGGTCGCATCGAGCAGTTAGAGCCCAGCAAAGATGAACAGATTCGCTCAGCAAAAGTCCGAACTGCCAACAGAAATGTGGTCAGCAGACCACTCAATCAATTGTATCCACTGGAAATCAATTCAAAAACAATGGATATCCCAGAGACAGCAGTGACAGTCAAAGTGGATTTATTGGACCCAGCAATTGTCCAGAAACATGTCAGAAATCAGAGCTCGAACAGAGACTCTGTACAAAACCCTGCTCAGAGGAACTCAGCATCGGATAGAGTCCTGAGGAGTGCAACAGGGAAAGCCACAGCCACCACCAGCAGTCTGGTGATTGGAATGCTGTGCATGGTGTTGATGCTGACAGGCATGTCAGAGTCAGCAACGCTGAGAGAAGCCGGCAAGGCTTACAGCGAAGTATTTTCCAGAACATACGTTCTGGAAACCTCGACAGTAAGGCCACCATCATTGGCAGCGCATCATGGATTGCCGCCTTTGCCTTCAGAATGGCCACCAAAATCTGTCAGAGAAATGCAGACTTATGAGAGATTCAAGGATGCAATTAAGGATCATCCTGTGGAACAGGTGATCAGTTCACAAAGCCAGAAGTACCAAATTTGTACCAGTGGGAGGCATGGACATGCGCTTACAGTTCCTGAAGAAGTGCAGTGCCATATCCCACCAAGGAATTTTGTCAAAGCAATGAAAGTTACACTTTACGCACAGAGACAGATTCCACAGAAAGAAAAGGCATATAGATGCTACATCAGAATCAAAGAGATCATCACACACACCAGTTTCTGGGGAGCGAAAGGCATTACAGGCAATTTTGAGAAATACCAGCAAGTTGGCGTGGTAGCCTGTAACTATGCAAGAATTCACAAGATGTTCAGAGGAACACCTTTGGTGGAAATGGAGCCCAGAGTGTGGACAACCAATCAAACCTTGAATGTGGAATATTCATGGTGTTGCCATGACAAAGAGAATGTCGTCAGTAACTTCTACATGGAAGAAGGAACCGTGGCTTCACTCGATGGAAAGACTGTAATCAGCGACTTGCAAGATTTCAGCCAGTGCAGAGCCATGATGGGACATTGCAGAGACCACAATTATGGAATCACAGTGTGGGATACAGAGAACTTCAAGCATCAATGTGCATATGAGAGAATTGGCAGATTCAAATCAGAAATATCTGGCCAGACAATTATTGTATCAAAATTGCAAGCAGCATACTCTCACAGCAACAAGACAAAGAGGCCAATTGGTTCAGAATGTGTTCCGGGAGACACGTACTACACCGATCAAGGAGGTGTATTCATCCAGTTTGACAGAAGAGAAGATGTGCCTGTGGAATGGGCAATGCCAGGAAAGATAGTGGAGGCAAGAGAGTCAACAATCAGTGGAACATTGTATGCTAGATTGGACAACAGAAACTCCAAGTTTCAGTTCCTGCAACATGTGGTCAGAGAGATGACTCAGGCACAATTTGCGATTGTATGGCATCAGCTATGTCAACTTCGCAAAAACCAGCTGGACATGTTGACTCAGCTTTTCCGCATTGATCCAACATTGGGGATTCGAGCCATGCTGGGAAGACAGGATGTTCATGCAGAATGGGCTGGAGAAGCAATTATGTTTTGGGAATGCAAGGAAGTGCAGCCATACATAATTTATCAGACAGGAAAAGTGGGAGCGACATGCTACAAATACACACCAATGAGATTGGACAAAGACGGGCCCTTGTGGTTCAAGAGCCCAGGCAGCAGAGACTTGGTGGAGAAATCACCAGAAGAGGACTGCAGCCACACCACACCGCACCTGTACAGAAATGAACATGGACAGTGGAAGTCCGCACATGGAATGGTGCATGTCACAGAGACGCCAATTGAAATGACATGGAAAGGACAGTGGCAGGCCTTCACGTTTGACGCGCCTCACCTGTTCACCAACATTGTCAACAGAGCGACCAATTTCATGGATGTCAGAGGCCAGATTCAGAGACTACAGAATTTAGAGCATGTGCAGAATCAGTTGATTGATTACACAGCAGACATGTCATTGGATCCCAGAGTGATCAGAAATTCAATAGAAGGCATTGGAGCTGGAATTGGACAGACGGCAGCAGGAATCGGCAAAGCATATGGTCACTATATATCTGGAGTGTCAAAAGGGTACACCAACTTTATGGGAGGAATGCTGAAAGGACCCTTTCAAGTGATCATCAACACAATCGCAATGCTGCTGGGGATCACAATCCTGATAGCCGGAATTGTAGCTGCAGGATACCTGTGGTACAATTGGAGGATTGCCACAGGGAAACCAGTGATTCCACCATGTGTATATACATGCATATGGAAATGCATAGTGTGCCCGTTCAAATGCATATGGCTATGCTTCAGAGCCATCAGATATACTATCAGGAAATCAACTCAGAAAGAGACCAATTACCCACAGAGAAAAGTGCGCAAGACAGAGTTGAGACCAGCAATCAAGAGGAGAGCCAGGTCCAACTCAACACAGTCCGTCAGATTTGCCAGGAGAGCAGAAACAGAGGACAGAATGGCAAAGTCACTATCAGCATACGTTCAGCCAGATGAAAGTTCAGCTGATGAGGGACAAGTCAGAGCCAGGAACAGAGACAGTGTTCACATGCCTGATATCCGCAAATTCACCTCACGCGAACGCGCAGGAAGCGACACGGGCAACTACCTGCTTCATCATCAGGCTAGGTCAGCGTTAGCGTCACCGACGACAGGACCTGCGACTACACGCACGCCTACGACTTCGCGCACAACCACGTTCACTACCGAGGCAACTGTGGAAACGCCACTCATCACTTTGGCGCCCACCACCACCAGCATGTGACGTTGCTGCAACAACGGGGTGCAGCAACTCTTCCGCCCGGAGTGTGCTGACCGTGGCAAAATGGATGGATAAAGAAATACAGAGAATTGATAATTAGGCTCATATTTGCACTATTTACTTATTTGCACTATTTTACATTTTATGCACTATATTAATTTACCACGCAAATTGTATTTCCTGCACTATATTATTTACTCATGGAGAATATTCCATTAGGAAAGTGTTCTATAAGTTATTGATAGATTTATGTGGAATGTTTAGGTTAAAAGGTCAAATAAGTTATTATTAGGTGTATTAACATGAAATTAGGCTCATTCAACTCGCCATAATTTTCTGATCATTATTATATATACATTTACATGGTTTACTTGTAAGTTGATAAAGTCAAATCTTGTAAATATTTATGTGCTACATATTTACTTAGGCCAGCGTCCTAATAGAGGAATAGTGCCCTGTGTGCAACTAGCATTTACTGTACGTATTTATCAAGCCCTTCGCGTAGGCATAATTATTATAACCCTGCTCACAACTTATATTTATATTTACTTAATATATTATAGACCCTGCTCAATTACAATACCCATTTACCTTGAATAAGTCCCAATTTTGCTAGATTATTCAACATACGTTTCCAGGAAGTGATTATTATTATTATGTTGAATATACTTTATTCTATTTACGTCATTAGGAACATTTACACCACTATTTACAATTTCCAAACCCTATCATATTAGTTCCAATGTGCGTCAATGTTTTCTGACAAATTGAACCAAATTAGTAAATCGGCCGAGTTTGCCGACTTCGCGCCTCGTAAGATTAATAGTTTTTCTATTAACCCAATTTGTACCTGGTATTTCTTTACCATAATTGTTTGAATGTATGCACGCGCAGTATAAGGCAACTGTTTCGGCTAGATGTGTTTATTTGTTACATTTGTGAATTATTTGTGTATTTGTATTAGGAAATTACTGTAGCTGTTTTTCTATACATGATTTCCGTGTCTTAGCTACTTTGGAAGTTTTTACTTCAGTCTGCGGACCCCAAGCTTCTGAACGAAAATAAGCTAGCGATAGAAACTTCGACTAGGAAGCTCGCTAGGCTTTGCGCTTTTATATTTGGCTGTATCTGATCAAATAAAGTACCTGAAACAATTTCGAACCCCTTTCAACACGCAACTACGAAATAAACTCAACTTGGCTGTCGACAAGTGGACGTTCGGCTACAACGGGAAATCAACCACTCTAAAGGCCGTTTCTCACTACGGTCTTGGAGTTGCCGGATTCGGTGGTAGAAGACGCTGACTTCGGTGACTTCATCACAAATGGCACTCTGGCAAATCTGTAAATCTGAATGTTGTCCTCCATGGATGGTTTCGTGGGATCCTTGTACCACAGAAATCTTGTCACATCTCTGTCACTGTCCTGCAGACTAATCTGCAGAAACGCTTTCTCTATGTCTGCGACCAGGGCAATTCCATGCAACCGGAATCGCATCAGCATCCCTACCAGCTGTGGTAGTATCACTGGACCGCGGTACATGCACTCATTCAAGCTTGGCATGCCTGGCGGCTTTGCTGAGGCATCATATACCTCTCTGACCTTTGTGGTAGTTTTCTCTGGCGTTATCACTGGTTGATGAGGCAAAATATGGAACTTTCTACCATCCATAATATCCTCTTGCACTTTCTCAATCACCCCTTGCTCCTCTTGTGCTTTCATAATTGCCTGAATCTTCTCCAATAATTCTGGGTCTCTTTTGAGCCTGTTGGTGAGGTATCTGAACCTCTTGAACGCCATTGCTTTGTTGTCTGGGAGTTCATGCAAATTTGGTTTGTACATGAACTTGACAGAGTACCGTCCATCTGGGTTTCTCTGTACACTCATTGAATTGCTTGATGGCCTCATCATCCTCGACGAGGTCCGGCTGGTCCATTATGCCAATGGTGTCCAGTCTGTCCATGTCTTTGACATTTGGTACAGGAGCAATTGACAATGGTGCCTCCTCGTACCACTTTTCTCTCTGAATTTGATGCACAATTGTATTGACTACCACCGGATATGCGCCATCCGTGGTCCATTGATTTCTGTTGCTTGTCAGCTGCCCACCACCCACCAGTAATCCCAATTCCGATGGAATTACATACAATCCTGATGGAAGTCTGGTGGTGCTGGTGTTTCTGGACATCAAGTCCCAGAAATAATTCAAGCCCACTATAATATCTGGCTTGAACGTGCACTCTGTCCCTTTTTCCTTGGGAATTCTGTCTGCAAAGTAACTCTCATCTGGGAAGTACTTCTGCAGGTATTTTTCGTCCTGTTCTGACACAGGCACTTTGACTTGTTCTGTGGTCAACGTCGGGACCACATCAGCCACCATATCAACTTTCTGGCCATTTCTGAGCTGCATTCTGAACTCCACTTGCTGTACTACTTTTTAGTGCGGCTTTTCATTTCCGAATGTGTACACCTGGATGTGGTGTTCACCTGTACTTTTCAAATTGAGTTTCTTGGCCACTTTTTCTGACATATATGTTCCCTGGGATCCTGTGTCCAGGAACGCTTGAATCTGTAGTGGTGGTTGTTCAGGCTCCATTTCAGTATCCATTTCTGAAGCCTCAATCACTGTTCTGGCTGTCATCAACATTGACATGTTACTGTTCACTGACAGGTTCACTGACATATCCTGTTGCTTTGCATTTGGTTCTGTAACCACTAGGGATGGAAAAAAGCACCTTTTTTTAACGACCTCGCTTTTTTTTAAAAAAGTGCTTTTTTTTAAAAAAACGTGCTTTTTTGCTTTTTTTCAAAAAATGTCAAGACGGTACCTAAAAAGTTCCCAAATAGGGTTCTGAGTCAATATATACAGGTATATCAGACAAGTGGTAGTACTTGTGATGATATATAGCCATAGAATGGCTGTGTAATCATGAGATAGCATTATAAGTCCTAATTTCTGCCACAAAAATCCAATTTTATGTTGACTCCAAGGATGTACGCAGGGGGGGGGGGCGGGGGGGGGGGGGGGCGGCTGCCCCCCCCCCCCCGTTCCCGGGCTGGACAGAAAAATTTGCCAGAAATGGCACTTTTCTGAGACGAACTTGTGGGCATTTAAAAATTTTTTTGCGCGCAAGCGCGCAAATCCCTACCCCATTCTTTAATATGTATTTTCAGGTGTCAAATTGCATTAGAAAAGTGTCCAACAGTGCCAAAAGCGGACCCAGTACCATATATAGGTATAAATAGATACCTATATGGTAGACGTTGGCGCCAACGCCAACGCCAATGCTGCCATGGCGCTGGCGCCTACAAATGGCGCCAGCGCCATGGCTCCATTCCTTTACTATAGGCCAAATTTTAGGGGGGGGGGGGGCGCCGCCCCCCGCCGTTCGCCGGGCTCCGTATACAATCCGCCCCCCCCCCCGCTCAAAAATCCTGCGTACGTCCCTGGTTGACTCGTTATGTATATCGCTGTTTGTGTATGTTTCATGACTTCTAGTGAAGTTAGGCATGGAATAGTGCTTGAATAACGTGGTAAGAGAAGGCTAATGCATGACAGTGATGTTACACTCTGTAGAAGTATGTGGGAGCACATTGGCTGGATATTATATACTAGACTGACATATCACAACTTATTATTACATGATACCATGGAGGGATAGAAGCAATGGCACTAAAAATGCCACAAAACTAATGAATACAACCACCAATGGCAATTTGCACGTGAAATTGCGTGCTCGCGCGCGAAAAAAATACAAAATACCTAGTGCACAAGTACAAAAAATTTTGCCAGCGCTTTTTTTTTTAAAAAGCGGTGTTTTTTTAAAAAAAAGCGCTTGAAAAAAATCGCTGGCCATCCCTAGTAACCACTGTGCTGGATATGGTTTCTGTCTCTACCATTTCTGGTCCAGCTTCTTCCACAGTGACACAATTCACTGTGGCTTTTCTCTGCTGGCTCTGTGCTGGTCGACCGGCCGTCGGCACAGACTTCCTGCCATTATTTGCTGATTGTTGGCCATTCTGTTGACCATTTGCTCTGAATGCTGGAATTTGCCGTCCAGCATTTCCATTGCCATTGTCTCCAAATTTCTCTGGGCACACTGCACTGTGGTGCCTATTGGACTTGCAATAGAAACAATTTCTCGTAAATTGACACTGAGCCATGTAATGCCCTTTCTGCAGGCATCTCAGGCATTGCTCTGCCTTTGACAAAATCATTCTCCTTTCTTTGGCAGTTTTGAACTTTGGACACTTATCATTGAAGTGTAATTGCTGTGTGTCATTGCAGAACACACACGGCCTCCCAGGATTCATGAATCCAGCCTGAGGTGCACTCTGACCATTCTGGATCACAGACATGCTCCCTGTGCTGGTCCTAGGGTTCTCTGGCCCTCTGAATCGATTCCCATTGCCTTGGAACCGATTATTGAATTGCTGTGCGCGTGGATTATTCCCGAATCCCTGGCGCGATTGCTGAACTGGTGCATCAGTGTGCTGTGCGTGCTGTACAGCCTCACTGAGCGCTAGCTGTTTGCCAAACAGCTTTCTGAACTTTTCCACCGTCAAGGCCTCCTCAGTTCCCTGTTCCTTCTGGATCTCCCTGAGAACCTCCGGTGGAACTTTCTGTTGCAGCTGGCTCAACAGCATTGGATGCTCCACTGCTTCACCCAGTGACTCCAACTGCTGGAGCAGCCTTTCAATTGCATCAAACAAAATTATCATATCCTGACAGGTATTCCTGGCCTGTCGCAGCGTCATGATATTGCTCATCAGCGTGTTTCTGACCACAACTGGCTGGTCATATCTTTCCTTGAGCATTGCAATTGCGGGTGCATAATTTTCTGCGGTCACACTCAATCCACTGATCATGCCGAATGCTGAGCCCTTCAGTAAACTCCTCAAATACGAGAACTTGGAAATGTCATCCAAATCTGCCCGATTGTGAATGTGGGATTCGAACATTTGCCACCATGATTGAAATTTGACAATTTCCCCAGAAAACTGTTCAACTTCCAGTTTCTGTAATTTGACGCTTTTTGCTGTGGTTGCATTGGTTGAACTGGCTCCTGGAGCAGCTCCCTGAGCTGTCAGAGCCATCTGAGCAGCCATCTGCTGTATGAATGCTGTATTGACTTCATACATGGTACTTCCGCTCAGTTGCTGGATCATGTCTTCCAACTCTTCAATGTACACATTCATGGCTGCAATTTTCTGTGTCACCAAGTCTGACATATTTGCATATTCATCATATGAATCTTGGTACAACTTTTGTTCTTGTTCCATTTGATCGGAATCGTCAATGTCTTTGACGATATCCCTCCATGTGTCAAATTGAGTTCTCACTGTAGCCATTGCACTCTCCAATTTTGCACCTTCCTGTTTGATAGATGCAATCACTCTTCTCATTTCTGTTCTCTTTTCATCCTTTGATGCCTCCGCATATGTTTCTGGATCATATTTTGCAAATTCTCTTGACAATCTGCTGTCCACCCTGTGCTTTGCTGGCCCCAGGGTCTTCCTGATATGACCCATTGGTGAAACCATTTTTGCTGATGAAAATTTCCTTCACTGTTTCTCTTTATAGTGTGTCTCCTGTGACGCTTGTGACGCTTCCCTGTGCCTTCTTGTGCACTTCTCTATGCACCACGGATTTGTTGTGTCACGCACAATACCAATGCAGTCCTACAGGCCCCTGACGTGTTCTCACGCGTTGACCTTTACTGCACTGGCACCAGGTGTGTTCCTAAAGCCCCTGGCGTGATTGTTTACATGCGTTGACTTCAACACACCGGTCAAATCCACCTGGACAATTCTTTGCCCAGCAGCGTGCGCCCAACAAGGGTCCGTACACACTTTCTGAGTGCTCTGGCGCTCTTTCTGGCACGCCTGTGTGCCCATGACCAAGCCGGCCACTTGCTTCCTGAGCGGCTCCTGTGCTGCTGTGCGCAGTATGCTGCGCTTGCTGTGTCACCTGACACGTTTCTGTGCACTCTGGTGCACTTTCTGATTCTGGACAGTATTTCTGCCCACTGCTCTGCAGTTGCACCTGTGCAATGCAGAATTCTGGCACTTTTGTGCTGTCTGATCTGATGGTACCGAGCAGGCACAGCATGTATATTTGATGGGAGCTCCGCAAAGCCCCTACACGCTACCAAGTATCCTAATACTTGGTTTTCAAATCCACTCTCTGTCAGCTACAGCCCTCTGTCAGCTACAGCCCTTTGTACACTGATACCCCTACGAGGTATGAGTCCACCCTAACCCAGTGGAGCGAGGGACCTCCGCAAATGCCCAAAAAACAGCCCTTTGACTAGCGTGGCTCTGTGGCGATCCTGTCTCCGTCAGGTCACCCTCCCTTGGCATAGGAAAGACGTGCGAGCGGTCACTGGCGTCCGGATGTCCAGGAACGTCCAGCGAAAGTTTGACCACCGTCCGACAATGACTCCATGTCAAATGCCGGTGCCGCCCAGTGTCTAGCACCTTGCCAGAACACTTGTGAAAGCTGCCTGAAATCCTGACAGGTCTGTCAGAACTCCAGTGTCCTCCGCGCGTGAGCGTAGAACCGCTCCCAAGATGTAGACAGGAGTGCCGTGACTTTGGCACAATGCTGTCTGCAAATCAACTGCCAACGCTCAGCCAAGGCCAATTGATGTTCAGCAGGACTTTTGAAGTTCTGTCAACTGCCGCACAATGTCTGTTCCGGCTTGGTGATAGCACAATGTCATGCAATCACCCTGCTCGCTGCGCCATGTGATGAAGCCACCGAAGTCAGCATCTTCTACCACCGAATCCGGCAACTCCAAGACCGTAGTGAGAAACGGCTTTTAGAGTGGTTTGATTTCCCGTTGTAGCCAAACATCCACTTGTCGACAGCCAAGTTGAGTTTATTTCGTGGTTGCGTGTTGAAAGGGGGTTTCGAGATTGTTTCAGGTACTTTATTTGATCAGATGCAACCAAAAACAAAAGCGCAAATCCTAGCGAGCTTCCTAGTCGAAGTTTCTATCACTAGCTTATTTTCTGGGTCGGGACTGGGTCATAAGACTGGGGTAAAAACTTTCCAAGTAGCTAGGACACGGAAATTATGTATAAAACATGACTACAGTAATTTCCTAAATTCAAATGCACAAATAAGGCATAAATGCAATAATAAAATATATCTAGCCAAAACAGTTGGCTTATTCTACGCGTGCATACATTCAAACAATTATGGTAAAGAAATACCAGGTACAAATTGGGCTAATAGAAAAACTATTAATCTTGAGAGGCGCGAAGTCAGCAAACTCGGCCGATTTACTAATTTGCTTCAATTTGTCAGAAACATTGACGCACATTGGAACTAATATAATAGGGTTTGGAAATTGTAAATAGTAGTGCAAATGTTCCTAATGATGTAAATAGAGCAGGGTATATTCAATACAATAATAATAATAATCACCTCCTGGAAACGTAGGTTAAATAACTGGTAAAATAGGACTTATTCAAGGTAAAAAGGTGTATTAATTGAGCAGGGTTTATAATATAACTGTGATATAATTTGAGCAGGGTATTTACTATAAATGTCAAAGTAAATATAAATATAAGGTAATAAGCAGGGTTATAATAATTATGTCTACGCGAAGGGCTTTGTTAAACACGTACAGTAAATGCCAGTTCCACACAGGGCACCATTTCTCTATTAGGACGCTGGCCTAAGTAAGTACGTAGCACATAAATATATTTACAAGATTTGACTTTATCAACTTACAAGTAAACCATGTAAATGTATATATAATAATGATCAGAAAATTACGGCGAGTTGAATGAGCCTAATTTCATGTTAATACACCTAATAATAACTTATTTGACTTTTAAACCTAAATATTCCACATAAACATATTAACAACTTATAGAACACTTTCCTGATTAAATATTCTCCATGGATAAATAATATAGTGCAGGAAATATAATTTGAGTGGTAAATTAATGTAGTGCATGATATGTAAAATAGTGCAAATAGGTAAATGGACAAATATGAGCCTAATTATCAAATCTCTGTATTTCTTTATCCATCCATTTTGCCACGGTCAGCACAGGGGGGGGGGGGGTTAATTCAAGGGGGGGGGGGAAATTCGAGGTAATATGGTAATCTGTGCAAGAGAAATTTTACATTTTTTGAGAAATTTTCTCCAGAATTCTCTCTGCTCATTATTGGGTTAAAATAGTGTTTGAAGCAGGTAAATATTGTGCCTACACATTAGTTTTCACCCTGACTTTGTTTCATAGTGGTCCCGAGAGGGGGGGGGGGGTGGTATTTCGAGGGGGGGGGGTTATTATTTCGCCAGAAATTTTTTCAAATCCTAGTACAAAATCGTTGTTTGTGATGTACACTGTATAAACCTGTCGCCTACAGCAGTCTTCACTAACTGACTTAGCCCAGGCTGTGCGCCAGAGTGTCACTGTAGGATGTTGACACTGTCCCAAATAATGGGACATTGTCATCCAGAATGACCACGCCAGCATCTAGCACAGTGAACAGTTATTCCATTGTCTTGTTTTATTATGCCTAAAGTGTATTTGTTGTGTATTTGGTAACCAGCCATGTCTCCCAGCGAACCATCCATGTTCTGTTACCTGTAGCGTTTCAGGCAAAATTGGTGTGATTTCCTGTATTACCTGGTTTTCTCGTTGTATACTCCTGGTTGTTTTGGTTTGTGGTTTCAGTCCTACCTCCCACCTGTAGTGCTTACAGGCATTTAGAATCTTGTCTTTCCCAAGCGTTTCTGAGTTTTCAAGGTTTACCTCTCTTTTTGCCAAAATCACCCGACCGGCTGGTGAATCTTTCCGCGTTGTCCCTGCAGTCCCCCATTGTTCACCCCATTTTCTTGCTGCAATTTTTGTTGTTTCTGAAGCTTTGTCCAATTTTAGGTAGTCATTATATCTGATAACAGTGTATTTGAAGGGTGTGCTTCTAAAAGTACCGATCTACAAAAAATCGATTTTGAGATAATCGCGATTGAAAGTTTGGAGCATGCAATACCCATACATGGGTATTGGGTATGGGAATTTTGGGTAAGGGTATTTCGGCCATATTGTTGGGTATCCACATGCATGGGTATAATCATTGATTATACACATAACACTAGCTATATAAAATTTAGGGAATTGTATTTTTGCAGTACAGTACATTTGAAAGGAACAAATTGGTAATAGCGTGTAGATCGGTATTTTTTAAAGCACAAAATCAGAAAGCTGTAGATCGGTACTTTTACCCATAATAAAAAAGCACAAAATGAGTTTTTGCGCAAGCGGACGCCGATCTGACATCGGTACTTTTAGAAGCACAAAAAATAATGTGCAGATCGGTACATTTCAAAGAACAGTTTTGAAAAAAGTGTGTAGATCGGTACTTTTAAAGACACAAAAGCTGAAAAAGCTTGTAGATCGGTACTTTTAAAATTTCAAAAACTGTAATTTGCGATTTTTTTGCTTTTTTCGACCCCCCATATCTCAAAATTGAATTTCGCACCCCCCACATATTATATATATTTTTGAAGCGCATTTTTATGGGGACCCCAAAAATGGTCCTAACTCAAATTTGAAAAATTTGTAGATCGGTACTTTTAGAAGCACACCCTTCATTTGTACCAGCATTTTATTGTCCTGATATTCCAGTCCATCCCCAGCAGCTTGTTTGAAATGTGCTTCCCTACATTCCCCACCTGACGGTACAGTCTCATCTGTGAAGCCGTCATTTGTTTTAGCGCAGTCTTTGATATTCCAGTTATTTTGATGTTGTACATGACTGTACTGGCGACATATGCCCCCATAACATGTTCAGCACCCATATTTGTCTTCTGCTGTGTTTTGTTACCTCTTTTGCAAGAAATTTGCCTTTTATCAATTTATCCAGGTATCTGCTCCTCTGTTTTTGGAATGGATCTTGGCCACTACAGTTTCGGCCACCTCTTTGATAGTTTGCTTGTTCCCATCCTCCCCTATTCCTAGTTGCCATTCCTTGTTTTTGTCTGCTGTCCTTCTAAAGTGCATAATCATGCTCTTTTGCTCGCTAATCCCAAACCCCATTTGTGACTCCAGTCGGTGAATATGTCCATTATCTTCTGAAGCTTGATGTCGTTATTTGCCATAAGTACAACATCGTCCACAAAAAGCCTGGCCGCTACTTGTTTCACCAGCAGCCGCGTGCACGTTGCCCGCCAGAAAATTTGCGCCCTAGCTCTAGCGCAGTGTACCATAATACATCGGCCTGATTAAGCCGCCGCTCGCAACCCTATCAACGCCCACCCCATTATCGCTGGGACCGCTCGCGCACGCCCGCAGCCCGCAAATAGGTTTCAAAGCAAAGAGAAATAAGGGAGAGTGATCTTTGATCTTCGTGATGTGTGCGGGAATATTTTGCTTTTTGAGTTTTTTGGACCCATTTGGTCTGTTACTGGAGGGGGATGATGTGGGATTTGACCCCTTTTGCGCGCAGTTTGCTAGGTTCCCTTTTGGAACACATTTATTCTGTGATATGACACATAAATGGGGTCGCCGCCATCACCAAATAAACTTCTCAAATCAACACTTTGGGCCCCATGACGTCAATCCAAATTGTCTGTTTTTTTGTATCCAAATACTATATGAACATTTAGATACAAAAACAAGGTTTGGATGCAAAACATAAGTTTTGAATACAAAAACATAACATTTGGATTCACAATTGAAACTTTGCATAACATTTATCATTACAATTGACACTTTGCTTGACATTTGAAATGACATTTGATACATTGCATGAGATTTTACATTACATTTGTCACTATTCCATAATTTACAGTAGGTGTAGCGTAGAACACTTTCTACAACCAACTATGCACCAAGCACACTCCAATTGTCCTTGTACTGACAATCAAACCATTTTTATCAATAATTGTAACTTTACACTTGCAGCAAACTAACAATTTACATACTTCATGCAACTTTTTCAAAGTAATGGAAAAATTTGTCACTTAAGGTTTTTCATGTTTAGGTTTAATGATTACATATGTATGGCTTTTAGCATTCTAAAAGTCTCTGGGAGATTTATATTTTAAAAAATCTTAGAAAATATAATTTAATAGAACATATGATTTTATTTATATATTTTTCTGAGATTTTTCAGCGAGATTGGAGTACTTTGGGACAATTTTTGCAATTTTCAATTTTTTACCAGTGTCCAAGGTTTGTTCCTGGAGTGGCTGAAAAATCTAAGAAAAAATATTTAGGATAATTAAATGTGCTATTAAACTATATTTTCTAGGATTTTATTTTACTCACAGCTGAGTTCAGAAAACGTAAAGTATTTTTCTATACTTTTACACTGCGTAAAACGTGCTAAAATACTTTTTTTCCCAGAGAAAACGTAAAAATGGGTATTTTTCCTGCATGAAACGTAAAAGTGAGTATTTTTCACATGAAAATAACGTAAAAATGTTATTTTTTTCAATTTTAACTCTGAAATACATTAATGATGTGTTTTTCTCTCCTGATCAGTATTTCTTGGAAAAATCGTCTGGCAAAATGACGTTTTCTGTACTCGCGTCCTTTTTGAAAGTACGCGAGTAAGTGAGTACCGGTATTTTTTTGGGAGGAAATGTAAACGTATTTACGCAGTACTCTGTTTTCTGTAAATACGTTTTAACAACTGTGGTAGAAAGCTAATACTTTTTATATTCGGGTAACCTCCGTCTACTAATCATGAATGTAAGGGGCCGCGGCGACGCAGTGGGTCACCATATAAATACATTAAACACCAAAAATATATTTAATGTATATGGTGACCCACTCTGTAGTGCGTCGCCGCGGCCCCTTACATACATGATCAGTAGAGGGGGGTTACCCCTATATACCACTGAATTATGAGCTTTCCACCCACCACACAGCTGGAGATATGGTGTCCGAAGTGAAATAAAAAATAGGGGGCCAGATCTGAGTGGGCAGGTGTTTATTTAAAAAGATATGAATCTACCATAGATTTTTTCAATGCTATCTGGCGCCTACAAATGGCGCTAGTAGCACCATTGCTCTATATCCTATTAGAGGGGTCAATTTGAAGGGTGCATTGCTGACTCACAATCTGCCAGGCTCCATAAACAATACAACCCAATCGTGCTCGGAAATCCTGGTGGCGACACACTGGTTTATTGCTGATTCTCTAGAAATCTCAAGAATTTCTCTAGAATCTGTTGAAACAAGTTTGAGTTTTTAACCCAAGAAATACCGTATTACCTCCAATATAAGGCATCCCTCTAATATAAGGTACCCTCTAATATAAGGTATAACTTCTGGCTATTTGGAATGCAACGAAATAAATATAAGGTACCCTCTAATATAAGGCATACCCCTAATATAGGGCGCAGCTGGCTGCGTGCCAAAACGCGCAAAATCATAAAATCGGTACCAAACATGGCTGAAAATGATGAAAATAGTGCCGAAGGGCGCTGCGATAACTCTTTGTCGACTTCTGCCATTTTGTAGTGATACATTAAATACCACCTATTTCGTACATTCCTATTTGAAAAAAATGAATTGTATCGTTGTTCACTGTTGGAAAAAAATTCTTAAAAATCTGGTGAAAATAATTGAAGGTACCCTCCAATATAAGGTACCGTATAATACAAGGCATAACTTTTGGCTCGAAAAATCTGACGAAAAGGTATACCTATAATATAAGGTATACCTTACATTAGAGGTAATACGGTAATATGTATTCAGTTAAGTCAACGGTAGTTAGGTAATTGAGTCTTTATTCTGGTGCCAGTCCCCCATGTAGAGTCAAAAGTCAAGAGTAAAGTAAAATGACAAATTAACAGTTAACAGTAGGGTTGGGAATTTCAAAATTTTCGGTTCTGGTTCTCGGTTCTAAAACATTTTGGTTCGGTTCTCGGTTCTCGGTTCCGCAAAATTTTCGGTTCCGGTTGTTGGTTCGGTTCTTAAGTTCGGTTCCGATCGGTTCTTTCCGGTCCAAATTGTCAAAAATTTCGGTTCCGGGTAATGAAAAAGTCGGGTATCGGGTAATGAAAAAATCGGGAATAAGAAAATAATAAGCTGAACAAAGGAAAAACAACATAAAACAACCCCCCCCCCTAAAATTTTGCCCCTGTAGTGACGGAATGGTGTCATGGCGGGGGCCAGGTACATATCCAGGATTTTTGAGCATGGTGTGTTTGTTTACTGAGCCCAGTGAATGGGGGATTCAGCCACCTGCCCTAAAAGTTTACCTACATGGTGACAAAATGGCATCATGGCGCTGGCACCATTGGCATTGGTGCCAAAAATCTCTGATATGTATGTAAATACATGTACATATAGAGAGACTGGCACCCTGCTCACTGTATTTTATAGAGAATTAACAGTACGATTACCAATGTATTTCTAAAATATCAGCGTGATGGAAAAATGCAAGAAAATGAGCCTACATGCGCACCAGGTTTACGTGCACACTGGCACAGACCCCACAGACTGCTGTATATGTATTTTACATACATATACACATTTTAGGCGGGATCGTGAACACATGAGGCTGCGCGACCGGTGAGATGAAATCACCGGTCGCGTGAAGCAAGAATTGCGCGCTTGCGCACAAAAAATTGTACAAATCACCCTAAAAATTGATGCCGGAAGTTACATTTCCATGCATCTTCCTTTCTCACCCGAGAAGGGGGGGGGGGCGGCCGCCGATTATTGTATAAAATTTCGGTTTGTTCGGTTCTTTAGTTCGGTTCCGGGTCTAAGTGCCGGTTCTCGGTTCCGGTTCGGGTACTTTTTTCGGTTCCGGTTCTTGGTTCTCGGTTCCAAAATTGTGCTCGGTTCTCGGTTCAGTTCGGTTTGGTTCGGTTCGGTTCCCCAACCCTAGTTAACAGTAAGTAAAGAATCAAGAGCAAAGTCAAAAAAATATAAAATGTCAAATGGAAAGTCAAGAGCAGAAAAGGAAAGTTACGAATAAAGCTAAAAGCCAAGATAAAAGTACTTGTCCACGTGTGGACTGGCGCCTGGTAAACTTCAGGAATTACCTTTTTAACAACCGTATTTCCTCGAACAAAACCCAGGGAATTTATTATTTCGCCAGCAAATTTTGAGGGGGTTAATTCGAGGTGGGGTTAATTCGAGGTGGGGGGGGGGGTTATTATTTCGCCAGAAACATGTGAAATTCCACACACAGGGGTGGCACAATTCAATATGGGTAGTTAGAGAGGTGCCCCTGTCAGTGGTATTCCAATTACATTACATATACAATAGTCCATATACAATATACTATTACATATACAATAGGAGGATATAGTCCTCACCAGCGAGGACTATTTACTCCCAGTCAGCGGATATAGTCCTTGAGGACTTTATCCACCCAGGGGGACAATGTCCATGGGGGGATAGCGTAAGTAACCCGTTAGAGAGATGTATAAGCGTTTATCGACATATGTATGTACACAGACCTGGTAATACATGTCGTAATACAGCTCATTTGTTGTTTTTCACATGTGAACACATGGTTCACAAATTGAAGTTTTGTCGTATATATCTTTTTACACTGAATTCGGGTGGCGCTTGTCCATATCGTGCGGCTACGCATCATCACCATAGCCTAGTGCGCACACTCGTTCCTCCTTCCTATGGGGGTGGTCCTAAACCCTGTAAAGTGTAAAGTAAAGTGTCAAATGTAAAGTCAAATGCCAAGTCAAATGTCAATTGTCATGCAAAGTGTCAAATGTAAAGTAAAGTGTAAAGCCAAGTGTCAAAAGTCAAGTCAAATGCAAAGTAAATTGTCAAATGTCATGTAAAGTCAAATGCCAAGTCAAATGTCAATTGTTATGCAAAGTGTCAAGTGTAAAGTAAAGTGTAAAGTCAAGTGTCAAATGTCAAGTCAAATGCAAAGTAAATTATCAAATGTCATGCTAAGTGTCAAATGTAAAGTAAAATCATATCCCAATTAGGGTGTCAAAAATTTTTTTTGACGGAAAACGGAAACGGAAACGGAAAAAAAATTTCAGCGGCCGGAAAACGGAACGGAAAACGGAAAAAAATTTGCACTTGGCGGAAAACGGAAACGGAAACGGGAAAAAATTTTCAGTGGCCGGAAAACAGAAAAAGGGGCCGGAAAAACGGAAACGGAAAAATGGAATTTGCATGGAAATGAAAAAATTTGCTGAAATTTTGCCAAAAAACATGATAAAATCGCTGAAATTTTGCTGGAAACAGTATTTTTTTACATAATTGATAATCTGCACGACTGTTTACCAGTTTGGCTGGACCAGAAAACAGAAAGTTGAGCCAGGAAATGGTAAAATAAGGCGGAAAGCAGAAAATTGAGGCGGAAAACGGAAAAAAGGCGGAAAAAACTGGAAATTGAGCCGGAAAACGGAAAAAAGGCGGAAAAACTGAAAATTTAACCGGAAAACGGAAAATGAGCCGGAAAAACGGAAACGGAAAAAAAGGTGGCCGGAAAACGGAACGGAAAATGGAAAAAAAATTTCAGCGGCCGGAAAACGGAACGGAAAACGGAAAAAAATTGCCTGCGGAAAACGGAAACGGAAAACGGAAAACGGAAATTTGACACCCTAATCCCAATCTTGTATCCAAATCTTATGTCAAAAATTATTTTTGTATAATTTTTTAATAATTTTTTTTGTATTATTTTTTAATTTTTAAATTTTTTATATTTTTTAATTTTTTATTTTTTTATCTCATTTTTTAGTACTTTTTTAATTTTTATATAAATTTTTTTAATTTTATAATTTTTAATTTTTTTTTTAAATTTGATTTTTTTTTAAATTTGTTTATTTTTATTAAAAACTTTTTATAAAAAGAATAAAAATAAAAAAATAAATAAAAAATAAATAAAAAATAAAATAAATGTACTTTTGACAGAAAATTTGGATACAAAACATAAGATTTGGATACAAAAAATTAGATAAGGATGAACAATTGACACTTGACTTTACATTTGACACTTTGCATAACATTTGACACTTTACTTTACATTTGACACTTTGCATGACAATTGACATTTGACTTGGCATTTGACTTTACATTTGGCACTTTACTTTACACTTTACAGGGCTTGGGACTGCCCCCATAGGAAGGAGGAACGACTGTGCGCACTAGGCTATGGTGATGACGCGAAGCCGCACGATATTGGACAACGCATTCGGGTGGGGGTATTTCGAGGGCGGTTTATTATTTCCCCATGATTTTCAGACCTGGGGGTATTTCGAGGGGGGTCAATTCAAGGGGGTTTATTTGAGGAAATACGGTATTTACCATATTTCTTCTAATGGAATCACCGTTAAATTTTTTGTTAACTTGTTACCTGTGATTCTATTGGAGGTGCCATTCTACCGTAAATGCTCTATTAAGGCGACTGTCGCTTTATTGTTTTCAGCACATTTTTGGGGGTCGCATTGTTGGAGGGGTCGCTTTATTGAAGGGGGTTGCATTGTATTTTTCAACAACTCAACAACTAAACTGTTATGTAACTCTAGTATGAGCTTGGCATTGTAAAGCAATATTGAAAAGTAACAATCACCACGAAACCACAAAATTTGATAAATACTTAATACTCGGGTTCAACGATATGTTGATGTTCAACGATACCAAATTAGCGGCATCCGAAGATTGCGACATCATTTTCTTACGTCTGTTTTTTTGTTTTTTGTTTTTCTTTTTGGATCGCATTATTGGAGAGGGTCGCATTATACTCACACAACGTGCCCAAGGGGGTCGCACTATTGGAGGAGTCACTTTATTGGAGGGGGTCGTACTAATAGAGCATTTATGGTATTTGAAGCTACCATTTTATTTTTTCACCAATATTTTTTTCATTTGAATGTGATTCTATTTTTAATGAAACTTGAGTGATATTTTTATATTTATCGGATGATCATCTCGAAATTCAATAGGAATATTTGAATAGAACGACCATTCTCATCATAAATTTCTTTATATTTATGTATCTTGGCACCCTCCCAAAATAGTTTCTGCCTAACATTATATTGTTTTCATGAGTAAAAACAACGTACCAAAACCTGCCTTTAATGGAGGTGCTCTCATATTTGAGGCATCCTATTAGAAGAAATTCGGTATTCTATTGATTCACATAGGCATCACTAAATCACTATGTGCTCCCAGAAATGATTGACTTTATTTTGATCACAAAAATTGACAGAAGGTTCATAAAGCACACGCCAATGAACAGCTCGAAGTAGCCGCACAGGGCGGCCAGTATGGACGCAATGTTGAATTTCTGACGCTCAGTTATCTGAGAAATGTCAATCGGTTTGGTTTTCATTTGATGGCCACTATACTCTATACTCGGTAGACCAGAGTTTTTCAAAGTGCTGAACTTTTTTCAAAGTGAATGTAAACGTATTTTATTTTTAAATAGTAAATGTAAAGTATTTTAAATATTTTCACTCACCCCTGAATACAGAAAACATTTTTTTTTACTATTACACTGTGTGAAAGGTGAGTATACTAACGATGGCAAAAAAGATACGAAAATTCGAAAATGGTTTTGAATTTCCGAATTTTTTTGGACTTTTTGAATTTTTACTTCACCTCTAGAAAAAACACATAAAACATCTATTTTTTCTAGAAAAATTCGAAAATTCAGAAATTGAAAACGATTTAGAATTTTCGAATCTTTTTCCATATGTTTGGTTGAAAATGCATAGAAAATGCAAAAACAGAATAGACAACATTAATTTAACATAAATATATTTTTAGCATCAGAATAAAGAATGTACAGATGTTTCATGTTTTACAGCTTTGAAGGCTTATTCACGTGTATTCAATAATCACCAGAAAAATTCGAAAATGCAATAATTGGAAGCAAACAAAATTCAAAAAGTAATAAAAAAGATACAAAAATTCGAAAAGTAATCCGAACGATTCGAAAATTTGAAAACTAAATTAGATAATTCGAAAACTATTTTTGGAAAAAATTTGAAATTCGAAAAGTCATTTTAGAATAAACACTATAAAATTTTAATACTTTTTCCCGGAGGGTTTGCAATCGTTAGAGTAAACACGTAAATAGCAGTATTTTTACTCTGGGAAAACGTAAAAGCAGGTCATTTTATGAGTTGCATCTAGGAAGACATTAAAATGCGTAAAAGTAAAGGTGTGAGTCATCACTTCACTTTCCCTACCCATCGCAACTTATATCATTTCCGCTGTCACTTTTGCAACCATTACAATTTGTTGGGATGGTTTTTGCTTTTTATGCACCCCCAAAGGTTTCTCAATTAGGTTTTCTGTGCTCGCGTACTTTCAAAAAGTACACGAGTAACTGAGTACTGGTATTTTTATTGGGAGGAAACATAAAAGTATTTATGCAGTACTCGAGTATATGTATTTATTGAGTAAATTAAAAATGTTTTTACAACTATGCCGTAGACTTTAGAGTTTACACTATACATTTTTTTTCCTGTGGAATTTTCTAATCCAGTAAATTAGGGTATGGCACATATGATATGATATTGTAATGAATATTGGCTGTATTCTAATGTGAAATAAAAGGGCCGGCTAATATAATTGAGCTTTTTTTGACATCTGGATTCCATCGATTTTTTCTCACTCCCCAAGCATTCTTGGGTCAAGTGGTCTGGTGTGGAATTGCCCCCAGGTGTTTTCTACATGCACCCCTGGCGGGACCCCTCTGACTGCTCTGATGTAGCCACAGGGGTATTTACAGAATGTAGCCACAGGGGCACCAGCTAGGGTGTCAAATTTCCGTTTCTGTTTCCGCGATTCCGCAGGAAAATTTTTTACCTTTCCGTTTTCCGTTTTCCGGCAGCCGGAAAAATTTTACCTTTCCGTTTTCCGTTTTCCGGCAGCCGAAAATTTTTTACCTTTCCGTTTTCCGTTTTCTGGCAGCTGAAAATTTTTTACCTTTCCGTTTCCGTTTTTCTGGCCCATTTTTCCGTTTTCCGGCTGAAAAATTTTTACCTTTCCGTTTCCGTTTTACCAGGCCATTTTTCCATTTTCTGGCTCGATTTTCAGTTTTCTGGCATTTTTCCATCGTTTTTCCAATCTGTATTTATCTTCAATTGGCTCATCCCATTGTGTTGTTTTTGTCTCTTGGAGCAGCATTGACAACTGGGATTTCAGGGTCAGTGAAACAGGTGCTGTGAACCCAATTGGGTCATATGGTGACACCAATAATTTATTCAAGTTTCGTCTGGTTGGTGTTGTGATGCTGTCAATTTTGGTGTTGATATTGCCAGCATGTCCATTCGGTGATTTTATTTCATGCCCATTACTGCGACAATTTTATTCACCTTTGGACTCCTGTCATTTTCTGCTATTTCATTCATGACTGATCTGGAGTTTGACAGCCATTCCCTCATGTTCATAGAACATTGGTTAAATAAAGCTTTGACTTTGTAATATAGTTCTAAAGCTTCAACATCATTCGTGACACTCATGATGAAGTTATCGACATAAATGTTGTTTATTATCATCGCCAACTGGTTTTGTTCCCCTTCATTTTCTTCATATTCATTCATGTTGTTTATTGTCACATTTAAATGGTATTTTATGACTGCTCCCAAAATTGCTGGGCTGCAGACAAGTCCAAACAGTACGCGTTTAAAACGAAGTACTATTAAGTTATTTTCAGTTACTGGTTTTGAGGCATCTTTCAGCCAGAAAAATCGTGTGTAGTCTCTAGCTTGGTCATGCAATCCTATTTGCAGAAATGCCTTTTCAATATCAGCAATTAATGCTAGATTGCCTGCCCTGAACCTCAGGAGTAGGCCCAGTGCCAATGGTGTTGTGATTGGTCCTCTAAAAAGGCACTCGTTGAAACTGGTGTTGCGCCCCCGGCAGGCGCGTCTGCACGCGAGTGTCCCCCGGTCGCCCGCGGCACTGCGCGCCACTGGTGCGCAGTGAGGCGGGTTTCCGCGGTGACACCCACAACGCGCACGTGCCGGCCGACATATATAAGGTGCGCAATTTCAGTTCAGTTCAGTTGTGTTTTCCCGCATAACTCATTTCCCTCGCCCCCTATCAGCCGTTTCGTGATAGTCCCAGAAGATGGACTGCAGTTGTTGAGCACAATCCGAGTGCCCAGAGACAAAATCGGAGTAGGCCACGTGGCATCCACCGCAAGCAAACAAATAAAATTTGACGGAGATGAAAACAGTCAAACGGGCCCATTCAAGTTCTGGCTGCACATGATTATGCAGCAGGCCATGGGTGTCCCAGAGTGCCAACAGCAGTTTTTCTGGAACACAGTGTTCATCCAGTGCCTGACAGGTGACGCGCAAAACAAGTACCGCGCAATACGCGTGAATAAGCGCAATGACATCCTGTATGTAATGGATAGTCTAGTCGAAGCATACCGGGCTGACCATACAGTCCATTCAGTAGCAGACTGGTACAATTTGAAGCCCGAAACTGGTGAAACAGCATCCTCATTCCACACGCGATTGTGCGCCAATTTCCACCACATCAGTGAAACAATGTCGGATCATGATCGACAGTGCATGATTGGCGACAAATTTTTTACCGAAGCACCCAAACTAGCCCCAGTCAGCTGCTGGTACTTGTGGCGGTAGCGCTGGCAAGACGGCAGCTGCACGCTGAACAGAGCAATTACCAAAATCGATGCTGCCCGCAAAGAGGCTGACAGAGCCCGAACACAGCGCCGAGAAGAACAACAAAACCAACTGACCTGACCACAGTATAACACAAGCTGGCAATCAGAGCCACAAACGCACAGCATGAACAATAACACAGAGGGCGTTAGCATTATTGGAGACCTGGCGCCCAATTAGAGAATTTACGGTACATATATTTACGTAAATAGCATGACTAGGTATAATGTGCAAATACATGGTCGGGCTGAAAAGTCCCCGGGCAGTGCTCGCCATTCGCGCTAGGGGTAAGCTACGGTTATAAAATTTTAACACGCTAATATATCAGGTGTTTTGAGTTTTCACCCAAAATATCACCCCTCTAGCTCCACCCACTGCGGAACTGTGGGGGTTACAATTTCGGTCATTTTGTACTGATGTACAAATGACCGAAATTGTAACCCCCACAGTTCCGCAGTGGGTGGAGCTAGAGGGGTGATATTTTGGGTGAAAACTCAAAACACCTGATATATTAACGTGTTAAAATTTTATAACTGTAGCTTACCCCTATCGTGAATTGCGAGCACTGCCCGGGGACTTTTCAGCCCGACCATGTACATAGCATATATCCTCGAATAAGACTCCCCCCCTAGAATAACTCCTCCCCCTTGAATAACTCCCCCTCTCCCATGCATTTATGTGTTGTGTTGAGCGCTTTCTCTGAATTGTCAAATATTTGTGGGAAATTGATTAAAGTTTTACATTTTCTGGTACCCAGATATTTTCAGTAGGAATACGTAACAAAACAAGGGTATTTTTTAAAAACATAAACGTAAATAAAAATACTGAAATACCCGGGTATTTCGGGTAAACGTAAATACGTTTTTGCAACACTGCACTGCAGTTCTGGAGAAGTTTTTTTAGCATGTGCAGACTGCAGGGCCCACTTATTGTGTCCGCTTATTTATTTTGGCACCCTATTTTTCCAAAGAAACCCGATATTTAACCACAGCGGTTCGTAACCCATCCATTCGTAAGCCAAACTATGTCGGTTGTAAAGCCAAAGTACCTCGTTTGTAAAGCCTCAAAGTGTTGATATTTTTCATTCGTTTCGTGACCCATAGTGGGTCGTTATTTAACCCTACTGTGTCGATATTTAAGCCATATTTACGCCGCAATCCTATTTATTCATACTTGTATTCAGTTCATACTCAAATACTTCAATACACGCCAGCCAATACTGTATTGCATAGTAATACATGAAAAGTGTAAGATGTGTTCACACGGTGACCAAATCTCAGGTCACAGGGTCAAATGTCACTGCGTTAATGTACGGACATGTTTGCACAATGCACAGGTATAATATTTACTTCCCGCTTTTGAATTTTGCAGGTGGAATTTGTAGTAGTGCTCTGGGAACTTTTGACTTCTGATAAAAATAATTGGCTTGTTCCTTTTTGACAAGCCATGAATTACATTGTCATCCGTAATTTTCCCAAAGCAGGCACCAGCCATTTCTGAAGAAATTTGGTGGGTGAATCAAAATTATAATTAATCGTCCAATTATACAACATAAAAAGACAAAAAACAGTGATGTGACTATGAACGTGAACCAAACGAACCGCTTTGTTTCTTCCATGTGATTTGTGAACATTATTAACGCCTGTTTTCCATGCCCCTTTGTTATTGCCGCAGATATCCATAATCCACTTCATCAGCACATCAAGAAATTGGCCACACGTGTCCATACCAGACGCACATATGATGCAAAAAATGCCTGTCATCTCACCGCCACTTATATTTCCCTCTTTCTTCATATTTATGTGTGCATGTGTTGTACGTATATTTGTGTTATTGTATTGCGGCTTACGAAACGACACAATGGCTTTTTTAACGACACACTTTGGGTTAAATATCGATGCACTTTTAAAAGTTGAATGAGGCTTTTTTAACGACATACTTTTTCATACCAACCGAGGTACTTTGGCTTTACAACCGATGGGTTAAATATCGGGTAGGTTAAATAACGCTATACTCTCTATTTTTCAAATTCAATGGCGACCTTGGCGCTTGGCGCCCCCATTCCGTGGCTCCTTTGGCGCCTGGCGCCCACTTTCCGAATGGCGCCCTTTTTCTGTTGCGCCCTTGGCGCCCACTTTCCGAATGATGCCATTCGCCTGGCGCCATTTTCTCTGGCCCTTTCCATCACTAATCGGGACCCATGGCTTGTTTTTCGTGCCAATACTGTACTGTGTAAAATCCTCCAATAAAATATATATTCGTCAACGACTGCACACTTCAAAAAAACTTGTAAAATATCATTTTTATCACCCTCAAGTTACTCACTGAAACATACACAGATGGCAGTGGCACCGAAATGTGATTTGGTCAGTAAAACCATCAAGGTGACCATCCGCAATGGAAAATGAACTTATTTGAAACTATCGACTACAGACACGGCCCCAATGCAGGGACAGTGACAACTGGCAACCCACCCACCAAACAAAAAAAGAAAAAACTATTACTGAACTTTGCATGACAATTGCCAGTTTACTTTACATTTGACTTTACATTTGACACTTTACTTTACACTTTACAGGGCTTGGGACTGCCAGCAGGGGGCTCGGTTGCGAGGGGGCGCGGCCGGGTCCATGGCTGCACACTGGCACACTGCTGCGCCTGCGACGCTGCACTTTGCTGGGGGGGGGGCACAATACAAAGTGGATATTTTACAATGTGGCACCACTGGCTGTACTTTGCGTTGCTGATGAACAAGCAAATGCCCCAATCTGCACAGAGTTCACGTGCCATGTGTTTATATGTGTATACAACTAAAAACCGGTTCAACGATAGCAGTGACCAAAGCAGAAAATTCAAGCTCGGAGTTAGAACAAGACAACGTCAGTGCGCACCAGAGTTGGAAAAACGTATTTACGTTTACACGGTTATTTGGGTACCGTATTTCCTCGAAATACCCCCGGGGGGTTTATTGTTTCAGAGTGAGAATTTTGAGGGGGGGTTAAACGAGGGGGGGGGGGTATTTCGAGGGGGGGGTTTATTATTTCGCCAGAAATTTTTTGAAAACCAAGTACTAAATTGTCGTCTGAAACGTACGCAGACGTCGAAAATGCAACAAAAATCGCCATTTATAAGACTCTAAAGACTTGTATAAGTGTGTAGACGTATAATCACTGTTCTCACATAACAGAGTCATCGTTTTTAACGTGTGTTTTGCATTACCCAGATGACAAACCGCAGCCTTTGTCATTTACGTTCTCTATACACTAAATTTGGGGGGGGGGGGTATTTCGAGGGGGGGTTTATAAGTTCATAGTGTCCATTTTGAGGGGGGTATTTCGAGGGGGGGGGTATTTCGAGGGGGGGGGGGGGTATTTCGAGGAAATACGGTATTTATACTTACGTTTACGTTTACTTTTTCCGAAAATACCATTACGTTTTGTTACGTTTTCCTGACCAAAATACCCGGGTACTAGGGAAAACGTAACAAAAACTTGTGATCGTTCACACGTGCATATGTTCAAATGGGCCGCACCACCTGCAGCCAACAATATACTTACGTTTTTGCATAAACGTAACATGTACATGGTGTGTATGGTAGAAAAGCGGTGTATGAAAAAAGTGACTGCACGCTTGCACTTACACATGGAATACTGGGTACATAAGTATTCATAAATGTGTTCAAATGCTGAACACAGAAACCTTTTTGTCTGTTTGTGGAGCCTTGCGTTTCATAAAATTTTTTGTGATGAATTCTGACGACGCACTTGCAACAACTGTGAGTAGCACACGTTTTGAAACTGGCAGGACGAGTGCAAGCTCTAGTGCCAATCCTAGATTCAGTACGATGCCCTGTAAAATGTAAATTTCATGCAAATGTCAAAACTCATGTAAAATGCCCAGCAAAATAGCTAAGATTTGCTATTTCCATGGCATTTTGCATGACTTTAGACACTTTGCATGCCATTTGACATTTTACAAGGCATTTTACAATGTCTGGGACTCCCCCAGAATCACCAGCGTAGATGTATTTGACCACACTTATAACAGAACGTGGTGCAGATTGAGCGATTGACCCATCAATATATAGGTGAAAATAATGGTATTTTCCAAAGCACAATTGCAAATACTGTGTGTAAAAATTTTTACGTTTACGTTTTTTTTACGTATTCCTTGTTTTAGTATTTATACTTTTGATTTGGAAAAGGTATTTACATTTACGTTTTCCAAAAATACCAGTATTTGCACAACTCTGGTGCGCACAATACTTAACAACATAAACTTCAGAAACTTATGAGTCTCGTTCTGAACACATTTGAGTTCTACAAACGCTCTGTATGGGACAGATGAACTAAAAATACCTGTTTCCGTGGATTCCGTGGAAACATGCATGAATAGATAACCAAAAAATGGGCACTGTAAAATTGAATGTAAATATGAAAACATTTGAGAGGTTTTTTCACGTGACATATTATATTTGGACATAAATATTCAGCTAGCTTATCTTGAATACCGTATATCCTTGAATAACTCCCCCCTGTTGGCTAGGGGCCAGATTTTATTCTCCCTACAGGTTTGTAGGGTAGGGCGTACGCCCGATAGATTTTTTAAAGTTCAACCACGTCGACGCACACGCACTGAAAGCAAGACAGTTCATAAAATCAACGAAAGTATCCATTAATGTCGCCGATATTGCAATCTGTCGTATTTTACTTCGATTTTGGCCCGGAAATTACGATTTCGTCATTTCTTGGCCATCGGCCAACTCTTTCTTTTTTCGATTTTGTCGGGCGCATTACTCGCATAACTCATAATTTTGTAGAGTCAGATGCGCACTTCCTAGTTTTCTCTGCCCTACAGATGAAACATGAGGGCAGTGAAAATAAAGAAATGCATACACGAGCAAACAAAATCGCGAGTTGTGCGAGTAATGCGCCTGACAAAATCGAAAAAAGAGTTGGCCGACAGCCAAGAAATGACGAAATCGTAATTTCCGGGCCAAAATCGAAGTAGAATACGACATATTGCAATATCGGCGACATTAGAGGATACTTTCGTTGATTTTATGAACTGTCTTGCTCTCGGTGCGTGTGCGTCGACGTGGTTGAACTTCAAAAAATCTATCGGGCATACGCCCTACCCTACAAATCTGTAGGGAGAATTAAATCTGGCCCCTGGGGCTTTTGTTTAGTCAGGTGGTCACTTTTTTAGTGTTCACTGCCTACAACCGAAACCATGAGGGCAGCGACAAGAAAGAAATGCATGCACGAGCGTACAAAAGCGCGACTTATGCGAGTAACCCTCCCAACAAAATAAAATAAAAAACGAATTGGCAGACGGCCAAGAAATGACGAAATCGTGATTTCCGGGCCAAAATCGAAGCGATATACGTCATATTGCGTGCGATATCGGCGACCTTGGGGGATAGTTTCGTGTATTTTACAAACCGCTTTGCTCTCGGTGCATGTGCGTCGATGCGGCTGAACTTTAAATAATCTATCGGGCGTACGCCCTACCCTACAAATCTGTAGGGAGTATTAAATCTGGCCCCAGGTGAATTTCAATGATTCAGATGAACTAATTTTAGCATGAAAACCTCATTTTTGTTGTATCTGAACTGTTTAATACCTGGGATTACATGAGTTAATGGAATGCATTCATGCAAGGAAAAAAGCGCAAGTTCCAAGGAAAAAATAACTCCCCCCTTCAAAACTCCTGACAAATTTGAGGATATACGGTATCTATCAATGGTGCTATCTGATATAAACCAATGAGCAATTCGATGGAAGAAAGTCTACCAACCGCTCACTTAAAAAGAACTATTTACCATAATTAATTCAAAACATTCAAAAATGGCAGACACAGCAGAAGACCAATTAACTGTGCACATCAGATGACCCCAAAGAGCCCGTGCCATCCGACATCTAAACCCATCCCACTTCTAATACATTTCTTACAATACATTTCTATGTATTGTTATTTTGTATAGTTATTTCTATAGTGGTCATCTAATGACTCTGGTATAGCATTATAAACAGTGATTTTTTCCAAAAATATCCATTTTTACATCGACTTATGAGGTATATCGCCTTTTGTCAAATATTTGTGACTTCAAGTGAACAAATGTATATGGAATAGTGGTCAAATTAGGTTGTACGAGAAGGCTAATACATTGACAGCGATGTTATTTACACACTGTAGAAGTATGTTGGAGCACATTGGCTGGATATTACTGGTAAGGCACATTTGCCCCACATCTATGGGGAGTTTAGATGTGGGATAAGCATGGCCCGACCGCAAAACGGCATCGAGAAGGGCAAACGCATTTGCAGGGGGACTCACCTGCAGCGGGCACTTTGCCCTGCGTCGGGCACGGCCGGGTCCATCGCAGCAGCTGCTTGGGTGAGTGGCGGTCTGCATGCGCAAGGACGTATTCAGGGGGGGGGGGCGGGGGGCTGCAGCCCCCCCCCTTCCCGGGGTGAGACCTAACAAGTCCCGTAAAATGCAACTTTTCATGTATATTTTTCTATGTTTCTCAAAAATTTTGCGCGCAAGCACGCAATGTCTTCCCCATGCACTGTATTTTCAGCGGATCAGTCCCTGTAAACAAAGATCCTCGGAAATGAGCCTATTTTTGCGACTTTCGCTGTATATGTAATGCATATTTACATATAAAGCAGTTCCTGGCGCTGGTGCCAACGTCAATTACCCCATGGTGTGGCGCCATTGTATGGCGCTAGCGCCAAAACGCCTTTCCGTTCCTATATAGAGAGAAATTTTAGGGGGGGGGGGGCTGAGCCCCCCCCCCCCCCCGTTCGCCGGGCTCCATAAACAAGCAGCCCCCCTCTCAAAAATCCTGGATACGTCCCTGTGCATGCGCAGCGGGTTTACATGTGCACCGGCACAGACATCTGGTTGGGGCACATGCTTACAGAACATACACTGACACAATATGCTGAATAGCTGTATTTTCCACAACCGAGCACCAGGCAAACACTTCAACCTGCAGAAAATTCATATGCACGTATGTATTTATTTCATAACTACAAAATCGGTTCAACAAATGTAAATAGTATTCAAGGCAGAAACATCAAGCTCGAAAACAAAACAAGTGAACGTATTTTGGAGAATTTTCTTATTGGTACAATTTTGAGTTGACAAGCGCAACTCGCCATACGCTTCCTGGGGCCAGTTCCAGTGAGTAACACATTTGACACATTTCTAGTTACATTTCACATGACATTTTACAAGATTGACCCCAGCGAACAATGTGGGCACAAAATTCAATCATGCGCATATTTACTCAGCGGACCGCGCATGTTAAGCGATTTTCTTAAAGAAAAAAATATTATGACGTCATCTTTAAGAATAAAATTATAGTGTTCAAACAATTGAAAAAAGTTAAATGCGCGAAAATGCGTTTTTCTATTATAAATTTAATTATATTTTTTTGTGTGAGTGGGTATTTATTGATTGGTGCTACTCGGGCGTGTTATTGCTTCAGACAACATGCATATTGTAAATATTTATGTGGCATGTGAAGTGCGCTGTCCGCGGAGTCATAGTTGTGAAAACGTATTTACTTTTACTCGATAAATACGTTTACTCGAGTACAGAGTAAATACGTTTACATTTCCTCCAAAAAAAGTTCCTGTACTCGCATTTACGTATACTTTTTGAAAGTATTCGAGTACAGAAAACGTATTTCTGGTAAGTATTTTTATTGACTTTTTGAAGGAATAGAAGGGAAAACGGGAGAGAATATGCTAAAAATTAGGGAAAATAGTCGGAAAATGTGTCTAGACGCACATATGTACCCGTAAATTTCTTCAAGATGTCCAAAAGTTATGAAAATTGGTGATTTTGAGTGAAACATGGGGTAACATTTCTCAAAAATACTCACGTTTACGTTTTCTAGGAGCAAAAGTACGTTTACTCTCATTTACTTGTGAGTAAAAGAAAAAAAAAATTTACTTTACTTTTTCTGTACTCAGGGGGTGAGTAAAAATCAAATACTTTACGTTTACATATACTTTGAAAAAAGTTCGGTACATTTAACAACTCTGCGCGGAGTGTACATATTTACGTATGTAATTAAAGCAGACGTGAGCAATCGACGGGCAGAACAAACAGAACTCTACACGGCTGCTAGGGTTGGAAAAAACGTGTTTTTTTAACTTGATGTTTTTTTTAAACGTTGTTTTTTTTAAAAAAACGTTTTTTTATAAAAATAAAAAACGTTTTTTTTTAAATCTCCCAGATATGGATTTGTGTCAACATATATAGGTATATCAGACAAGTGGCAATACTCTGTGATGTTGTATATGCCCATATAATGGCTGTGGTACCTTTGGGTTAGCATTATAAGTGGTGATTTGTGTCAAAAATATCTATTTTTTGTTGACATGTTTGTATATCGTCTTTTAGTCAAATGTTCGTGCCTTCCAAGTGAAGTTTGGCACGGAATAGTGACCAAACCAGGTTATAAAAGGAGGTTGTTACTTTGGGAGTGATGTTACACACTGTGGAGGTACATGGAAGCACATTACCTCAATATTATATACTACAGCAACATATGACGGCTTATTTACCCATGGTAGCACAATGAAATTAATGCTTTGATACTAAAAATGCCACAAAACCAATGAAAACAACCACCAATGTTAATTTGTGTGTGAAACTGCACGCTTGCAAGCAAAAATTTTGCAAAATACCTAGTGCTTAGCACTAAAAAATTCCGGCAGTCGGACATCATGTTTTTTTTTAAATAAAAAAACGTTGTTTAAAAAAAACGTTCAAAAAACATCGGCCAACCCTAACGGCTGCACGAACAAACGATGTCAACTGAATCATTCAAAATGATCTGTCCAACACAACCAAAAAAATTAACCTGACCGAACCTAACAATTCCCAATATGCTGGAGCTTGAAGTTGAAATGGCGAATTACAAGGCTACAGATTTTGATGCATGATGAGAGAACTCAACTTGAAGCAGGTGCCACTCCCAGACCATGTAAAATGTCATGTGTCATGCAAAAAGATAAAAAATCGCATTAAAAAATAACGATACGGGACTTGGCAGCCAGCCAAAATTTTGAAATCGTTCTATAAACAGGTTGAGAATAGCCAAAATATACTAATAATAGGGGTAGTCATTTATTAAGATGAAAATACCAATTATGAAGCTGAAACGACTACTTACACAACTAGAAAATTGGACACCGGTCAAGTCTAAATACCGCATCAATCCGAATGATATCTGATGGAAAAAATGAACTCTGACTACTGCATTGTATTGACGCGTTGTATTCACGGTGTGTATCTTTTTGCCAGGCATTCGGATGGTCATGTGATCGGATCCCCGCGGCTGGTTCGGCTTTTTTGGCATTTTTCACACAAAAAATGCCAAATCATTTTCACAACGCTTTTCGAGGGAATTCATACCCGTAAAAGTGTTCGTTCTTGATCTATGCAATACGATCCAAATCCTACTGAATCATTTTCTCTCGGAAATCATCCTTTAATTTTTTAATTTGTGAAGTTTGGCCGGCTGCCAAGTCCCGTATCATTATTTATCTTTTCTGTGATTTTTATATTTTTACATGACACATTACACTTTGCAGGGTCTTTTACAGGATGTGGGAGAGTTCCCAATGTCAAAATGACTGAATTAAAACGAAACAAAATGAGGCATTATGACCAAAGAGTATGACTACTTTCTATGGTAAACTGGCGTTCACAAACTGGCGTTGAAATCCCCGCAAACCATCGCCCAATCATTTGAAAGTTCAATCCATCCCATTTGCCATCTTGTGGATTTTTTCTGGAAAGAGCTGGAAATACAGTTTTGTACTCATCAACAGGAATATTCTAGATTTTGACCCTCTGGGGGTTGGATGGATAGCAAATCGCTGATAGATAGCTGTTGATGAATAGGTTGGATAGATAGCTGATAAGATTTCTTTGGGGGGGGGGGGGTTGAGATGGTTCAATATAATTAAAGGGTTGTATAAGGCTGGTGATTTTGAGCAAAAATTGAGGGGTGTTCAAGGAACAACAGCGTAAAAATTTGCCTCCAGGATAGATATACCGTATTACCTTGAATTAACCCCCCCCTTGAATTAACCCCCCCCCTCGAAAAAAAACCCTCAAAATGGGCTGGGGAAATAATAAACCCCCCCCCCCTCGAAATACCCCCCCAAATACAGTGTAAATAGTATGTACATCGCAAATAACACAGTGTGTGAACTATATTATGCAGAACACACGTTAAAACCGATGACTGAGTGATGTTAGGGAAGGGTTTATGTGTATATACAGTAGTATATGCCTATAAACACTCATACGCCTCTGACAATGTTGTATTTTGCTACGTCTGAGTACGGGTAATTTTGTAAAATTTCTGGCGAAATAATAGACCCCCCTCGAATTAACCCACCCCCCCTCAAAATTTGCTGGCGAAATAATAAACCCCCATGGAGGTATTTCGAGGTAATACGGTAAGCTGGGTAATTTGGTGGTAACGCCCCCCTTTCCCACCCCTGCTCATCAGTGAAAAACATATAAATGAATGCAACATGTCCTTTGCAAACGCCTACCAACATTTGATGTTTATGATTATGAGGCCTCCACATTTCAAAATAAATAGTTGATAAATCAAAAAGTTCACATGGAGAAATATAACTTTGTTTTATTTCCAATTCTATGAGAGCAACGCATGTGTAGCGGCCTCGCAGGCTGTTTATCCTAAAGTCTGGGGTAGGGTGTCAACAGAAACGTTTTGGCCAAAAACGGAAATGGAAAATTTTTTGCACTTATTGCCGGAAAACGGAAACGGAAATTTTTTGCACTTGCTGGAAAATGGAAAACGGAAAAATGAAACGCCGCGAAACGAAAACAGAAATGGAAAAATTTGCTAAAATTAAGCCAGAAACAAAAAAAAATTGCTGAAATTTTGCCGGGTACTTTTGCAGAATGTTGAAGATAAAAAATAAAAAAATTGAAGAAATCTTGATTTAAATAGAAAAAATTAACATAGTAGAGAACCTGCATGCATGTTTACCAGTTTGGCTGAAACAGAAAACAGAAAATTGAGCTGGAAACTGAAAAAAAGTTGAAAAACAGACAATTGAACCAGAAAACGGAAAACAGGCAGAAAAATTGAAAATTTAGCTGGAAAACAGAAAATGATCCGGAAAAACGGAAATGGAAAAAAATTAGCAGCCGGAAAATGGAAACAGGAAAAAAATTTGCCTGTAGAAAGCGGAAACGGAAAATGGAAAACAGAAGGTTGACACCCTTAGTCCGGGGGGTTTGACAAAGATTTTTCATGCAGTCATAATGACCACAAATGTGCTGCAGTAAACTCGGCGGACGATTTAACGTTTTGACGAAACATGATATCATCAAACATTATAAACGCAAGATATATAAATTGTTATTGTAATTTATAGGTCTATCGTGATGATTTCATTAATTTCGTTTTCCCCATATTGTGAAATAGTTGGCAAAGTGCCCATTCAGTTAACGCTATGGTCGTTGCATATTCTTCCAGAACATTGTATGCCATCATGTCCGCCGAGTTTACCAATGCACCAACGGTATGTGTGACAGTATGAAACAAATGAAACGGGTGCAAATTTACATAAAAAAATCTAAATTGTGATCTTACAATTTCAGCATTTTTATTAATACAAAATTATTTGAAACTAGGCTCCAACATTTTTTTGCACCACATCACATCACAACCTGCCTAAGTATAAAAGCATGCAGAACACATCTTTGGCTTACATCAGATACTATGTAATGCATGTAATCTGTCCAGCGGCCCTCGAGCGGAGTGCATCCAGAGCATTTGCCAAGATCTCATGCCGAATGCCCTGCATGAATGTTGATAAATTGGGAATATCGATTGTTAAAAGAATATCGGGATACCATGTTGAATATTTATTATTTTGTAATATTACAAAAATACATTTTTAAATACAAGCAAACGTGTTCAGTGATTATTGCTACACATGAAAAAATTTCTACTTTTAAAAGTAAAAAAAAACCACCTTCCAGCAGTGCAAACGAATGTACTGCAGCTGCGTCCAGTTGTCCGCGGGCACAGATTCCAGCGCAGAACACTGCAAATCTGCTGCCAGTTCACGATAAGCCAGATGCAAGCTGCGCAGCTGTGGCAGGCCCACCACCAAGGTGCGCAGCGACGCGTCACTCAGACGAGCCAAATAAATGAATTCAAGTTGCTGCAAGCCTGGCAAGCTGCGCACAATCGCATTGATCGTCTCCTCACTATAAGTAGCAGAAAATACCCCATCAATACTCATGGTTGTGAGCTGCAGCCAGGGCGCCCCCTGCAAGAGCAATCTATTCAAACCGACTTCAGAAACCAGAGTAAGTTTCAGGTGTTGCAGGGTGGTGCGCAGATTCTGAAAGACATTGCACACGTTGGCGGGCCAAGTGATTGCAACAGATGCAATGCAACCAACCCACAGACTGCACACAGCTTCTGCTCTCACATCTCCGCAATTTGCCTCAAATTTGGTCAAGTGCTCGCAGGTGGCCAGCTGCCTGACTGATGCATCATCCATCCGCAGGTATGGACATTGGAATTCTCTCAGTGTGTCCTTGTGTCGCTCCACCAGCGCAGCTACGCATCTGCTGGGGGGTTCAAAGTATAGGCATTTTCATGGTGTAGAAAGCAGAAAAGGGTGAAATTGCCAAAAATAGGTATATAACTATCCTTCCACAGCGATTCACCAGTTAACAAGGAGTTGTCAACGAGTTGTTTCGGTGTGTCATTATGTGGAAATTGAGCCGGCTAAAATGGAAAGGGAAATGAAAAAAAATATTGTGGCCGGAAAACGGAACAGAAAATGGAACTCAAATTTCAGTGGCTGGAAAATGGAAGGGAAAATGGAAAAAATTTGTCTTCAGAAAACAGAAATGGAAAACAGAAATTTGACAGCCTAGTTTTGTACAACCGTTGCACTTTTTGTCAACGCGTTATGTTCAAGTTTGTGGATATTGTGTCCCAACATTATCTTTACACGCAAAAACACTCTGATTAGCAAAATATACTTTTGTAGGTGTAAATAGGGTTGGGACGATATGACTTTTTGATATCGATATTCGATATTTGTTTCTGAAACTTGATATTCGATATTTTTTTCTGAAACTCGATATTCGATATCGATATGATATGGACCCTCGATATTCCCTATTCAATATGAAAATATGCTCGATATTCGATATCGATATTTTGATATTTTTGATATTTCTATATTTCCGATATTTTGATATTTTCACGCAGATGGGGGGCACAATGTGTTTCCATTTGGTCACAAACATGGTTGATCATATTTTTAAATGAGTCTCGCAACAGTCAAAATGAGAGAATGAATTTTATCAGGTGGAAAATTATTCTCCAGACATTTACATTTCATACTTGTAACTAGGGGTGGCTGGCTTTTTACATTTTAAAGGTTGTTGTTTAAAAAGACTGCTAAAATTTTTTTAGCCACATTTTGGTGAAATTGTTTCCTTGTGATACAGTTTCCTTTCTTAATAGCTTGTATTTTGTTGGGTTGTGTGTACATTACCCTTCATATACTACTGTTGATAGCTCAATAAAAAATGGCATGCTATTTATATGAGATATTACTTTGTGCATTCAAAAGCATACACATGTTAACCCGGAATTACAGCTCAGCAGCGTTTGACGTGAAATGATGACGTTGTAAAATTGATTACATCAAAATAGACAAAGGTACAGCATTGAAATTTCAGAATTAGATAGTTCTAGTAATTGTGTGAAATGTCCCATTAAAATTTATAAAATAATCATTATTTAAGTAGTTATAAATTTTATGTCAAATTTTTTTGGTGACATAAAATGTTTGACAGAAATGTTGACGTAGAATGTGTAAATTTTGACATGAAATTAATAACTTATTAAATAATAATTATTTTCTTAATTTTTTTAGGACATTACACACAATTACTAGAACTATCAAATTCTGAAATTTCAACGCTGTACCTATGTCTATTTTGATGTTATCAGTTTTATGACGTCATCATTTCATGTCAAACGCCGCTGAGCTGTAATTCTGGCTATATGGCTGCAGCATCCAATTTTTGTTGGCTTGGCCCATTTATTATGGGATCAAAAATAGGTCAAAAAGAATATCAGAATATCGAAAAATATCAAAAAAATGGTTTATATTCCATTTTCGATATTTTTTCAAAATTTTCGATATTGATATTCGATATGAAAAAATGGTTGATATCCGATATTCGATATTCTATACAATATATCGTCCCAATCACAACCCTAGGTGTAAATAGAGATGACCAGTGCTTTTCTTGCTTTGAAAAAAATAGTTGCAAGGGTCTCAGCAGTTTGCACAGTTGCACAATAGTGTTGGAAAAATTGATAACACTCAAGCACAATGTATTTTGCAACTTTCGCATGCAAGCGTGCAATTGCAAATACACATTACCATTGGAAGTTTTTTACATATGTTAAAACAAGTTTTAAGGGTATAAGCTTCCATTTGTTCATGGTATTGCGTGGGTTTTGAAAATTTGGACCCCTGCAGGGGGTTCATATAGATAGTAAATTGGTCCTCTGGAGGGATAGATAGCTGAAAAAATGTTTGGGATGTTGTGGAGGTTTGAGGGTGGTAGGGTGTCAACTTTCTGTTTTCCATTTTCTGTTTCACACTGGCAAAATTTTGCCATTTCTGTTTCCATTTTCATGATGCTAATTTTTTCCATTTCCATTTCTGGCTGCTAATGTTTTTCATTTCCATTTTTCCAGCTCATTTTTTATTATTTTCCAGCTCAGTTTCCACATTTTTTTCCTGTCTTCCACTAAATTTCCTGTTTTTATACCCCTTTCCATTGTCAACTTCAATTTCATTCAATTGTCATTGTAAATTTCCTGTTTTTTTCAGCATTTTTTTCATTTTCTGGCTCAACTTTATGTTAGACAGCTTTTACACTGCATTTTTGTGACGACCCAGACAACACTTGAAAAAGTTCCATAAGTCGAGTGAAAAGTTCCATATTCATGAGTGAAGCCTCTATCGATCATGACTTGATCAGTCCCACTGCCTAAGACAAACATCACATTATATACATTGCGTGTTCATGCACACTAGATCACACTTTTTTTGTTGTCAGAGGCTGTCACTGTATTTGTTCCAGGGGCGCTGTCGGCGGCCTTGTTTTAGGGGCAGGTGAAAACAAATCAGTGTTATCCTCTGACAACAAGAAAAAAGTGTGATCTAGTGTGCATGAACACACAATGTATATAATTTAATGTTTGTCTTCGGCTGATCAAGTCATGATCAATTGAGGCTTCACACATGAAAAATATTTCTTATGTATCGCACAAAAATGGCTGAAAAATTGCATTTTTTGTTGTCACAGTCTCACAGTGTAAAAGGCGCCTTATCTGTTTTAGCCAAACTGATAAAAATGCATCAAGGTTATCAATTCTGTGAAAAAATTTTGTGAATTTTTTCCCATTTCAGAGAAATTTTTGCAAATTTTTCCCATTTCTGACAAAATTGCTGCAATTTTTTTCACGTTTCCAGCACATTTTTATCAAATTTTCCTGTTTAAATGCAAATTTTGTATTCTGTTTTCCATTTTCCAGCATTTCATTTTCCCATTTTCAGGAAGTGCAAATTTTTCAATTTCCATTTCCGTTTGCAAAATAATTATCTGTTTCCATTTCTGTTTTCTGGCAAGTGCAAATTTTTATCATTTGTTTTCCAAAACAAAAAAAAACACATTTTTGATACCCCTGGTGGGGAGGTTCGCAGGGGTTCAACACTAATGGCGATATGGCGCAGTGCCAAGAAAACTTCAAGAAATACAAACTGCGCTAATGAAAAACAAAAAGCCCATGTAAAAGAACAGACCGGGACATCTCACCATCTGGTAAAAATCCAATTTCACAAATTTCCAGTGAGCAACTCTGCCGCAGCACAAACAACATCAAATCCACATGGCATCTCATTTTTGCAGTTGTCAATGCAGGCCAAAAGCGACCACTCTCTGGGACTTCTTCAGACGACCTTTCATAGCGATCAAATCTGAGATCATACAATGTGATCTGCTGCAAGTGCGGAGTTGCCCCGGCCAGCGACAGCCACATGTCCCAGCCAATTTGGCAATCTTCCAGCTGCAGCTCGGTCAGGTTGGGAAGTGGGTGGGCGAAAAAGTCACTGAGCACGCGGCTTGTCTTTATTGAAACTCTTTGCAACTTCAATTGTCGCAGCCCTGTGCACACCTGCGTTCAAAATGACAATTGATAAATTGCGAATATTCAATCATTTGCATAGATTTTTGTGAGAGAAACATTTTGTGCATATATTGCATTGCAAGGATAACTTGAAACACATTCTTTGATGCGGGTTGTATTTGTGCAGCTCGGTTTCCGGACCACGATTGACAGAGCAAAATTAGACTAGAGTGAGCAGGGCTGCACATATCGTACCGCCAGGACTAGGGTTGGCCAATGTTTTTTTTAAAACTTTTTTTATTTAAAAAAACGTTTTTTTTATAAAAAAAACATGACGTCCGAAATGTTTTTGTTTTTTTAAAACATCGACCAAAATTTTTAGTACTAAGCACTAGGTATTTTGCAAAATTTTTGCGCGCAAGCGCGCAATTTCACACACAAATTGACATTGGTGGTTGTTTTCATTAGTTTTGTGGCATTTTTAGTATCAAAGTATTCATTTATATATGCTTCCATGCAGGGACGTACGCAGGATTTTTGAGCGGGGGGGGGCGGATTGTATACGGAGCCCGGCGAACGGGGGGGGGGCGGCGCCCCCCCCCCCTAAAATTTGGCCCTGTGGTACGCAATGGGGTCATGGCGCTGGCGCCATTTACAGGCGCCAGCGCCAAGAAGTATTGGCGTTGGCGCTGGCGCCAACGTATACTCTACACGTACCTATTTATACACAAAAATGTGGTACTAGGCACCCTATTGGGTAAAAATTTAATCGTGAAACAGATATAAACAAGGAAATGGGGAATTGCGCGCTTGCGCGCAAATTTTTTTCAATGTGGCGCCAAAATCGCCTTACAAAACTGCCATTTCCGGGTACATTTTATGTCTGGCCCGGCGAACGGGGGAGGGCGGCCGCCCCCCCCGCCCCCCCCCCCCTGCGTACGCCCTTGCTTCCATGGGTTAATATGCCGTCATATGTCAGTGTAGTATATAATATTGAGGTAATGTGCTTCCATGTACCTCCACAGTGTGTAACTTCACTCCCAAAGTAACAACCTCCTTTTATAACCTTGTTTCATCACTATTCCGTGCCAAACTTTACCTGAAGTCACGAACATTCGACTATAAGGTGATATACGAACGATATGTCGACGAAAAATGGATATTTTTGACACAAATCACCACTTATAATGCTATCCCATGGCTCCACAGACATTATATGGTCATATATAACATCACAGAGTATTGCCACTGTCTGATATACCTATATATGTTGACACAAGGTCATATCTGGGAGCTTTTAAAAAATACGTTTTTTATTAAAAAAACCTTTTTTTTAATAAAAAAACGTTGTTTTTTTTAAAACGTTGTTTTTTTATAAAAAACATCGAGTTAAAAAAACGTTTTTTTCCAACCCTAGCCAGGACTCCTCTTGGCAATATAACCACGTGTCTAAGTCAAACACTCGCAAAATGTCCCCCTCAAACCTTCGGCTGCTGGAACAAGTGGCCCAATGCATCGATGTTCCTTTCAAAGCTCTTCCTTCGATGACTGTTGAGTGCCAGTTGACGCCACAGCCTCGGCTGCGAGTACACGAAGGTGCGCAGCCGCGAGCACAAGGGCGCCACCAGCGCGCACAGCTGTTGGGGGGCGGGGCACGCGGACAGCAGAATCACCTCCAGCACGTGCGGCACACTTGTGGGCGACTCCACCAACTGCGAGTGGTAGAACACTATATCCTGTGGAACCACAAATGCCTAAATAAATAACGGGCTTTGGGCTCTTCCCATGCACAGTTGTTCAAACGGGCCAGGCCTCCTACGCACAAACGCCTGGCGCGCACAAACGCCCGGCCCACACAAAATTGAGCCCGCCACGCACAAATGCCTGGTACGCACAAATCTGATGCTCTGTGCATACCGGGCATTTGTGCGTACCAGTCATTTGTGCGTACCAGTCATTTGTGCGTACCGGGCAGGGGCTTTTCACACGTCCCCCCCCCCCACTTTGTGTTTGCCCCCCATACATGAGCACCTGGATGCTTTCAAAAAAACTCTGGCGTCATGGCATTTGGGGGAACTTTGCGCTGGCCGCAATTTTTTTAATTACCAGTTGTGAACTGCTGGCATAATGATCGCTTAATTTTCAAATAAAGTATTTGTTTGTCACATGACTTTTCATTTTATTACTCGAAAAAAGTGCCAAAAGCGGTAAAAAGATTGAAAAGTCAAATGAAAAACATTTTTAAAAGTGTTTTAAGCCCATTTTTGCAGTTAAGTAGACAAAATCCTTCAGTATGATAATTTTTTACAATCCCAATCCCGAAAAATGCCAATAACAAGCCCGATCCCGATCCTGAAAGGTCAATTCCGATCCCGAAATCTCAAAAGCCAATCCCGATCCCGATCCTGAAAGGTCAATCCCAATCCCGAAATCTCAAAAGCCATTCCCGATCCCGATCCCGAAAAGTCAATCCCGTTTGAACCTAGGAGCCAGCCAAGATACAAGCCCCGCCCGCACATATGACCGGCGCGCACAAACGACTGGCACGCACACAGCTACAGTTTTGTGCATACCGGGCGTTTGTGCGTACCGGACTTTCATTTTGTGCGTGCCAGGCGTTTGTGCGCGCCGGGCGTTTGTGCGTACAGGTGCGGAGCCGTTCAAACATACTTAAAGTTACTTGAAAAATACATATACTCAGGGACGCATCCAAGATTTTTGAGCGGAGGGGGGGCTGCTTGTTTACGGAGGCCGGCGAACGGGGGGGGGGGGGGTCAGCCCCCCCCGCAATTTTACCTACAAAATGGCGCACTGGGGCCATGGCGCTGGCGCCATTAGTAGGCGCCACGCCATGGCGCCATTGGCGTTGGCGCCAGCGCCATGGAACGCTCTATATGTAGATAAATATACATACAATAACAGCAAAAAGCACACCATTGAGTGTATTTTTTAACGATTTTAGGGCACATGGAACAAATTTGATGATGATACATCATGTGTGGTGAAAAATTCGCATTTGCACGCAAAATTTTTTACGCTGACGTTAAAAAATCGCTTTCTGGTCTCGCCCCGGGAAGGGGGGGCTCCCTGCCCCCCCCCCCCCCCCTGGATACTGCCCTGCATACACTCGAGTACTTTGTAAATACGTATATATATATGTACTGGTACTGGCCTGTAGGCGTTCATTTGCAACGTACACATGTACAGTATTTCCTCGAAATGCCCCCAGGGGGGTGACTGTTTCAGAGTGAGAAGTTGACGGGAGGTTGAACAAGGGGGGTATTTCTAGATTTTTGAATTGTGTCCATTTTGAGGAGGTTTTTTCGAGGAAATATGGTACATATACATTGAAAAAGTTCAGTAATTTTAACGTCTCTGTTCGCATCAGGGGTCTCCTAGGGGGGGGGGGGGGGGTGCCCCCCCCAAATCCGCCAGTTATCTATCTATCTCGGAGGCCGCTCAGCTATCTATCTATCCCGATGCAAAATTTTTGGCTACTACCCCCTTAACCCCCCCCCCCCCAAATCGCTCAGCTACCTACCTATCTGGAGCGATTTTTGAGAAATTTTGTCCCAATTTTCGCTCAAAATCCTTAATTTTCATACCATTTTATAGTTTTTCACCTTCAAAATCGCGGCTTTCCCCTATGTAAATGTTTATATACCTACTTTTAGCCATTTTTAGCCCGTTTTTACCGATTTTTTTCCCCTTTTTGCCTTCTATGCACTGAAAAAACCTCTATATTTTGGCAGACGGCCAAGAAATGACGAAATCGTAATTTCCGGGTTAAAATCGAAGTGATATACGTCATATATCAATATCGGCAACCTTAAGGGATGGTTTCGTATATTTTACGAACCGCCTTGCTCTCGGTGCATGTGCGTCGATGCGGCTAAACTTAAAAAAATCTGTCGGGCGTACGCCCTACCCTACAAATCTGTAGGGAGTATTAAATCTGGCTCCAGGCTTGTTTCTCATATCAACACTGCGTTCTGTGTATTTGCTAGACAGCAATTAGACAATATGAAAAGTCTACGGGCCACACGCTCACTTTAACCAAAACGAACGATAATGCAACTCAGAAATGCCACACAGAACCTTTGAATAGAGCAGCAGAGCCATACAAAACAACCAAGTACAACAGAATTCACCCACAAACAAGTGGGTAAAAACAAAGCACTTGCAGAGCAGCGACAGAAATGTGCGGGTAACCGACCCTGAGCAGGCGACTCCGCCCCGCGTCGGGCACAGCCGGGTCCATGGCACAGCAGGGCAGCCGGGCGGATGAGTGGCTGGTCTGCGTGCGCACCGGGTTACATGCGCTCCGGGTTACATGCGCTCCGGGTTACAGGAGCACCGGCACACGTCCGCACTAGTGATGGAAAAGCGCCAGAAAAATGGCGCCGAGCGCCATTTGGAAAAAGGGCGCCAGGCGCACCACAGAAAAAAAGCCAGGTTAAGTTTTCCGACAGTTTCACCGCACCAATCACATCCCCACAAATGTCCATCAGATACATACCTGAAGAATAGGTAGAACGATATCTAATTTAGCAAATTTCAGTCATAAAATCGATTTTTAATGCACCGCTCTCTTAAAATTTTATCACTTTTGCGCAACTCAACCTGAAACAATGGTGGCACCCTTTTAAGATTGCGCGCCAGGCACCACAGAAAATGGCGCCAAGCACCAATGGCGCCATGGCGCCAAATCATTTGGCGCAACGCCTTGGCGCCACTCCATCTCTAGCTGACATACATCCCTTGGCCCCACCCAGGCGAACAAAATATGCAAACTACAATACACGATAGAACGAAATATCGTTAGGTGCTACACACACGGGTTGACGCCGAAATTAGCGTCAACTCAGAGTCAACTGTTTTTAAGTATAACTATTTTGGATTTTTTACCTGTGTTGATTAAGAAATATTGAGAAGTCGATTGATGTAGAATGAAAGAAGGGGATATTTTGGATACATATTGTAATTGTAAATGGCTCAGAGTCAACTGAATTTTTGACCAGTTGACTCTGAGTTGACGCTAATTTTGGCGTCAACTAGCGTGTGGAGGGCCTTAGTAACCAAAGCCCAAGCAAACATTAAAAGTGACTTTTCAAAATGCATATTTAATTCTTTTTATCATTATGTGAATGTATTCCAAAATCACGATACAAAAATGAAGAAAAAAAACAAATGGAATCGCAGAATAAAATAAATCAACAAAATTACGGCAACAAACCAAAATGACCGTGTAGTCAAAAACAGTACCCGAGTTACACTACAAATGAACCCATTATCATAAATATAGCAAATCAAATATGTATTTCAAATATTTCTAACTTTATCATTGACAAGGTTTCACGAGGGGAAAATTTTTCAACCACCAGAATTTCTGCCTTCTCAAAGCATGCAGCCATTCGAGCAGAACACTACGCAAACCTGGAAAATGCATAACTAAAAAAAGAAAAAAATTACTGAAGATGCAAGACTGTTTCCAAAAAAGCGATTGCTACTACTAGGGATTGACGGAGTTGTTTTGAACGTTTTTAAAACACAATTGTCATCCCGTCTTTTTTTAAAAAGTTGTATAAAATTTCTAGTATTTCTTATCAATTAGGCTTTTTGCACGGAAGGATGCAATTTTGCATACAAATCTGTATCGGCGGTTGCAGGGATCTCACAACCATATCTGGGAGCTTTAGATAAAAACGTTGTTTAAAAAAACCTTTAAACATTTTTTTAAATGGAGTCATCAAAATACGTTTTTCTCCATCTCCAGTCCCAACCACAGGTCTCAAAATTTTGAACCTCGCGAGGGCTGGATACCGTATTTCCTCGAAATACCCCCCTTTGAATAAACCCCCCTTGAATTAACCCCCCCCCCCTCGAAATACCCCCCTAAATTTCGGCTGAGGAAATAATAACCCCCCCCCCTCGAAATACCCCCCTAAAATAGAGTGTAACGTGAACGTAAAATGACAAATACCGCAGTTTGCGATCTGTACAATGCAATACACACGTTAAAACTGATGATTAAGTGACGGTAGGGAAGGGTTTTTGTGTATATACAGTTATATATGCCTATAAACACATATACATCTATGTAATTGTTTGATTTTTCTACGTCTGCGTATGGGGAATTTCCGAAAATTTCTGGCGAAATAATAGACCCCCCCTCGAATTATCCCCCTCAAATTTTGCTGGCGAAATAATAAACCCCCTGGGGGTATTTGGAGGTAATACGGTATATCATATTTCATCACGTCCATTACCCCTTTTGGGCACGTTTTCACGTAATCTTTACTACCAAATTCACGAAAATTTCTGACGAAATAATAAACCCCCTCGAATAGGCCCCCCTCGAAATACCCCCCTCAAAATTTCCACTCTGAAAAAATAAACCCCCAGGGCGGATTTCGAGAAAATACAGCAGATATCAAATCGCTTCTCCGGAGGTCTAGGGTTCAAACGGGATTGACTTTTCGGGATCGGGATCGGGATTGGCATTTTTTCGGGATCGGGATTGGGGTCTTGGGATAGAGATTTTGGCCAATGTTTTGGCATCCACAGTTGTTCATAAAGGTCTAAAAACACAGTTGGATGCCAGAAACGTGGCATAAAATGAACGCTGGGGGTTTGCGTTCACATTTTTGCATGCAAAATCGTCGTTTTTTCACTTTTGATAATTTCCTCGGAGTTTCTCGGGATCGGGATCGGGATTTGAAAAGTTTCGGGATCGGGACTGCTAAATCCCGGAATTTTACGCGATCCGGGATCGGGATCGGTATCCCGTTTAAACTCTAAGGTAGGTGGCAAAAAATTTTCTCGTTGGGGGGACGCGTTTTTTTTATCGGTACTCGTTTCATCACAACATGGAAAAGATGGAACTCGCAGTATTTCCCAGCGTCTTGTGCCGCCTCGGCCAGACCGATTTCGCCCTGTGCCACTTCGTTCCACGTGCAGCTGCATTTCCTGCATTTTTGAGACTGAATGTTACCCCGTGTTGTTCTAAGTGGCGTCGCTAGTGACCATAACATTTACCGGTTTACCACCCATCCAAGGACGTAGCCAGGGGGGGGCACGCATTTTACCGTCACATAACATATATTTCCAGTTGACAAGTATGCGCGGCCTCAGTGGCGTAGCCAGGATTTTTGAGCGGGGGGGGCGGATTGTATACGGAGCCCGGCGAACGGGGGGGGCGGCGCCCCCCCCCCCCACCTTAAAATTTGGCCCTATGATAGCGGAATGGAGTTATGGCGCTGGCGCCATTCGTAGGCGCCGCGCCATGGCGTGATTGGCGTCGGCGTTGGCGCCAATGGCTACAATATAGGAAAAGTTTTATACCTAGATGTCTGAAAATTTGTACCGCATTTAGTAATTTGAAGCGGTATTTATACTAATGCGACGTACATAACAACCAGAGAGATTGTGAGGGACAAAATGAAATTTTTTGAAAATAACTGACAAAATCGGTATAGAAAAGTGCCATTCTCGGCAATTTTTATGTGCGGCGCTGGAAGGGGGGGGGGCGGCCGCCCCCCCCCCCCCCCGCCCCCCCCCTGGCTACGCCACTGCGCGGCCTCAAAGCCACTAAAAACCCTAAATTCCTGTCCGTGTCGCTGTATATGCCTGTAGGATACAGACATACAGCTGATTTGGCGCCGATGCCAGCGCCAGTGGCGCCATGACGTTACGTCTACGAATGGCGCAAGCGCCATGGCGCCATTCCCTTGCTGCAGAGGAAAAAAGGGGGGCGTCGCCCCCCCCCCGTTCGCCGGGCTCCGTATACAATCCCCCCCTGCTCAAAAATCCTGGCTACGTCCCTGCACCCATCTAACGCTACAATGTTCGCGGCAGGGGTCTCCAAGATTTCGACCCTGCGGGGGGTTGGATAGATAGCAAGTCGCTCCTATCGAGGGATAGATAAATAGCTGAAAATTTTACTGGTGGGGCTGGGGGGGGGGGCAAAATATATACGCTTTTTGAAGGTATAGGTACAGGTATAGGTCTTCTCAAGGCTTATTTGAGGCAGAAACGTGGGAAACCACTAAAATGGATTAAAGTAGCCAAAAGCGGTCAAAAATAGCTAAAAATAGGTATATAGCCACATATAACTGAAAATCGCGATGGTGAAGGTGAAAAACTATAAACTATAAGATGAAAATCAGAGATTTTTAGTGAAAAAAAAGAGGAAAAATTCTCAAAAATCGCTCCAGATAGATGCATAGTTGAGGGATTTCGGATGAGTTGGTTTCAGCGGGTAGTAGCCAAAAATTGTGACTCGATAGCGTAGGGTTGGCAAGCGATTTTTTTAAGCAATTTTTTTTAATTCCGATTTCTTTTTTTTATCGCAACCCCTGTACCGATTTTTTTTTTTTAAATCGCTGGCAAAAATTTTGGTACTTAAGCACTAGGTAAAATGCAAAAATTTTGCGTGCAAGCAAGCAGTTTCAGATAAAAAATAACTTAATTTCTTGTTTTCACTGCTTATGCAGCAAATATGGTCATGTAGCATCTTTTTCTGTATGCTTTTATGTGTGTAGCATAAACTATGATTCATCCGGGAAGTATACACAGTTCTGTGATGTGATTTCATCTCAAAAATCAATGCAAAGCCATTCATGTTCACTTCCAAAATGTTTTAGGCAGTGTTCTCAGTAAGAACATGCATTTTCTACCAAGAAATTTGCAAATGCTCAATGGAATCTAATTCACACTGTAAATATAACAAATTATCTACCTCTAGAATTGGAAATAATTTTTTTCAAGCTTTTCCAAAGCCCTACAGGAGTTATACTTACACATAGGAGATAACAGTACACAGCATATGATTTTATATGACTTTTTAAGTTCATTTTTAGCCCCCTCAGGTTATTTAGACAAAAAATATGGCTTATTTTGACTCAAGCGATTTAAAAAAAAATAATCGATTTTTATTAAAAAAATCGATTTTTTTTTTTAAATCGGGGTCGTTAAAAAAATCGATTTTTTTCCAACCCTACGATAGCGGATAGAGCGATAGCTGAGTTTTTGACAGGTTTCTAACGTTTTTCAAAGCGAAGCATCGAAGCCAGTATTTAAAACGGGAATGCCGAAATCAATATTTGGGGGGTTTTGAAGAAACAACACTTTTTTCCCAGGTAAAAGAACGTAGTACAAATGTGTCTTTTGAACAATTTAAATGCCAGTCATTCCATAAACCAAAGTTGCTCAACACACTGCAACTACACATCTAACAGAGAGCAGAACAAAAATTTGCCTCCGAGATAGATAGATAGCTGGGGGATTTGGGGGGCAGCCCCCCCTCCCCTAGGAGACCCCTATTAGAAAACTTAAAGGTAATAAGTTTGACTACTGGAAACCCAGAACCGTAAATTCAAGTGTTGACACCATTAGGGTTGGCAAGCGATTTTTTTCAGCGATTTTTTTTTTAATTCTGATTTTTTTAATTAAAAATCGCAGCACCCGTACCGATTTAAAAAAAAAATCGCTGGCGAAAATTTTTGGTAATCATGCACTAGGTAAAATGCAAAAATTTTGTGCGCAAGCACGCATTTTCATGTAGGCAATCCATCATTTGCTTGTTTCATTTCTTTTACAACTAATTTTGTGGTGTAGCACCCATTTCTGCGTACTTTCAAGCATGTAAGGTAGGCTGTGAATCATTTCGGAAATTATTCATAGTTGTGCTATGTGTTTTAAAATCAAATATTTATGCCAATGCATTCACGTTCACTCCCAAATGTTTATATTTTGTTCTCAACAAGAACGTGCAATTTCTGCAAACAAAATCGCAAATGGTCGATGATATGTAATTCACGCGGCAAATATAACTAGTTAATTACTTTTAAACTTTAAAAAAACTGACTTTCAAGCTTTTCTAAAGCTCTACAGCACTTGTATTACCACAGAAAGCATAAGTGTTCATCGCCTATCAGTTTATATGGCTTTAATTACCTTTAGAGGTGATTTTAGCAAGAATTGGGGCCAATTTTGACCCCAGCGATTTTTATTTTTATTTTAATCGGAAACGTTAAAAAAAATCGATTTTTTCCAACCCTAGACACCATCCAGGTGGCAGTCCCAAGTAGGGTTCAAACGATATATCATATCGAATATCGGATATCGACCATTTTTTAATATCGAATATCGAATATTGATATCGAAAATTTTGAAAAAATATTGAATATCGAATATCGATATCGAAAATTTTGAAAAAATATCGAATATCGATATCGAATATCGACCATATTTTCGATATATCGAACCTGTAAAATGTCCTTAATTAGGTTATTATTTTTGTTTTGAGATATTTGTGATTAATTTGATTTGCTTATAGTATCTAAGTTGATGAGTAAAAGTAAAGTATTTATGTCATCTTTGTTGGAGTGCTTACTCCACATTACTTGTATTTGGTTTGGCCACATACCTACTGAACTACCTACCTCAAATTTGAAGTCAGAAAATGCTGATATGCTGCTTTTTTGCAACATGCCCTTAAACAATTGGGTTATAAGTATGAATTGTAATATCTACCAACTTTAGTTTGTCTGATACAATTTTATTTGTCATGTTTTTTCTTCAATTTTCTCATTCTGACCATTGTAAACCTTGTTAAAATCAATTGTACTTTTCTGTGAAGAGATAATCAACCATGTTTGCAACCATATGAAAATACAATATGCTGCTTGAAATATGCCTTGCTATACCAAAAGCTAAATATCGAATATCGAAATATCGATATCGAATATCGACCATTTTTTAGTATCGAATATCGAATATCGATATCGAGGGTCCATATCGTATCGAAAATCGATATCCAAAATTTTGAAAAAATATCGAATATCGAATATCGATATCGAAAATTTTGAAAAAATATCAAATATCGAATATCGATATTGAAAAGTGATATTGTTTGAACCCTAGTCCCAAGCCCTGTAAAGTGTAAAGTATAGTGTCAAATGTAAAGTAAAGTGTAAAGTAAAGTGTCAAATGTAAAGTAAAGTGTCAATCAAAAAAAAAAGAAAAGATTTTATTATTGAACTTTGCATGACAATTGACACTTTACTTTACTTTTGTCATGACAATTGACACTTTACTTTGCACTTGACTTTACTTTTGACACTTTACTTTACATTTTACAGGGCTTGGGACTGCCCCCAGGAAATCGCACTGCCTCTAGGGTTGGGACCGTATGACTATTCGATATTGATATTTGATATGAAAAAATTGTCGATATCCGACACGATATGGGGACTTCCGTTCCAAAAGTTCACAAGCGCCAAATCCAGAAAAATCGAGTTAAGCGTGGATTTGACCTCCACGTATAGTTTTTCACATTTTAGAAAAAAAATCTGCATTATAGTCCATTTCGTTCCTGAGATACAGCGGTACCGATTTTCAGAAAAATCACAATTTTCATATCGAAAGTTCACATATCCATCTCCAATCCCCTATGAAAAACAGAAGTTTCACGTCGAAAGTTCACATATCCATCCCAGATAGGGTTCAAACGATATATCGTATCGAATATCGGATATCGACAATTTTTTCATAATGAATATCAAATATCAGTATCGAAAATTTTGAAAAAAGATCGAATATCGATATCGAAAATTTTGAAAAAATATCGAATATAGATATCGAATATCGACCATTTTTTTCGATATATTGTGTCATATCGAACCTGCATTGTGTCCCTTAATCAAGTTATCATTTTCATTTTGAGATATTTATTATTGATCTGATTTGCTTATAGTATTGTATTTGACTAGCAGGATTCTCTCCGACCTTCGGTCGGGTTTTGTGGTTCTCTACAATTAATACCATTGGAGAAAATATGATACTTTAGTTAAGTTTGCCCACATGCTAGGCATGTGTTTTGAAATGCAGTATGTAATGTACCAACAATAACAAGACCAATACCAAAGATGCAATGTTTTGGAATGGATTTTTGTAAACTTGGTTGGTAAAATGTAAAACTGTTAACTGTAAAATGGTTGGGCATGAAACTCGGTAGTAAAATGTGGACAGTTTGCGATTTGGTATGATGGTGTGCAGTGTGCATTCTGTGTGGTATAGGTTTTGTGATATGATAGTGTGGTTTTTGCAAGGTGTCAAACTTTGTTGTAATCTTCAATTGGTTACATTTGTGCTTTGCTGTTCTTTTTGTGTTTGTAAATCCTTGTGGTATTAATTGTAGAGAACCACAAAACCCAACTGAAGGTTGGAGAGAATCCTGCTATAGGTACCCATTACTCAGAGGCTTGCAAAAACTGACACCCCAATGGGGACCCCCCTCCAAATGGCACCCCCCGGGGAACCCCCCAAAAGTGGCACCCCCTGGGAACCGCCCAAAAATGAGACCCCCTAGGGCCCCACAAATATGGCACCCCCTGAGGACCACCGAAAAATGGCACCCCTTAGGGACCCCCCAAAAATGGCACCCCCTTGGGACCCCCCAAAATAGCACCCCCTGGGGACCCCCCAAACATGGCACCCCCTAGGAACCCCCACAAAAATGGCACCCCCTGGGGACCCACCCAAAGTTGGCTCCCCCTGGGGACTCTCCAAAAATAGCACCCCCTGGGGACCACCCCAAAATGGCACCCCCTTAGGACCCCCCTGCAAAAAAAAATATAGCACCCCCCTGAGGACCACCAAAAAATGGCACCCCTGGGGACCACCCAAAAAATGGCACCCTATGTGGACCCCCTTGAAATGGCACCCCCATATGTACCTCCAGAAAATGGCACCCCCTGGAGACCCCCCAAAAATGGCACCCCATGGGGACCCCCTCTAAATCCTGTAAACACAGCCCCTAGTTTGGAAACTCCTGTAAACTCAGCCCCTAATTTGGAAACTCCTATAAACTCAGCCCCTAACTTGCAAACTCTCGTAAACTCAGCCCCTAACTTGCAAACTCCCATAAACTCAGCCACTTATTTGTAAGCTCCCATAAACTCAGCCTCTAATTTGAAAACTCCCATAAACTCAGCCCCCAATTTTGGAAACTCCTGTAAACTCAACCCATAATTTGGAAACTGCTGTAAACTCAGCCCTAATTTGGATACTCCAATAAACTCAGCCCCTAATTTAGAAACTCCCATAAACTCAGCCCCTAATTTGGAAACTCCCTTAAAATCAGCCCCTAATTTGGAAACTCCCATAAACTCAGCCCCTAATTTTGAAACTCCCATTAACTCATTTTCAGGTTTATGGTAATGTAGTGTGAAAATGGTATGAATATTTCAAAAAATCACTATCATCAATCCACAAATGCATCAATTCACAATTTTCAATTTTTTAGCCCCAAGGGTTAGACTTAAAAGGTTATGGTAATGTAGAGTAGAAATGGAGTGCACATCTCAAATCACTGCAATAAAAAACCCACAAACGCATCATTTCACAAATTGAAAGTTTTTGTGCCCAGGGGTTCATTATCAGGGTTTTAGTAATGTGGTGTCAAAATGGAGTGCATATTTGAAATCGCTACAATCAGAAACCCACAAACACATCATTTTATGATTTGAAAATTTTTGGCCCTGGGGGTTCATTTTCAGGGTTATGGTAATGTAGTGTCAAAATGAAGTGCATATTTCAAATCAAGGCAATCAAAAAGCCACAAATGCATCATTTCACAATTTCTAATTTATTAGCCCCATGGGTTCAATTTAAGGCATACAGTAATGTAGAGTTGAAATTGAGTCATTTCAAATCAGTGCAATAAGAAACCTGCAAAATGCATCATTTTACAATTAGAAATTTTTGGGTCTAGGGGTTCAATTTCAGAGTTTTAGTAATGTAGTGTCAAAATGGAGTGCATATTTGAAATCGCTACAATCAGAAACCCACAAACACATCATTTTATGATTTGAAAATTTTTGGCCCTGGGGGTTCATTTTCAGGGTTATGGTAATGTAGTGTCAAAATGAAGTGCATATTTCAAATCAAGGCAATCAAAAAGCCACAAATGCATCATTTCACAATTTCTAATTTATTAGCCCCATGGGTTCAATTTAAGGCGTACAGTAATGTAGAGTTGAATGATCATTTGAATGTAGAATGCATCATTTTATGATTTGAAAGTTTTTGGCTTAGGGGGTTCATTTTTATGGTTATGGTAATGTAGTGTCAAAATGAAGTGCATATTTCAAATGAGTGCAATCAGAAACCTGAAAATGAATGATTTCACAAATTGAAAGTTTTTGGCTCCAGAGGTTCATTTTCAGGGTTATGGTTATGTAGTTTTCAGGGTTATGTAGTGTCAAAATGGATTGCATATTTCAAATCAGTGCAATTAGAAACCCACATCGAATCATTTCACAATTTCTAATTTTTTAAGCCCTGGGCATATTTGAAATAGCTACACTCTGAAACCCACAAATCCATCATTTTATGGTTTGAAAGTTTTTGGCCCAGGGGGTTCATTTTTAGGGTTATGGTAATGATGTGTCAAAATGAAGTGCATATTTCAAATGAGTGCTATCAGAAACCCGAAAATGCATCATTTCTCAAATTGAAAGTATTTGGCCCCATGGGTTCATTTTTAGGGTTATGGTAATGTAGTGTCAAAATGGAGTGCATATATCAAATTGGTGCAATCATAGACCCAAATTTGAAATCAGTGCAATCAGAAACCCAAAAATGAATGATTTCACAAATTGAAAGTTTTTGGCTCCAGAGGTTCATTTTCAGGGTTATGGTTATGTAGTTTTCAGGGTTATGTAGTGTCAAAACCGAGTGCATATTTCAAATCAGTGCAATTAGAAACCCACATTGAATCATTTCACAATTTCTAATTTTTTAAGCCCTGGGCATATTTGAAATCACTACACTCAGAAACTCACAAATCCATCATTTTATGATTTGAAAGTTTTTGGCCCAGGGGGTTCATTTTAGGGTTATGGTAATGTAGTGTCAAAATGAAGTGCATATTTCAGATGAGTGCAATCAGAAACCCAAAAATGCATCATTTCTCAAATTGAAAGTATTGAACCCCATGGGTCCATTTTGAGGGTTATGGTAATGTAGTGTCAAAATGGAGTGCATATATCAAATCAGTGCAATCAGAAACCCAAATTTGAAATCAGTGCAATCAGAAACCCAAAAATGCATCATTTCACAAATTGAAATTTTTTGGCCCCAGTGGTTCATTTTCAGGGTTATGGTAATGTAGTGTCAAAATGAAGTGCATATTTCAAATGAGTGCAATCAGAAACCTGAAAATGCATCATTTCTCAAATTGAAAGTATTTGACCCCATGGGTTCATTTTTCGGGTTATGGTAATGTAGTGTCAATGGAGTGCATATATCAAATCAGTGGAATCAGAAACCTAAATTTGAAATCAGTGCAACCAGAAACCCAAAAATGCATCATTTCACAAATTGAAAGTTTTTGGCCCCAGTGGTTCATTTTCAGGGTTATGGTAATGTAGTGTCAAAATGGAGTGCATTATATATCAAATCAGTGCAATTAGAAACCCACAATGCATCATTTCACAATTTGAAAATTTTGGCCCATTTTGGGTTCAATTTCAGGGTTATCGTAATGTACTGTCAGAATGGAGTGCATATTTCAAATCATTGTAATCAGTAACCCACAAATGCATTATATCACAATTTATATTTTTTAGCCCCGGGGGCCTCACTTCAGGATTATGGTAATGTTATTGTTAACTCCCATAAACTCAGCCCCTAATTTGGCAAACACCCATCAACTCAACTCCCATAAACTCAGCCTCTAATTTTTAAACTTGTGTCAACTCAACCCTAATTTATCAACACCCATCAACTCAACCCTGAATTGTAAACTCAGCCCCTAAAAACTCAAGTCAACCCCCTATACATGTGCAATTGCATTCTTGGGAAGCAACTTTGCCATCTACTAACCCTGTTTGTCAAGATTGTGGATCGTGTTTGTAAAGGGCATTTGTACTAATAAATAGTGACTGCATTGTGTGCAAAAACACACACGAATCGGGCACAATGAGGCCTGTGATTGTGCCTCCTATCTTTTGCATTGAAGCATGCTTAGCGTGCAGTTCTTTCGCAATTGTATAGGTGGAGATGAGTAAACGTACAGTATTTATAATGTAATTTTTGTTGGAGTGCTAATTTTGAAGCTAGAAAATGCTGATATGCAATTTTTGCAACATGCCCTTAAGCAATTAGGTTATAAGCATGAACTGTAATATCTACCAATTGTTATTTGTCTGATACACTTTGATTCATCATGTTTCTCTTCCATTTTCTACTTGTTTTTCTACTACATGAGTGATGTAAACCTTCTTAAAATCACTTGTACCATTCACATCTCAGTAAAGAGATGATTAACGATGTGTGCAACCACATTAAAATAAAATATGCCACTTGAAATATGCCATGCTATACCTAAAGTAAATTGCAATATCTAATACCGAAAATATTGAAATATCAAATATCGACCATTTTTCAATATTGAATATTGAATATCGATATCGAGGTTTCATATCATATCGATATCGAATATCGAGTTTCAGAAAAAAATATTGAATATCGATATCGAAAAGTCATATCGTTTGAACCCTAATCCCAGACCACAGGAGTTTCATTTCATAAGTTCACAAGTCCAAAAAATAGTTTCATTTCCAAAAGTTCATGTGTGCTCTGGATATGTGAACTTTCAGATTGAAAGTCCCCATATATCATCCCAACCCTAACTGCCCCCCACCAAAAAAAAAACAAGAACAACAAAAACACTAAACCTGGAAAACAAGTCTGCCGCTTCGCCATAGCTGTGGCCCAGCTGGCCGAGCAGAGCAAAGTGTGTGCTTGGCTGTGGCGCGGTGGGCGGAGTCGGGGGCGGAGTCGGGGGGCGGAGTCGGGGGCGGAGTCCCGCCGCACCAATCAGCTGCAGCCCGCCGCTCCGGCACCCCCGCGGTGGCACGAACAGCTGGCGAATTGGGGACTAATTACACTAAAATGACCCAAAACCAATGAAAACCACCACAAATGGTAAAATGTAGGTGAAATTGCGCGCTTGCGCGCAAAAAATTGCAGAATACCTAGTGCTTAGTACTAAAAATTTCGGCCAAGGTTGTTTTTTTAACGGTTTCGATGATCGGGTTTTTTTAAATAAAATGTTTGTTTTTTTAAAAACCTTTGAAAAACCCCCGGCCATCTCTATTTCGAATGAAAATCGCCACCGCGATTTGCAAAAATGTGCAACATGGACACTGGTCGGGAATTTATTGTATTACATTTTTTAGAGTAGAGATTTTCGTGAAGTTTTGAAGTGAGCAGTGTTCCATTTGATGGATTTTAATTACTGAAATGTCTACAAAAACGTATTAAGACTAGGGTTGGAAAAAAAAACTCGATTTTTTTTTCTCGATGTTGTTTTTAAAAAAAACGTAGTTTAAAAGCTCCCAGATATGACCTTGTGTCAACATATATAGGTATATATGATAGTGGCAATACTCTGTGATGTTATATATGACCATACAATGGCTGTGGAGCCATGGGATAGCATTATAAGTGGTGATTTTTGTCAAAAACTTCCTATTATTTGTCAACATTGAGGGGTTGGGGGAGGGGGGAGGGGTTTGGGGGGAGGGGGTTCGCGGGGGCTCAATATATAGGCATAGAAGGGAAGAAAAGGAGAAAATTCGCTAAAAGTAGGTGAAAAATGGCTAAAAATTGGTATACAAGGACATATAGTACTAAAAATAGCTGAAAATAGGCAGTTAGGCGCATGAATAAGTGATTTTGGAGGTGAAATACTATATAAAGATATGAAAAATAGCGATTTTGAGCGAAAATTGGGGTATAGTTTCTCAAAAATCGCGCCAGATAGATAGATAGCTGGCCGATTTGGGGGGGGGGTTTATGGGATAGTAGCCCAAAAATTTTCCCTCCGGGATAGTTAGATAGCTGGGCGGTTTGGGGGGGGTACCACCCCCCCCCCCAAGCCCCCCCCCTTTCCTACCCCTGTTCACGGGGGTTCAATACATAGGCATAGAAGGGAGGAAAAGGAGAAAAATCGCTAAAAGTAGGTGAAAAATGGCTAAAAATTGGTATATAAGGACATATAGTACTAAAAATAGCTGATAATAGGCATTCAGACGCATGAACTAGTGATTTTGGAGGTGAAAATCTATAAAAAGGTACGAAAAATAGTGATTTTGAGCGAAAATTGGGGTATAGTTTCTCAAAAATCGCTCCAGATAGATAGATAGCTGGTAAATTTTGCCTCCGGGATAGATAGATAGCTGGGCGGTTTGGGGGGGGGGGGGTAAACCCCCCTTTCCTACCCCTGCATGCGGCAGTGTTGAAAAATAAATATTATGACAGACCCCTCCACCAGACCCCTGAAAGGCGGTCACGCAACCCATGAAGTCGCGTTTCAAACGCGTTACGAAACGTTGGCACTGAGCCAAAAAAAACGGATTTTTAGCACAAAAAGATCGAACTCGATAAAATCAACTGCGAAACGAATGGAACCTCGGCCGTCAAATAAAATTGTCTGTATTCGACGATGTATTCCGGTTTCGCAAACGTTAACATCGTCTAAAGGAAGGAATTTTTCCAATTTGCAGTCGAAATAATCTCACATCTTACGACTTTGCTTAAAATACTTGTTTCCAGCAGTTGAGCAAGTTGCCCCACTATATAAGATACAATGAAAATGAATCGAACAGCTTTTAAAACCAAGTTAATCACCTTAGAAAAACGTCTCACCTGTTGGCACGATGCCAATTTGCGTGATTCATCCGCTCAAATAAACGCGTTGCTACCCAAATTCGCCGCATCCGAATCCCAGTGATGAAAATTGCTCAAACATTCTGAAATTTTTGCACTTTTCGCGACAAAATTACGTTCGCCTGATTTTGCAGCCACATTTGGATAAGTTTCCAGTATCCAGCGGAATTATTAGCTTCCTTCCAGCCTGTATCCTTCGCGGCTTTTTCTTTTGTCAATGACTTGAAATCGTGCGGAAGAGTCCCCGTATGAGAACTTGGCAGCCGGCCAAAATTTCGAAATCCGCTATAAATATGAATAAAATATGCTAACACTAACTATATTACGATGTAAATAAACGAAAATAGCGATTACGAAGGTGGAAATTGGCAAAGTAGAGCAAACGTTAGCGATTTTGAGCTTTCACTCATTCGTATAATACGCAACTGGTGACTGGGATGAGGCCCAAGTTCTTCTACGCGCATACGTTTAACTGAAAAATTGTACCAGAATTTAATTTCGTGCGGTTTGGATGCTAGCCAATTTGTCTAAAAAAGAAAATTTGTTGCGAAATCGAAAAGGGTATTAAGACTAAAAGTTTAAAAAAATCGTTTGATCTTGATTCTTGAGAGAATCTATGGTTTTTTGGAGAAATTTCGACCGCATTTTCACTCAAAATCATTTATTTTCAAACTTTTTCACAATCAAATTCACTAGTTCACGTGTTTTTGCCTATTGAGAAAAAGTTATTTAGGATATTTCGTTAACTTTTTCTCCCCTCTGCCTTGAAAAACCTATATAAAAGCGTATTCGAATGACGTTTTCTATCATTGAGCATATCATTGCTTGTTACACCAGTGCACAAAATGTCAGAAACATTAATGAAACCAATTATTCATGCATAAATTATTAATGTGGAATAGCAGAATCAAAGATAAAAGCAAAATCATGGCGATTGTGTAAAGTGAACCTTTTCATGATTGTGATCCATGCTGCATGTTTTTATAGCATTGTTTCATTGTTTTACACTTTTTAGAAGCGACTTTTGGTGACTTAGCGTTATGAAAATAGTGGTGGAAAATACACGAAAAACAAATCTAAATTAAATACCATGATTCATCTAATAGAAGGGTGGGTCTCCAATAGAACGGTGTCGTAATAGAAGGTATACTCCAGCGACGTTACACCTTACAACGATATCTACCATGTCTCATCTGAATAAAAAACGAACATAAAATTTTTTTCATCACATTTATCAAATTGCTTTGATTAATATATTGTAAAATTATTATTTTTTTGTTTTTTTATTCAGATGGGATATGGTAGATTTCATTGTAAGGTGTAATGTTGCTGGAGTTTACACCTTTCTGAGTTTTTTTGAGCCACAAAATAAATTGAAGGGTGGTCTACAAGGGTCAAAAACTGCTGGAATAATTCTAAATGTCAGTGGATGCAATTTTTTAGTGGCTTTGATCCATCTCTTTAAAACTATTTTAAAATTTTCAATTACCATAAATCCTCAAATAAGTCCCCAGGGGAGTTATTTTTTCATCAGAATATTTTGAGAGGGGAGTTAATCAAGGGGGAGTTGTTCGAGGGGGGTTGTTTTTTCATCAGAATATTCAGTTACCATATTACCTCCAATAAAACGTATGCCTCTAATATAAGGTTCCCTCTGATATAAGGTACACCTTTTGGCCTTTTTGAACGTGACAGAATAAATACAAGGCATGCCTCTAATATAAGGTATACCTCTAATATAAGGCACAGCTGGCTGCATGCCAAAACTGTTAAAATCGTTCAAACCATTTTCAAACATGGCGGAAAACAACAAAAACGGTGCCACGAAAATGAAAAAAGGGCATATGTTGGTTTTAGTAAAATTCTTTTTACTAAAATTGTATTTTATTTTTATTTAAATTGTATTTTATTTTTATTTTATTCATGTTTCAGTTTATTTTATTTTATTTTATTCTGAAATGTCATTAATAAAATAAAATGAAACCATTTTACAAAATTTTTACAAAAATTTTACAAAAAATCGGAAATCTTGGATGCAAGGACATAAAACAATGTGCACGCTAGAAGCATGCGGATGAATACAAAAAAAATTTTTTTGTAAACTTGTGACACGGTTGCGAGGTAGGTATTTTGTATTTTGACCCTCAGGGGGAGCTAATTGCTCCTCCCAAGGGAAGATAGCTAAAAGTGGGTTGTTGTTTTTTGGCTTGCGGGATTCAATATATGTATAGGCTTTTTCAAGGTATGGAACAAAGAAAATAAGAAAAAAATCACAAATTAGTGATTTTTAAGGTGAAAATATTATAAAAAATGTGAATATTGGCAATTTTGAGCAACAATATTTCTCAATCACAACAATGAAAGAAACAACAAGGCACTAGTTCTGCAAATTGGCAGCAAGAAACTTAAGCAACATGATAGAAAACTTTCTATAGAATTGAACAGACATTTGAGTTTTTGTAAAATTTTACTAAAATTGTACAAAAATTTGAATTATTGTACAATTTTACAAAAATTTTACAAAAATTTGAATTTTAGTAAAATTGTATTTTTATTTTATTAATTTTCCATTTTATTTTATTTTATTTTATTCTCCAATTTTCCATTTTATTTTTATTTTATTTTTATTTTTTTCTCTGAGATTTTGCCAACCCTGGACGTAAATATGTCAAAGAGAAACTCTTCACTCAAACAGAAAATTCATCGTCAAAGTCAAATTGATATCCAAAAACCGATCTGGTCATTCTGTATTGACACTGGTTCACCATTTCGTTACATTCCAGTTAAATAAAATGAATTTCGCTTTTGTTCACTTTTGGTAATATGTTTGAAAAATCTTTCAATAACAAAATAAGGTATACCTCTAATATAAGGTATCCTCTAATATAAGGTATACCAAAACGCCGAAAAAAACTGACAAAAATTAATATAAAGTATACCTTATATTAGAGGTAATACGGTATCATTTGTTCAATTATCAGTATACTCAGTTATCAGTATATTCAGTCATCTTAAGTTATCATTTGTTATTTTACATTACTCTATCGAGATTTTTTTTATTTTTCTTGAAAAAATATAAATTCTAGAGATTTTTGAATGCCAATAACACCACTCCAACATCACAATACCCAATGCTGTAGTACTTACTGAACAAGCTTTACTTCAATGATTTTCTGCCAAACATTCTTTTCATATTACAACAATGTGGACATTGTGAAACATAAAAATACCTAATAAAATGTTGATTTCAATTTCAACCAAGCGGCATGCGCTTTTGATGTTGATGTTGATTTGGGGTGGCACATCTGAATGTGAGCTGGTTGAAAAGGGAGTGCATTTTGCCAGCCTGTCATCAGTTTGCCCGCAGTCAGAAAAAGACAAGCAGAGGAGCGAAGTTGCAACATGAAGCTGATTCTGCTTGTGTTTGTCGGCTGGCTGGCTGTGGCAGCCAAAGCCCAGGATTCTGCTCAGGTCTGTTTGAATATCCCTCAGCCACACCCATCTTTCATAGCTACTCAAAAATGACAACAGCAGATGAAAGCCATGATAGTTGAATGTGAAACGCCATCCCATTTGAGGGTGCCCAATGGCCGACCGAAGGCACCACTGTAAAAATGTATTTACATGTACTCAAAAAAATATGTATACTCGAGTACTTTGTAAAATACATACCCATATTCCTTTGAAAAAGTACCAATTCTCACCTGCATGCAAACTTTTGAAAAGTACATGTGTGCAGAAAATGTATTTTTTGTTGCTAAAATCACAATCTTGGTTGCTAAAATAAGATAATCTTGAAGATAAGCTATAATTTTTTCTATAAGAGTACTAAATAATCACTTAAAAACGGGGCAGGCCTGATACGCACATCTGCCCTTTACGCACATTTGCCCGTTTTTTTCACTTGACACTTTTTCAAGTGATTTTCAGATATGAGTAAATATATAAATATGTATATGTATATGAAGGGTGTGCTACTAAAAGTACCGATCTACAATTTTTTCAAATTTGAGTTAGGACCATTTTTGGGGTCCCCATAAACATGCGCTTCAAAAAATATATAATATGTGGGGGCTGCGAAATTCAATTTTGAGATATGGGGGGTCGAAAAAAGCAAACAAATCACAAAATACAGTTTTTGAAATTTTCAAAGTACCGATCTACAAGCTTTTTCAGCTTTTGTGTCTTTAAAAGTACCGATCTACACACTTTTTTCAAAATTGTTCTTTTAAATGTACCGATCTGCACATTATTTTTTGTGCTTCTAAAAGTACCAATGTCAGATCGGCGTTCGATTCAGCAAAAACTCATTTTGTGCTTTTTTATTATGGGTAAAAGTACCGATCTACAGCTGTCTGATGAAAAAATAACTCCCCAGGGGACTTATTCGAGGATAGACGGTATTCTATGATGAAAAGTAGGCAGTCGCTTTTAAATTTTCCAAGGAAAAAAGTACTCAATTTTACATTTTCCAAAAAAAAGTTATTTACTCACATGTACAGAGTATGGGTAAAAAAGTGTTATACATATACATGTTTCCTTGAAATACCCCCTCGAAACTTTAAGGACCTAAAATAAATTTATCACTATTCTTTCCAGAGAAAAAATAACTCCCCCTTGAATAACATCCCCCCTTGAATTACTCCCCCTGCAAAACTTCTGACAAAATAATAACTCCCCGGCTATTTACACAGGCCCCGGCCGGGGACCGGTCCCCAGCAAAAAATAATTTTTTTTCAAAAATGAATAATTGGCGTGTATGGGTTGTTTGCATGTTAATTAGGTGAATTATCACCAAATTTTTGTGAGACGGTTACACGCGCTGATGCATTTTCTTTGGGGGAGTGTATCAATTTTATTTTATTTGTCTGAATTTTGGCATGTGTGTACTCCTTCGTTTAGTGAGTAGGGAAGCCAAATTTCAGCTCAGCGCGGTTACCGGTTATTATCTTATTGATACTTGCATTTTTGTCAATCACTGTATTTTTGTATAGTAATCGAAATCCTGCCGGGGACCGGTCCCCAGCACTGTCGAAATGGCCCAGACCGGGGTCAAACGTCCCCGGTGAGAAAATTTTTTTTCAGTAAACAAAGAATTTTCGTCCCCGACCGGGGACGTTTGTCCCCGGCAGGGGACTAAAAATTTGTCCCCTGCCGGGGATGAACGTCCCTGGTCGGGCACCAAAATTCTGTGTTTACTGAAAAAAAATTTTTCTCACCGGGGACGTTTGAGCCCGGTGGAGCCCATTTCAACATTGCCCGGGACCAGTCCCCGGCAGGATTTCGATCACTATACAAAAATACAGTGATTGACAAAAATTAAAGTATCAATAAAATAAGAACTGGTAACCGCACTGGACTGAAATTTGGCATGCACACTCAGAAAACAAAGGACACATGCCAAAATCAGACAAATCCAAAAAAATTATACACACTCCCAAAGAAAATGCATCAGCGCATGTAACCGTCTTGCAAAAATTTTGTGCATGCTAATTTGGTGATAATTCACCTAATTAACATGCAAACAACTCATACATGCCAATTATAGGCTTTTGAAATTTTTTTATTTTTTCCAGGGACCGGTCCCCGGCTGGGACCTGTGTAAATAGCCTAACTCCCCTGGGGTTTTATTCGAGGATATACGGTACGTATATATAAATATATTTATTTTCCATTACAATAAACACAAAACCTTTATTTTGACCTCATAATTATTTCATTGCTTTTACCGTGAGTGAATTTGGTGTACGGCATCACCGAATTAAGGATGAAATTCAGTTTTTAAAGTATTTTTTGGTGAAATTTAAAACGGGCATTTTTCAGGTGGGGTTCACCGAGTGCGAAAAGTGTGTGCTGGACTTGAACGCCCAGAATGTGGATGCGGCGCGGCCGAGACTGCGTGGAGACTGCGTGGAGGACATCTACGACATCGTAACAACAGACTGTCCCATGTGCAACCAGGGGGCAGTCCCAGACCCTGTAAAGTTCCCTGTAAAATGTCAAATGTCATGCAAAGTGTAAAAAGTTCTCTAAAATGTTCTGCAAAATGGCAACTCGGTTGGCATTTGAGTTGCCATTTTGCAGGGTATTTTACATGACTGTTGACACTTTGCATGACATTTGGCACTTTACAGGGCATTTTACAGGGTCTGGGACTGACACCTGGTCCCCCAACTGAAGGTAAGTGTTTCGATTTAAATTTCCTACCTATCCACTTTATAAAACATCGCAATAATACATGCCATTTAAATGGCAGGATTCTCTCCCACTTTCGGCGGGCTTTCGTAGTACATTTTTTATTCTATTTCTAAGCCAATCAAAACATCCCAAATGCATGATTTCATCAATGAAATTTTGGTGAGCCCCACTTAATGGTTTATTTAAAGGTTTTAGCAATCACAGGGAAAAGTGATTTTCTGACAGCTCGCTGACAGTTTGCTTGACATACATCAAAAAATGTGGCAGCTCGCTGACAAAATTTTTCAACTTACTGACAGCTCGCTGACAACTGAATTGCTGCATGCTGCAGCTCGCTGACAGTCATATACTTTATGCAAGGTATTCTCAGTTAAAGTTAAAATTTGCCAAGGTTGTTGTGGCTTGATTCTTGGCGCAATCATGTGTATGTTGCATGCACAATATCTTTTCATCCCATCTTCCCTTGAATTAGTTGAAAAACTTTGATATTTATACTGTACAAATAAATATGCGTGGTTTTTGTGGCATGAGCAAATACACATTTATACAAATATATACTATGTGCTGCACTTATTAGATGTGTCTGGCACCTTTGATTAACAATTTTCCATACTTTCGGATGTGTCATTTCTGCTGGCACACATGTGCAATAGGCATTGATTACGTTGTGGCTGTTGTAGCTATTGTGTGACATAGCAACCTTATGTATTGATTAGCAACTCAGGATAATTTTCATGTACTATTTAGCAACAAATTTGTTGCTACACGTCCTTGTTGCTATTCATGCAGTTGCTATACATCATGCAGCCCTCAGTCAGTATGTTGACACCTCGCTGACAGCAACACTGCTGCTTTTTAATGTGCCTGCAGCTCGCTGCCATACGCTGACAGTATGCTGACAGTAGGCTGCCATACGCTGACAGTTCGCTGACAACCGTAAACATATGTATGTCAGCAAACTGTCAGCTAACTGTCAGAAAATCACTTTTCCCTTGAATGTAGTGTCAAAATGGAGGGTATATTTGGGATCAGTGATGTCAAAAATGCAAAGTTTGCAAGCTCCACGGGCTCCATTCAAGGGAACCAGGGTTGGCAAAATCTCAACAAAAAAATAAGAATAAAATTAAAATAAAATGGAAAATTGAAGAATAAAAGAAAATGAAACAAGAATAAAATTAAAATAAAATACAATTTTTAACAAGTTTACTACAGTTTTAGTGAAAAGAATTTTACAAAAACCAATCCTGGTCACAAACTAACATGAAAAATATTAAAAGTGGAAAATTGAAGAATAAAATGAAAATAAAATGAATTTTTATACAATATTGATACAATTTTAGCAAAAAATTTTTTTACTGAATCCAACCCTGCTAGGAACACAGTGTCACAGCAAAAACAGTGCTGGTGATCTGCCTTGATCTGTGGTGAAGTGTCTTCATGCATACCCTTGTGGGCACTTCAACGCCTTTCACGAATTTCTAATTTCTTATTTATGTAAACAATTTAGTAAACAAATTCATGAAGTGTCGGTGAAGTGCATATCATCAGTGATCAGGCGTGATCAGGCTCTGAAATGTGATCACAAGGGGCACTTCAGACCACTTCATTGCACTTCACAAGCACATTTTTTTTGCTGTGTGTCAAGATGGAGTGTATTTTTCAAGTCAGTGCCATAACCCCCCCCCCCAAATGCATAATTTGATAATTTTCAATTTTTTAAGCCCAGGGGCCATGCCATGAATGGAGGGTTTAAAGTGGTGACCACCCCCCAAACAACCCATCTACCATAAATCTTTGAATAAGTCCCCCCCCCTTGAATAACTGTCACCTCTCGATAAGTCCCCTCTCTTGTGAGTGTGAGGAAACAAAGACTCCCCCCTCAAATAACTACCCCCCACTTTGATGGGTAGTAAAGATTTCACAGCCATTAATCCTTACTAAAAACGTTTTACCGGTATGTAGTTAATATCAAAATATATGTATCATCTTGCAGTTAGAGTTCACTAACATTGATTTCACTGCATGAATTGTGAATTTTCTCCTCCTACAAGTGATTTTTGTTACCAAATTGACCGCATTTGGTCAGTCAATCAATCATACATTTTACTGAAAATCCTTTTGAAAAAATGACTCCCCCCTCTCGAATAACTCCCCCCTGAAAAACTTCTGACGAAAAAAAACTCCCCTGGGGATATATGGTAGTTACCTATCCTGGAGGCCACTCAGCTGTTTATCTATCCCAGAGCCAGATTTTTGGCTGTCCCCTGAAACTCCTCCCCAAATTGTCCAGCTATCTGCATCTGCAGCAATTTTTTAGAAATTTTGTCCGGATTTTTGCTCAAAACAGCTTTTAGTAGTTTTTCACCTCCGAAATTACTGGTTAATGTGTTTTATTGCCCATTGTTAGGTATTTTTTACTTCACACTATCCCAAGAGTGTTTAGAGGTGAGTGTTAATTCAAGCAGATCCGGAATGTGAAACTTTTCCTTTTTTACCACAACATTTTCAATAATTTTTAGTTTCCAAAATTGTACTTTAATCTGGAATTTTTCAATTATTCATAGCTACAGTACAACAAAAATATGGCAATAATTGAAAATTTGAAATGGACTGTTGAAGTTTGACACCAGTGTGTCAAGTGTGTCAAAAAATAAAAGCTAAAAGTGAATTTTAAAATGTGCAAAAAAATTTGTCTCCTGCTTAGGGGGGAGGTCTCAAGATTAGTGATGGAATTGCGCCATTTCAGGGTGCCAAAGGGTTCCACGCATTGGTGTCCTTTGCCTGTGATGCAATCAGCGCCTGGCACCATTTCTCCGAACCATTGTATAAGAAATAAAGTGGGGGCCGGACCTGGGTGGGACATCAAAAATGCCACAATGTTTTTGACATATATGGCAACCCACCCTGTAGTGAGTCGCCAGGGCCCCTTCCATTTATGAAGAGTAGCGGGGGTTTCACCTATTTTTTTTTGCAAATTTTTTTGCACATTTTAAAATTCACTTTTAGCTTTTATTTTTTGACACACTTGACACACTGGTTTAGGATGTTTTATACAGGAGGGTTTAAGCATCAAAGTTGTGTAAAAAAAACATAACCTCTAAAATGCCTCCATTAGAAAATTTACTGGGGGTGAATTTAAAGTTGTAAATTTAGACAACTTTGGTTCCTGTAATGACATCATTATGATGTCATAAGATCCACTCCACTCTGCTGTTTTCTTATGGAGACATTTTAGAAGTTGTTTTTTACACAACTTTGAACTTAAAACCCTCCTCTATAAAACATCCTAAACCAGCGTGTCAAGTGTATAAAAAATAAAAGTGAAAAGTGAATTTTCAAATTCGCTAAAAAAATTTGTCTGCTGCTTAGGGGGGAGGTCTCAAGATTAGTGTTGGATCGGCGCCATTTCAGGGTGCCAAAGGGTTCCACGCATTGGTGTCCTTTGCCTGTGATGCAATCAGCGCCTGGCACCATTTCTCCGAACCATTGTATAAGAAATAAAGTGGGGGCCGGACCTGGGTGGGACATCAAAAATGCCACAATGTTTTTGACATATATGGCAACCCACCCTGTAGTGAGTCGCCAGGGCCCCTTCCATTTATGAAGAGTAGCGGGGGGTTTACCTATTTTTTTTTGCAAATTTTTTTGCACATTTTAAAATTCACTTTTAGCTTTTATTTTTTGACACACTTGACACACTGGTTTAGGATGTTTTATACAGGAGGGTTTAAGCATCAAAGTTGTGTAAAAAAACATAACCTCTAAAATGCCTCCATTAGAAAATTTACTGGGGGTGAATTTAAAGTTGTAAATTTAGACAACTTTGGTTCCTGTAATGACATCATTATGATGTCATAAGATCCACTCCAATCTGCTGTTTTCTTATGGAGACATTTTAGAAGTTGTTTTTTACACAACTTTGAACTTAAAACCCTCCTCTATAAAACATCCTAAACCAGCGTGTCAAGTGTATAAAAAATAAAAGTGAAAAGTGAATTTTCAAATTCGCTAAAAAAATTTGTCTGCTGCTTAGGGGGGAGGTCTCAAGATTAGTGTTGGATCGGCGCCATTTCAGGGTGCCAAAGGGTTCCACGCATTGGTGTCCTTTGCCTGTGATGCAATCAGCGCCTGGCACCATTTCTCCGAACCATAGTATAAGAAATAAAGTGAGGGCCGGACCTGGGTGGGACAGCAAAAATGCCACAAATTTTTAGACATATGTAGACTAAACCCATGTTCACTTGGGTTGGGACACATTTGAGTTTCTGATAAAGTTGAAATTTGTGCTCGATCGCGGGCATCCCGGGGAACTTGGCCAGCATCAAAAGATAGCCCCAACATTTGTCTAGAAGTTCCCTGGGACAACCCCCGGCTGAACCCCCTGTGGGCCGTGTAAATGGCCCACACTTTTTTTTATACAAAAATGAACTGCTCACTTGGGTTGGGACATAAATATGTTTGGCCCATAAATCGATTCTATTCTGTCTTTCAAGGCCGGATTTCAACCTTGAAGACAACACAGTGTTGGCATACTGTCAGAGGACAATTCTTAATTGAAAAAATCAGATTAGGATAGAGTTATATAAACTCATGCTGTCAAGTGAGTTAACAGTCAGTTTTCTGTTGTTTACAGTCGTTTCTTTTGGTAAAAACTGACTTAACAAAGCCACACCCAGTTCTCAGACATCCACTACACCCCCACCAACCAGAACGACCCTGAAAAGTGCAATGAGGCACTGCACTGTGAAGGGAAAATCTCCAATGTGGATCGCTTAGGCACAGTTGGTGTACTGGGTAAGGGATTCTGGGAATTAAGCTGTGTGTAGGATACTGGAAACAAAATGTCACATTAGAGGAGAGTATGGTGAATTTTTTAATATATTTTCCCTGTGCAATGAACCATCCAAAAAATGGAGAAATGGAGGTGCGAAAAAAAAGGTGCAATTTTTTTACATTTTTATTACTAAATTTTCGATTTTTTCTTTCCTAAGATTTTTGCGCTTTCATTTCTCCATTTTTTGGATGGTTCCATTGCACAGGGAAAATATGTAAAACAATTCACCATACTCTCCTCTAATGTGACATTTTGTTTCCAGTGTCCTACACACAGCTTAATTCCCAGAATCCCTTACCCAGTACACCAACTGTGCATAAGCGATCCACATTGGAGATTATCCCTTCACTGTGCAGTGCCTCATTGCACTTTTCAGGGTCATTCTGGTTGGTGGGGGTGTAGTGGATGTCTGAGAACTGGGTGTGGCTTTGTTAAGTCAGTTTACCAAAAGAAATGACTGTAAACAACAGAAAACTGACTGTTAACTCACTTGACAGCATGAGTTGATATAACTCTATCCAAATCTGATTTTTTCAATTAAGAATTGTCCGCTGGCAGTATGCCAACACTGTGTTGTCTTCAAGGTTGAAATGCGGCCTTGAAAGACAGAATAGAATCGATTTATGGGCCAAACATATTTATGTCCCAACCCAAGTGAGCAGTTCATTTTTGTATAA
>OZ038456.1:25713010-25758957 GCA_964036195.1 Sphaerolaimus hirsutus
AAATCCGCCAACGAAGCCGCAGCCCCAGGACGGTACGCCCGAATGGACACTGCTGCGGCCATGAATTTATTAATTAATTTCTTTTCCGTTAATTACGTAATTAATTCCCGTGTGATGATAATTTTTCATTTCATGTTCCGTTAATTAAGCTAATTAGGATACCTGCACTGTTAGTTAATTAAGTGGCTACTTCCGTTTTTCTTTTTAAATGCATTTCCCAACATGTACTTTCGAATGTTATAATTTTTAGGTTTTATCAAGTTTACATTTTTGGTCAATAGGGTGCAGTGTCTGAGAATGGGTTAGAAAGACCTTTATGTTTCTAGTTAAGCTAACAGGTGTTGACTCTGTTAAATGCTTAGACGCCCCGATAGATAACATTCAGAAAATTCCCCGACCAAGTGCTTTTTACTTAGGACTAGGTAATGGGTGGAAAAGTGGCAAACGGCAATTATTGTCGGCATGCGACTGCAAGACACATGCAGAGCACAGTTTATAGTGAAGAGCACAGTAGTGCCAATTAATTATTCCCATCACCCAGGGTGATTGGTGAACTCACAAGTGCTAGTGTTTTGTGGCGTGTGTTTAGTCCCAAAGTTCCAACCCTTACCCGGCAATGCAATAACCTTGAACAAACCCCGCAAATGAGCGTTTCTCTCTGTGGCCTTGGTCGGGCGCGCTATAAAAATATTTTTCACCTAAAGGGGCGCAGGTTGATAACACGTGTCACACCACCTGCTCTAATTTGTACCGTAACCTCTGAATAGAACCCAGTTTATGACACCCACCTTTGAGATGAATTGCATTTTAATTACGTCAGTGATAACCACAGTTACTTTACGCTTGATTTAAATTACGTTTGCACCCGTTCGTTTAATTAGTTATTTTTCCCGCATTGAATTAATTTACTTGTGCCTCGTACGCTATGTTTACGGTTTTCCAGTGATCATTGAATTTGCCTTATTAATTCGCTTATTACGGTTAATTGTTGTGTCTCCGATTTAGTATTCATTTCGCTTATGGTAGGTTTTTGGTGATTATAAAACGCGCTGATTTTACACTTTTTCACCCACTAGAGGCTATACGACTCACTTGAGCTATTGTGAAATTGACTCTGACTATATTGCTAAATAAAGTTCCCGTAAAAATCAACTTGGTCCCCCTGAAGCATACTAACTGCTTGAATTTTAATTTGAATTTTATTTCGGCTTTTTATTAATTACGGCTTTTTAACAATTAATCGAAGTAAACCGCCGGCAGCAGTTACGAAAGGGATTGGTAAGTTGCCGTGTCCGTCCTCAGGAACTGTCAGGACCCCAAGGGGTACTGGCGCCGTTCCTGATTTGCGTGTAAACATCCCCGTACCATAAAACCAATTATTTATTTAATTAAGCACGCAAGTGGAAGCGCAAAGGGACCGGAATTTGCAATTCTCTGCCGCTGCAGAATTCGACGAGTGGCGTATTTATGTGGTAAAAACGGAAAGTAGTAAAATTAGTAAAAACGTAAAATATCTGACAACTGGTAGCGTAGCGAGTGGTTTCCTAAGCAAGCCATAAAGTTTTCTGTCTGGGGCGCCTGATCAACGCCTCTACAAAAAACGGCTTCACGGATAACGAGTCACCCCAAAGGGAATTGAGATCGAGGGGGCCAGCAAGCTTACAAGGGGACACCATAGAACAAGTTTGGCACGCTGCGTTGGAGAAGCAGAAACAGGCACGAAGGCGCGCGCGACAACAGAAAGCTGGGCAAGAAGTGGACGCACAACTTGCTGCAGCTGAGAGTCAAGCAGGAGACAGTGAGTCGAACGATTCGGTTAACCCTGAAACAGAGGCGCCGGAAGCGCTAGAGGAGAGTGAAAGTCAACGCTGGTCTGGACAGACAGCTGAGGACACCCCGGTAATCAGGTTATCAACGGTTGAAGGTGCAGGGCCTGCGCCAGACAGTTTCAGTCAGTGGAAGACGCCAGCGGTACCGGCAGCGGCGCGGCAGCTAACGTCCAGCGCAGAAGCGGAAGAAGCGCCTGGGACAAGCAGACAAGCTGCAGGAAAGGAAGCAGGAAAGACAGGTAAGTGGTCTAAGCTTCGGAGGACACTGGGTTGGAGCGCGGGCAGCTCATCCATATCGCCTGGAGTGCGATCGGGTTCTGAAGTCGGTTCAGACGGATACGTTGGTGACAGCGAGCCTCTAGGGCAGCCGTCGATTCAACGTGATTACCCTGTGATTGCAGCTGAGCTTGGAGCTACTGCAGATCAATTTCCCGTGATTGAAAATACCGTAGCGGAACTGTTGGAGACAGCGACGCAGAGTGGAGACACTTCCCCGGCGCTGCAGTTAAGCCCACCGAAGAGCACTTCGACGCCGAGAGACGTGTCAGGTAACAGTAGCCGAAATTTATCGAGCGACCAGTCGAGATCGCAGAGCGCAACTGCAAAGGCTAGACGCCAGTTAATTAAGACTGAAAATTCAAATAATCCCCCCGTGATAGTTATTAGCAGCCCCGCAAGCAGAATGACGAATAACGGCGCGAACCAGACGGCGGCTCCGGCGCTGGAAGACAGGTACGCAAAGGTCACTAATGCGGACTTAATTTACCAAGCTACCATAATGGATCTGGACCCGGTGCAAACAACGCCAACCTGTGCACAATGGACACCCAAAAAGGCATGTGCAGCTGCGAAGAAATGGGCAAACATGATGAGTCAGGCGAGACCGGTTGGTGCTTTCTCACAGAGTGGTGGTGAACCAGGGGACTTGCGTATGGTGACACTAATTAAAATTGCTATGAATTTATGGGGAAGTGACCCAGTCGCCGAGGTACCTAGGGTGGAACACTTCTTGCAGGAATTCGAAGCGCACCACAGCATACATAGCGACGATATAGTTGACCTGACGACTGCGTACCAACAGCACAACCAAGCCGTACAAAATCAGAATGCGACGCTGGGAGGAAATTCACCGGCTAGTGGCCAGCAGCCGATAGTGCTGACCAATGGTCAAGCAGCGCCCTTACAGTCATCAACGGCACCAGCGGCGCCCCCGTCGGCAGCGGGAACGAACCAGGTGAGAACTGTTACGCAGCGACGCGCTCGATCCCGTTCGCCAGCATCCTCCAGGAGCTCGTCAGCTACCTCTGAAGTGGCGCGGCCCACGGACCCGGGACAAAATTGGCAATTAGAGCAAAGTAATGCGGCAGTCATCACAGCCCTAGCACAGCAATGTGGATATTTTCGCGGCAAGCCAAATGAGGGTTTCAGGGACTGGAGAAGGAGCTGGGATACGGTATGTGATGCGCTGCGCATAAAGTTACAGGAGCGGAAGCCGCTGGTGAAATTGTTTCTGAAGGGCAGTGCCAGAGCCATTTTCAACACGCGATACAGAGAATTGCGCGACCTGAACTACAAGGATATGATGCAGGCACTGGAAAAGTTCTATGAAAATCCAAATGACAAACATCATGCACAGAGAGAAATTTTTGAGACGCGACAGGGCGCAGATGAGTCGGTACTGGAATGGGCGGTACGTTTGGAAAAGTTGATAAAACGCGCCTATCCAGGCATGGGTCATGAAAAACGAGGTGACACATGCATGATAAAATTTCATGGAGGACTGAGAAATGAAATTCGGCGCAATGTACCTGTCACGGCGTCTATCACTTGGAAGGAGATGGTTGACAACGCACGCGCACAAGAGAGCTTTCTGGAAGCAGAACAGAGCCAGAATAAGGGAGAAAAATCCAAACAGGATGTGGTTGCCAGCGCTACAGACAAGGTAATGGACAGGTTGATGGCGCTAAACATGCCCGCCATGGCTGGACTGCCGTCCCAGGCCGACAAGACGTTAGAAACAATGGAACAGAAAATGACTGAGAGTGTTGCCAAATTCGACTCTGTGCACCAAGAGATAGCGAAGAAATTAGCGCAGCTGGGCGCGTTGGAAGGTAAACTTTTGGGATTGAATAGGGACCCCCCTAAATTGCCCCCACGAAAATTTGACAAAGGATGTTGGGAATGTGGCTCTGAAGAGCATATCAGATACGAGTGCCCCAAATTAACCCCAGAACAAAGGGAACAGTACTTCAAAAGGAGCCGCGGCGGCGGAGCAGCCAGAGGAAATGGACGTGGGCGCGGCGGAGGACAACGTGGTGGCTATCAGGGAAATAATCAAGCCCAAGCGATGCAGCCAGGTATGGTGCCCATGCAATACGCATATCCGCAGTGGCAACCAGCGCAGCCGATGCCTGTACAACCAGCGCAGACGGTACAGAGGGCTGGCGATATGAACATGCAACCGCAAATGATGGCTTATCAAACGCCGCCAGCTAACTGGATGGCCATGGGACCGGATGGGCGCATGCAACAATATAACATGCAACCGGTACAGGTAAGTAACCCACACGTAGAGTCGTTGAACCCCACGCGAGTGTCCAGTACGACTGGAATGACCATGCATGTGCGCGAAGATGATCGCTGCATGATGATACGTCCCGTTAATAAATTAATCCCTGTGATGCAAGGCCTGGAATTAGAGGATGAGGAACCTGACGAACTGGTCCCAGAGTCACCCGAAGAGCAGCAGCGCACTACTGGAATGCATGTGCTCGCGCAGGAGCGGGAATTCTGGATCAAACCATGGGCATACATGCGAACTGAAAAAGGTTACCTGTTTCGAACTACCTGGCTGGCCTTTCTACGCAGGATTGGAATGCATGATTTGAGGGAAACGGACTGTACGTTGTGGCCTAATTGCCCTGCAGACGACCACTCGGACACGCTGACTGAGGTGCCCTTGGATGTGCTCATGAACATCAGCCTGGACCCGTTTTTGTACGCCACGCCGGCCGCACTGCCGCCACGTACTGGCTCCAGCAACCAGGTAGACAGGTATATGGGTTTTCTGTCTACTGAGGAAGGGGTGCGCCCCGCGCCGCGCGCATATTCAGAACCCCCCTACATGCCTCAGGTCGCACAGTCGCTGTTTTTCGTATTGGCAGTTGGGTTAATTATAATGGGATTAGCGTTTCTGCCGGGCGCGGGCGCGACTACCACGCCCTCGTTTCCACTGCTCTGCAGCGATTTGACAGATCACTACGATTTATACACGTACCCCCCTCTACCCAATTGCACGGCTATTGTTGACACTACGGCGTCATTAGAACGGCCACGAAAATTGACACTGACAATCTACAAGCGAAATATGGTAGAATATCGTGCGGCAGCACACAGGTGTGTGGCCTCTACCCGAACGGCGAGGACATATCAGAACTTCTGGGGCGACGTCACGCTGGAAAAGTTTGATTCTACCCCCCGATCTGTGGGCGCCGCCGAGTGCGAAGGCATGATTAAATATCACAAGTGCAACAATGGGCCCATGACCCCTGTGAGTGATTTGGACAACGCATGGGACACCCAGTACCCCACCAATGTTAGCTACTCAGGACATGGATTATACTGTTGCAAATGGGTGAGTGAAACGACGCCACACTGTGGGCTGTTTCGAGGGGAAGTACGAATGAGATATGGAGCCAACACCATGCAAAGCACGCTGGGTGAGGTTAGCAAGTGCAATTATGAAATGGGTGCATGCACGCTAGAAGACGGCAGCCAATTAACATGGAAACCGAACCCGAAGGCGGAATGCCCTTATGAAAAATGGCGCGAAATGCATGGACGCATTAGACAGGACATCTGGCTAGCGGATGATCATACACTATCACTGTCCTTCAGAGCACATGAAGAGGTTGAATCATGCGGCATTAAACTATGGAAATCGGACCAGGATATTGTAGTGGCGCCATTTGAGAAGGCAGTGATTCGAAGCGTCAGACAAAAACGAGCGCAAGGTCGACCCACGCTGGGAATAGTGAGCGCAGGCCAATTAGCAGCCAGCATGCAGGCGGTATACGAAACAGCAGAACAAACCATGCGCGCGCAGGCCGTAGCCACCTGCAAGAATGTGCAACACTTCCAAGAATTTGTGCGCCTGGCTATGAGCGAACACGCAACTACGACAGCCCGATGGTACATGAATGATAACGAAATAATTGCCAAACCCGCGCCGGACGGATTTCTGGTTCACAAATGTTTTGCGGTAAAAACATACGAGATCATGAAAGAGAAGAAGTCTCCAGAATGCTACGAAACAGTACCTGTGCAAGTTAGCGTACACGGGCAGAATGTGACGTTGCACATGAATAGGTTGACAAACATTTTGCATTTCCAAGCGATCCCGGGCTCATGCACCAATGCGCACAATCGTGTGGTAATGTTAAATGGACAATGGTACAAATATCTACCGGAAGTCGGCGGCCTGGAACATTTGCCTATGTATAACACCCACAGTTTTCCGCAGAAATGGCAGCAGGAAAAAGTCAGGGATGTGCATCATCAGATTTTTGCCGCCACGACTATGTACAACTTGTCAGAATTATTGCCGACGACCACCCTGAATGACGTATGGCATGCATATTCAATCGTGCGGCAAATTACGCAGGGGGCGGAGCCGAGAGTGGAATCACACATGCAAAGACATCGAACCTTGGCAAAATCGGTATTAGCGCTGGGATGGTGGGATTTCGACACCTGGCGCACCTGGCTACAAGTATGGATCTATCTGATATGTGCACTGGTCACCCTGCAGTATTTACTAGCCGCGCTCATGGCTGCAGCGCCGGAAATGGCCGTGACTTTGGTGAACAGGGCAAAGGAAAAAATCAAAAGGCAACCAAAGACAGAAGAAAAGTCCAATATCATTGTCGAATTGGCTGAGGACCGCCCTAGCGAACAGGTAAAGGTAAGAACGGTAATTAACCCGTGCGTGGGAATGCCAAGTGGCATGCCCGCACTCACGGGCGCGCGTCGTTTTCCCGCTATACAATACAGTATCAACAGAAAATGCGATCTGGAAGAAGAATCGGTGTGCATGATCACTTTCTCAACGGAAGAAAGAGACAACATCCATCAAGTAGCCAATCGACGTGAAGAGATTGTGCATGTGTACTACAGCCCATCCATTACCATAACCATTGATGGAAGAGAATATCGAAGATGTCTACTGGACACAGGCGCCATGCGTTCATTATGCAACAGAGACGTGCTGATGCGACACAAGGAAAAGGCTACTAAGCATGATGAAGTTTCACCTATTGGAGCCCTTAGGTGTGCAGCAGACTCGAAACTTTTGGTATTGGGACAAATGGAAGTACCGGTAACCATGGGAAACCACACCTTCGGGATTGTGTTTCAGGCAGTGAACGGATTAGCTGGTGAAATTCTAATTGGTGCAGATGTCTTACGGCACATGGTAGTAGACCTACCTGCAAGGGAATTACGAATCCCTACGGCTAATGCGATCATTCCCTTTGATAACCCAGACCCGGAAGTGCAGCAGCGCAGAATTTACGCTATTGTGAATGAAAAAATAGAAATTCTGGCTAGACATGAAGCGCTAGTGACCGCAAAATTATCTGCCCCCATGGACGAAAGGTTATTCACGGTCATGGGACTGGATACGGTAGGTGAACGCTGTGGCGTTATGGCTGCTTCAGCGGCCTATGAAACTAGTGCCCCTGTGTTTCAGGTGAGATGCGCAAATGTACGAAACCAGCCCGTAGTGCTACAGGTAGGACAGCGCATTGCAGTGGTCGAACCAGTGGACTGCGTGCTGAAGGTGAAACCTGGAGACCCTCCCGCTGAATGGGTGAAGCAGTGCTATGACAGAGATGTGTGTCGACAGGTTCAAGCGACTGAACCTCCCCCCAAAGTAGCCGAAGACAAATTAGGACCTCCACTGCAAGTTGCATGTCCAGATGGACACGTGATGGAATTTACCGTGCCAGAAACATTGACGGACGAACGCAGAGAGGAACTGAAAAAAGTGATTTTGCAGTACAAAGAAGCTTTTGCCCGACACAAGTATGACATCGGCTACAGCGAATTAGTGGACTACCGGTTGCAATTGGTGGACAAAAAGCCAATTGCTTGCAGAATGTACCGGTTGAGTCTGGATGATCAGCAATACTTAGAAAATCATTTGAGATGCCTCATCGAGCACGACATCGTGGAACCCAGTACGAGCCCGTATTGTGCCCCCACGCTGGTGGTATCCAAACCGGATGGATCAAAGCGGATGGTAATTGATTACAGACGCCTGAACGCTGTTTTGCACGCTCCCCAATTCCCATTACCCCGCTTAGATGAAACAGTCGAATCTTTATGTAGCTGCAAGTATTTTTAGCAGTGCCGACATAAACCAAGCTTTCTATAACATTGCTTTGCATCCAGATGATCGACACATCACGTCATTCAGAAATGTTTTTGGACAATTTCAACTGAAACGTTTACCCATGGGATTAAAATGCTCACCTAGTTTAGCGCAGCGCTGTTTTGAATTAGCTATGGCCGGTTTAATACATCGAAATGTATTATTATACATCGATGATTTACTGATTTATAGTGCAACCTGGGAAACACATTTATATGACATAGGACAGGTGTTAGAAAGACTAATTAGGAATAATTTCAAAATTAGTCCAAAAAAGTGTTTTTTCGCACGCGTCACAGCTGTACGCTTTCTAGGATTTATGATTGGCCGTGACGGCGTGTGCGTACCAGATGATAAACGGCACATAATTCAGGACTGGCCGGTACCCACTACCGTAAAAGAGGTAAAAGGATTCCTGGGAGCTATTGGGTTTTTCAGACGCATGATTCACAGATGCGCAGAGCTAGCAGTACCCTTGTCAAATCTCACGCGTACGGGACCAAGAGAGAATTACAATAGCGACACCCCGGTGGATTTGACATCGAAACCCAAGGCACTGGAAGCTTTCCATAAGCTCAAGGAAGCATTGTTAGGAAGCCCATGTCTGCAATTTCCCGATCCTAAACGTATGTTTATAATTATCACGGACGCCTCTAAAATTGCTGTGGCAGGCGTGCTAGCACAACGAGCAGAGGACGAGAAAATATTACATGCGTGTGCCTTTTACAGCCGGAAGTTAGGTGCAACCCAAAGCAAATGGCCAGCGATTTCCCTGGAAGCGTGTGCAATCTACGAAAGCATACGTAACTGGCATTGTTATCTGGCGGGACGGCCCTTTGAAGTCTGGACAGACGCCAAGAGTATTTCGTGGGTAAAGAATCCTAATTTAGAGACTACCCCGCACGCCATGCTGCACAAGTTCGCTTTAGCAATTACGCCGTACCAAATCACGTTCAAGCATTTGCGGGGAAAAAGCAACGAATTAGCAGATGCATTATCCAGAAGACAAGACGCACCAGTGGTATTCGACGAGAAAAAGGACCTGGATGAGGCCTTTGAGCAGTTCGCACAAGTTACGTGCCGTGAAATTGCTATCCCGCACGATAAGCAGGTTACGGTAGCTGCGGCAAGCAGGACAGCGTACCAGCCAATCAGCGTAAACGAGGAGGCGGAGTTACTGCGACCAATCAGCGACCGGACGCGCGGGCGAAAAGAGGCGGAGTCACCCGGGCTGCGAGAGCGGCAGCGGAATGCGGAAGCGCCTGGAACCGGAACAATGGCTGGTGGTTCAGGAGCCGGAAATGAAGTTGTTCCGGGTTTGACGAGTGCAACTAAGCGCAGTACAATCATGGCACTACCTCCAATGACTCCGGTTGACAAATTGAAGCGACTACAAGCAGAAGAACCTTACATAGCCACAACTATAGAAGTGTGTCGCGCAGATAATTTTTATAGCGCCGCGCCGTATTTTATTGACCAATACGGTTTGCTACGTCGCCAGGCGGGAACGTCCCAAATACCAGGTATACAATTATACGACCCCGTATGTATTCCGTCGGAATTAGTTCCATTCGTGTTAGAATTAGCTCACAATCACCCTACGGCGGGCCATTTAGGAATAATAAAAACATTTGAAAGATTACAGGAATTCGCGTGGTTTCCAGGAATGCGGCCAGAAAGTGCGCGCTGGGTTGCCACCTGCCCTTCGTGCAACGCCAAGAAAGGTCTCAGAGCGGCAATGCGAACTCAAATGGTGTGCCGCCAGGTAGCCAAAAGGCCAGGTGATGTGATAGCGGTAGACGCAATAGGACCTTTACTAACCACGAAACGCAGAAACCGACATGTGTTAGTATTTGTTGATCAGTGCACACGTTTTGGAATTGCTGTACCCGTTCCCGACATCAAACAAGACACAGTATCATTTGCATTTCTGTTGCACATTTTGCCTATATTTAGTGTGCCGGCCATTATACTCAGTGATAACGCCCCTAGCTTTACCGAGGGCACTTTTGCCAAGCTTCTACAATATTTGAACGCGACCCAACATACATCATTTGCGTACACCCCCAAGAGCAACGGAATGGTGGAACGTAGGAATGGTGTTCTGATGGAAATAGTATCACACTACGTAAATCGTACACATGACGATTGGGACATACATTTAGGCGCCGCTGTACACGCGTACAATACATCGAAACACCCTTCCTTGCAAACCACCCCCTATGCGTTGCTATTTGGCAAGCCTGCTGCGTCCATGTGGGAGCGAATGATCGAGCCTCCCCCTGACAACGAGGCATTGCCCTCATTGCCGCATAAGCGCGCCCTTATAAATGAATTAGGCGCGTGTCTGACCACAGCACGCGAAGCAGCGCATACCGCTTTAGCAAAGGCGCAGCAAAAAGAGCAATTTTACGCCAATCGCCGTGCGCGCCGATTGAATGTGCAACGCGGGCAAGCGGTACGCGTATACACGCCGCGTATTACTCAGTTGACGGGCCCCAGTAAGAAATTCGCGCCTCGCTTTATCGGCCCGTATGAGTGCATTGATTATGCCCACCCATTAGTGACTTTGTTCAACAATATTAATAAGAAAATTTATGTAGTTCATGCGGATCGTTGCAAGGCAACTAGTGAATATTTAATTCCCCCTTCTTACAGTGAATTATACGGCGACGACTAAAAAATTGATTAATTAGCTGATTAATTAGCCGTTACGATCATCGCCGTCGCGTCAAACAACACGAAACCAGGTACAACAGGTATGAAGCGTGTGTGAAAGTGAGTGTGTTTTTTTAGGAAGCTCGTGCACCCCTTTTGCCCACGGGCAACTGGACCGCACGAGTTCTTGTTACTTTCCCCGTTCATAAAACTTCGCAATTAATTATTTTATCACATTATTATAATTATAATGGCTTCGGCCTCTCGCAAACGCCCATTTGAAGGTGCAGACGCCCCGCCCATTAAATCCAAGGAGACAAATACACATGGTGCCTGCGGCGGCGGAACCATTCCCCCGCGACAACTTTACCGCGCGCAGCAGATGCAAAATGGACCGGAAATCTACCCCAGCAGAGGGAAATTCGAAGGTTGGGTAGATAGGGTGTATATTGACTCGGGCGCCGATGGGCATGTTGAGTATCAGTGCCATGTGAGAATTTCTGAGCAGACGATGGCGATACTCAGCGAAAACGAGCAGTGGGTGAATGCGGATGAAGCTTATTCGTATTTTTATTATTCGAATAAGCGGGCCAAGGCGGCTAGGGACAAACGGACCACCCAGCTGGTGGATTTGTGCGCGAGAATCCAGAAACAACACCCCTCGATGTTCCTGCCCCTAGTGCGCCACGGGATGCGTTTCTCGGCGACCGCAATCGCACAAAAAATAGAAAATCCCCGGTACTGGGAGTTTACCGGTGTCGCGATATGGGGTAATCAGACAAAGTGCCCCTTAAACGTTGCCGCCCCCGTGGTCGTGAGTACGCAGGGCACGCGGCGCGTCACTCAAGCGGCACGTACATTGACGCGCGGCGACACTTCCGGCTACCAGCCCTACACGAGCGACTGGAAAACAGCGCGGCTGCGAGCGGCCTTCACGCCGCCGAATTACAAAAATCTGGAACCGCTGGGCGCGGCGGAGCGAGGTGATGCCGGGCCGGAAAAGCTGGTCATTTTGCACAGAGAATATGTGAGTGACAGCAGAGTGGAAAATTTGAGTGCGGGACAGTTGGGGCTGGCCCACGTCGAGTATCACGACTTGAATGATCTGGACGTGTTTGGCGATGAATTCTACGGCCATGCGTACGGGCTGCAGGTCGCCACGGCCGAGGATATCAGCACATCGGGCATCCAGCCAGACACAGAGAACCGAGACAACATGGACTCGTTTCTCAGGTATAAATTGGGCATTTTAGCAGCGGCTCACTGCTATAACGAGTCATTTTTGCGATTTCGGGCGAAACGCGCAACGGATGTGTGCGCACACGTGTCCTGGGAACACACGTCGCAGGGCACTGCATGCGATATTATGGTGCGCCGCCCGGACCCAGAAGAGTTGCAAGCTGACACTTTCGAAGGACCAGAAGAGCAGCGCGTGCGTTTGCTGGAGCAGGTGAACACGCAGACACAGCTGTTGAACCAGGCGACGCCCATGTCGGTGTTGAGCTTGGTGCTGGCCAGACCGGACGAAGACAAACCAGCGGCGGGCAGCCCCAATCTATCAGTTAGAATTACCAGCGTGGAATCAGGGCCAACCACTACAATGCTGCGTGCGAAGTTGGACATGGCGGCGTCGCAATCAGCACTGCCCCGAACCCTGGAGAGTGGAAGATACATGGTGCGCGGCTCGAACGACTCGCCCAATTACGACCGAACCATGCGATCACTGCAAGCCGCCCTGAACAAAGCGCCGGTCGGCTGGGTGCCAAAAGTGGTCCAGGGGTCAAAAGTACTCACCCTGGAGGCGCAAATCCAATTAGCTGTGATATTGAATTTGCGTCTGCTGGATGACGAAACTGACTGGGCGCTCATTAGCCGCGAGGCTAATGAGTTGTACGAATCATTGTTCAGAGGAAAAAACGAACAAATGATTCAGGCCAAATTAGGTGAGTTTTTGCCGCAGCAGGGGCAGGTAGAAGTTTTAGCAGCTGTGATCACAGCCGTGCGAATGCGCAAACCCCTTTTGATTATGTGTGACTCGCCTTTCGGGTCCGGGAAGACGACCACACAAAATCAACTGGCGTATGTGTGTTCACGCGGCTATAATTATTATAACTCGAGACCCAGGGTGCGCGCGGGCTCCGACTTGCCATCGGACAAGCAGCCGAACGCCAAATACCATTCGACGCTCATCACGTGCACAGTCAACTCGGCGGCCGACGAAGGCGCGCGCAGGGCCCTGACCAACCTGAATAAATTAGGGCAGCGGGATATTTTTGGGGCTTTAGAAGTTTTATTGCGGGAGCGCGCGAAATGGACCGCCATGGCTGATACGCCATTTTCTGAAATGCAAAAACTGGAGGGTTTTGAAGAATTTTTGAAATTAAGAGCGGCATTTCCGGTGCGCGTTTTGAGTCCCATGTGGGAAACTGACCCCACTTATAACACCACCCCCGCGACCCAATTGCCAACCCTGCACACCCTAGCACAGCGAACCGGCCACAACATCGTCCGCCTCAGCCCCGAATGGACGGCAGCGCTGGAAAAGTACGACGGCGCCAAGAAGGACTACGAGCTGGTGGACGAAATCATCAACAACTGCACGGACGACGCCGTCATACGCGCGCAGCTGACCGAACAGGTGCCCTTCCTCACCGCCGACGATGGAGACGAACAGCCATTCGATGACTTCGAGGCAGGCGTGGCGGGCGCCCGGGCTGGCGAGGCTAGTTTAGCTGATCAGGGATTTTGGGGTAAGGTGCTGCGTAGGGCGCTGTCTAAATATGTCAGGGCTACGGTCAGGCTGCACCGGGTGTTCCTGGAGGTGGTGCAGCCCGGTCAAATCCATGTCACTTTAGACTCCGCCCACGACGCCCGTATAAAAAGTGTGACTGCGTGTGCGGTAATTATTGACGAAGCGTCTTTGGCGTCTGACGCTGCAGTAATTAGCGTGGCTCAGGCGGCTCAGCTCCCAGTGAACGGCATGCTACTTCTATTTGGAGACAGTAAACAATTGACGCGTATGATTCGCGTGCAAGACTGGGTGGAGCCTGTCCTGAAACCCGACCCCACCCTCATTGATAGGCTCACACAATACCAACTATGTCCCGTGGTTCACTTGGAAACAGTGTTCCGCGGGCATCGCCAGCTCATTCAGGCCAACTCTGTGGCGGCGTACAATGGACTGCTACGCGCCTACAACGACACTGCAGCGCACGGCGCCACCATGTTGCCCGCGCCTGGCGACTTCGAGGATGGCGTCATGCTGTCATCGACGCTGGTGCACCAGGGCTGCGAATCGAAAGAAGGCATGTCCATTATCAACAAAAAGGAGCTGCGCATCATCCTGCACCTGTACGACTACCTCGTGGCCACAGTGAAAGAAGATCCCACCCTGCCCTGGGCAGATCTTACCGATCCCGCTAGTTTGCTAATTGTCTGTTTTTATGCGGCGCAGGCGCGCGCCCTAATCAGTCGACTAGTAGCCCATACAGAACACGACGCGGCTTACTGGGCCACCCGCGTGATCACTGCCGACAAGGCACAGGCCCGTGAAGCGGAAGTGGTCATCGTTTCCTGCGTGCGCGGCAGCCCGCCTACCGACTCCGCCCAGCTGGAGGCCGATCCCAAGAAGGCGTACGGTAGAGTTGGATTTGTAGCGGAGTTGCCCCGGGGAAACGTAGCCACCTCCCGCGCCAAATGTGTGCGCATCGTGGTGGCCAACGCCGAGACCATGTTGTGGTCAACCTTTTTCCACCGGTTTCTGACGGTCGAGCACAAAGCCGACCGGATTTACTCTTACGAGTCAGGCCAAATTTGGGGAAACGTGATGGGATTTTGGCCTCCGGAATGGCGCCCGCGGGCCGACTTGAAAGAACTAGTCGGACCGGACAGATATCCGGCCCTCGAAGAAGAACTGCAGGCGGAATGTTTGTCTGACATTGAAACCGCCACCGCGGGCTCTGACTCTTCCGCAGACGCGCGGGAGGAGGGTGTGCCGGTGTTGGAGGAAGTGGTGCCCGTTGTCGAACCAGTTTACCAACCTAATGAAGAATATTCCCCCATTAGCAACGACATGGCGGCCATGGCATTGCAGAACGTAGCCGAGCCCCCCTCGCCGCCGCCCGAGCACCACGACGCGGTCGAGGCCATCCCACTGCCACCAGAGGAAGCTCCAGCGCAACAGGTAGAACACCACATGGAAAATGGTAACTGTGAAAATTGATACGAAACAATTTTTGCCTAAGTCAATTATAAAAATTTTAAGATGTAAAAATTTATGCACAACTTTTGTCACCAGGAGAAACAGACAACTCTGTAACAAAAAAATAATCAGCAAACAAAAAACATACTTGTTAATATTCCATGAAAACAATTAGAAAATCTTGTCGACGATCAATTTTCACACGCACGGACTGCGACATGTCGGTCGAGCAGGTAACTTGAATGTTGATCCCAAACTGCCCATCCAACAGTGGCACGATGCTGTGAAATAATACAGATTAGTAGTCTGATTAATTAGTTTCTAAAATCAAAAAAGAAAAAACTTTTTCTCACATCGAGCCCTGAGCGGGAACCAAAATTTCGAAGTTTCGAGCACAAAAAGCCGGCACGGCAGAAAGCTGATGCCATAATTCAAATGAAGACGAGCCATATTTGCACCCCCAGGGCATGTGACTGCCACAGCCGTCCACCGAAAAATGCAAAGAAGGCATGATTTTTGAATAATCAAAAAACGGCGCAAAACGCTTTTTCTGAACATGTCGTTTTTAGCCCGGAGGTAAAAAATTAATGGCTGGTGGGATTGTAGGTAGAAATATGGCTAACTAATCATGCGTAAAAACGTAACGACAATTTTGCGCAGACACTCCGACGACTCGAGAACGACCATGTGCGACCGAATAACGACCCGCGGTGCACAGGGAAGTCACAGTGAACGTGCGGTTCGCTGTGCACTGCAAATCCGCCAACGAAGCCGCAGCCCCAGGACGGTACGCCCGAATGGACACTGCTGCGGCCATGAATTTATTAATTAATTTCTTTTCCGTTAATTACGTAATTAATTCCCGTGTGATGATAATTTTTCATTTCATGTTCCGTTAATTAAGCTAATTAGGATACCTGCACTGTTAGTTAATTAAGTGGCTACTTCCGTTTTTCTTTTTAAATGCATTTCCCAACATGTACTTTCGAATGTTATAATTTTTAGGTTTTATCAAGTTTACATTTTTGGTCAATAGGGTGCAGTGTCTGAGAATGGGTTAGAAAGACCTTTATGTTTCTAGTTAAGCTAACAGGTGTTGACTCTGTTAAATGCTTAGACGCCCCGATAGATAACATTCAGAAAATTCCCCGACCAAGTGCTTTTTACTTAGGACTAGGTAATGGGTGGAAAAGTGGCAAACGGCAATTATTGTCGGCATGCGACTGCAAGACACATGCAGAGCACAGTTTATAGTGAAGAGCACAGTAGTGCCAATTAATTATTCCCATCACCCAGGGTGATTGGTGAACTCACAAGTGCTAGTGTTTTGTGGCGTGTGTTTAGTCCCAAAGTTCCAACCCTTACCCGGCAATGCAATAACCTTGAACAAACCCCGCAAATGAGCGTTTCTCTCTGTGGCCTTGGTCGGGCGCGCTATAAAAATATTTTTCACCTAAAGGGGCGCAGGTTGATAACACGTGTCACACCACCTGCTCTAATTTGTACCGTAACCTCTGAATAGAACCCAGTTTATGACACCCACCTTTGAGATGAATTGCATTTTAATTACGTCAGTGATAACCACAGTTACTTTACGCTTGATTTAAATTACGTTTGCACCCGTTCGTTTAATTAGTTATTTTTCCCGCATTGAATTAATTTACTTGTGCCTCGTACGCTATGTTTACGGTTTTCCAGTGATCATTGAATTTGCCTTATTAATTCGCTTATTACGGTTAATTGTTGTGTCTCCGATTTAGTATTCATTTCGCTTATGGTAGGTTTTTGGTGATTATAAAACGCGCTGATTTTACACTTTTTCACCCACTAGAGGCTATACGACTCACTTGAGCTATTGTGAAATTGACTCTGACTATATTGCTAAATAAAGTTCCCGTAAAAATCAACTTGGTCCCCCTGAAGCATACTAACTGCTTGAATTTTAATTTGAATTTTATTTCGGCTTTTTATTAATTACGGCTTTTTAACAATTAATCGAAGTAAACCGCCGGCAGCAGTTACGAAAGGGATTGGTAAGTTGCCGTGTCCGTCCTCAGGAACTGTCAGGACCCCAAGGGGTACTGGCGCCGTTCCTGATTTGCGTGTAAACATCCCCGTACCATAAAACCAATTATTTATTTAATTAAGCACGCAAGTGGAAGCGCAAAGGGACCGGAATTTGCAATTCTCTGCCGCTGCAGAATTCGACGAGTGGCGTATTTATGTGGTAAAAACGGAAAGTAGTAAAATTAGTAAAAACGTAAAATATCTGACAATTTATGTCTTCGGCTGGCAGACAGCCAACCGAAAACTTGTGAACCGACTCCCCACTCCACTCCACTTCATCCCAACTCTGAACCGGTTCAGTGAGCTGTAAGTTCACTGCCAACTGTGGTTATGACGTCATGATGGAGTGTTACCTCCAGAAAAATGTACAGTGTAATGTCGCCTGAGTATAGTGCACTGAGCGTACTCAGTGCATACAGTGCTAACTTCACAAGATACAGGTAAATACTTTACAAACCACTCTTCTTTGATAATATCTTTGATCACATCTCTTTTATACTCCAGTAACATTACACCCTGCACGTGTGGTTCCTGCTGGAAGCATGCCAAATATTTTTCTATGCATGTGATTTTTATAAAAAGTTGAAAGAATTCATCTCAGTTATAACGTGATACGTTAACTTATTCACAACAAGGATTTTTTCATATTTTATACATAAAAGCAGGCTTTATGATTATTGGCACACTTCCAATGTGAGACATAAATCAGTACGACGGCAGAGTATCATGTTCACCGAGTATACTTATAAATATGTGCAGTTCCTATGGGCCGTCCCAGACACCTGTAAAATGCTCTGTGAAATATCAAATGTTATGCAAAGTGTCTAAAGTCATGGAAATGCTGTGGAAAATTGCAAATATGTTAACCATTTTCCCGGGCATTTTCATAACTTTTGACACTTGCATGACATTCCACATTTTACAGGGCATTTTACATTTCAACGTTTTTGGACGTTTTTTTTGTTTTGTTTCGCTTTTTTATACGCACCGCGTACCAATTGACAGTTTATTGAGTACGTTGAACTTAAGAGTTTGTTTTGTTGCCTTGAATTCCCTGAAAAATTCGAAAAGTATTTTCGAATTTTTGAATTTTCGAATTTTTTGAAAAATAAATCGATTTTTAAGTGTTTTTTCTAGGGGTGAAATAAAAATTCGAAAATTATGAAAAAATTCGAAAATTCTAAATTTTGTTTTCGAATTTTCGAATCTTTTTTTGCCATCGTTACTTATATTAGAGGTATACCTTATATTGTTATTGTCAGATTTTTCAAACATATTACCAAAAGTGAAATAAAATGAAATTCATTTTATCAAACTGGAATGTAACGAAATGGTGAACCAGTGTCAATACAAAATGACCTGGTACCAGTTCCGCAAGTGGAAAAGTTAAGAGTTAAAAGTTAAGAGTTGAGTAAAATGACAAATGGCAAGTTAAGAATAAAGTTAAATGATGAGTTAAAAGACAAGAGTAAAGCTAAATGACAAATGATTGGTTAAGGGATAATAAACACCTTCCCAATCAAGTCCGGCCCCCTATTCTTATTTTCACTTCACATGCCCTATCTCTGGTTGTGGGAGGGGTGTAAAGCTAATACTTGTGGGGTATATAGGTGCAACCCCCCACTACCCCTCATGAATAAATGGGGTAGCGGCAATTCACTATAGAGGGGGTCGCTGTATATGTGAAAAAAATTTGCGGCGTTTTAAAATCTGTATATGAAAAAATAAAATTTGGATACACTTGCTTGACTCTTAACTTTACTTTTATTTCTTAACCAATCATTTGTCATTTAACTTTACTCTTAAATTTACTCTTGTCTCTTAACTCATCATTTAGCATTTAACTTTACTCTTAACTTGCCATTTGTCATTTTACTCAACTCTTAACTTTCAACTCTTAACTTTTCCACTTGCAGAACTGTCCCCTGGTGCCAGTTCCGCAAGTGGACAAGTTAAGAGTTAAAACATAAGAGTTGAGTAAAATGACAAATGGCAAGTTAAGAGTAAAGTTAAATGTTAAATGATGAGTTAAGAGACAAGAGTAAAGTTAAATGACAAATGATAAGTTAAGAGATAAGAGTAAAGTTAAGAGTCAAGCCAGTGTATCCAAATCTTATTTTTTCATATCCAAATCTTATTTTTTGTATCCAAATCTTATGTCAAAAAATAAGATTTGGATACAAAAACATAAGATCTGGATACAAAAAAATAAGATTTGGATACACTTGTCTGACTCTTAACTTTACTCTTATATCTTAACTTATCATTTGTCATTTAACTTTACTCTTGTTTCTTAACTCATCATTTATCATTTAACTTTACTCTTAACTTGCCATTTGTCATTTTACTCAACTCTTAACTTTTAACTCTTGACTTTTCCACTTGCGGAATTGGCCCCAGATCGGTTTTTGGATATCAATTTGACTTTGACAATGAATTTTCTGTTTGAGGAAAGAGTTTCTCTTTGACGTATTTACATCTTTGACGTTTGCCCTTTTTTCATTTTTGTGGCACCGTTTTCGTTGTTTTCAACCATGTTTGACAATGGTTTGAACGATTTTTTCAGTTTTGGCATGCAGCCAGCTGTGCCTTATATTAGAGGCACACCTTGTATTTTTTCTGTCATGTTCAAAAAGGCCAAAAGGTGTACCTTATATTAGAGGGTACCTTATATTAGAGGCATACCTTTGATTGGAGGTAATACAGTAACTGAATATTCTGACAAAAAAACAACCCCCTCAAACAACTTCCCCTCGATTAACTCCCCCCTCAAAATATTCTGACAGATAAATAACTCCCCTGGGGACTTATTCGAGGATTTATGGTAAATAATTGAAAAAATTTAAAATAGGTTTAAAGCGATGGACCAAAGCCACTAAATAATTGCATACACCTATATACCACCCAATTATTAGCATTCCACCCTGCCCACAGCCAGAGATAGGGTGTCTGAAGTGAAATCAAAAATTGGGGGCCGGACTTGGGTGGGAAGGTGTTTACATGATGTATATTACTGTTAATTTGCATTGCAGCTACACAGACTAGTTTGTGTAGCTATCTATCTTTTTATGTCCAAATATATCCTGTTTGGACACATTTATTACCTGTTTTGGGTATGCAAATGCCTGCTATTTACCTACTCCTTAGGAAAATTTCTGACGAAATCCCCCTCGAATCACCCCCCCCCCCCCTCGAGATAACCCCTCTTCAAATTTTGCTGGTGAAATAATAAACCTCCATGGGGTATTTTGAGGTAATATGGTACTTAAAATTTAAATACTTTTTTGAGAAGGTTTGCCATTGTTAGTGATGTAAAAGCGCCATGGTGCTGGCGCCTGGTGCTAGTGCCAAAGCACCAAGCGCTATGGCACTTGGCGCTATCTTACTGTGGCGCCGTGCCCATGAATGCGCCATGGTGCTTTTAGCGCTTGGCGCTATCTTTACCCATCTCCAGGAACAAATTGCCTGGCGCTGGCGCTTGGCACCAGTTTGCTCTGACGCCATTGGCGCTTGGCGCTGGGGGTCGGAATAGCATCATGACTTTGGGCACTTGGCAGCAACGTCCTGGTGCTTTGTACTTGTTCCGGCTGAAAAGTCCCCGGGCAGTGCTCGCCATTCGCGCTAGGGGTAGGCTATGGTCATAAATTTGTAACAGGTTAAGATATCAGGAGTTTTCACCTAAAATTTTACCCCTCTAGCTCCGCCCACTGCGGAACCGAGGGGGTTACAATTTTGGTCATTTTGTACTGATGTACAAATGGTGCTCTAGCCCAATGCTGCTTTAAGTTGTGATCATGAAACTTTGGCTAGTGTAAGCCACCAGTGTTCGCGATGTGCTGATACTTGATAGTATTCAACACTTTCATCAAAATCTTGCTATTAAGTTAAATAAATATGCAGATCAGGGTGATGTGTAAGAAACGTGGGAACTGTGATGGATGTTTTGGTGATGGTCTGAGATCATGTTGTATGGCAGTGATTTTAATGTTGTTTTAAAATATGCAGTAAATGAATTATGTGAATACAATTTCCTTATTACTAATCTGTAGTGGACACATTACCTGTGTTCAACAGTAGTGTGCATGCAAAATGATCCTGTATTAACCAGTATTAACCAACCAGAGAGGCAGAATGATGAATTTGGTAGTGAGAGTAGTGACAGTAATGGCAACATGGACTAGGCTTATGATATCATAGCTAACGTTGGTTAGTGCTGGCACGTTGCCAACACTGGTGGCTTACACCAGACAAAATTTCATGATCACAACTTAAAGCAGCATTGAGCTAGAGCACAATTTGTACATCAGTACAAAATGACCGAAATTGAAACCCCCACAGTTCCGCAGTGGGTGGAGCTAGAGGGGTGAAATTTTAGGTGAAAGCTCAAAACACCCGATATCTTAACCTGGCAAAATTTTATGACCGTAGCTTACCCCTAGCGCGAATGGCGACCACTGCCCGGGGACTTTTCAGCCGGACTAAGTACATCACTACATCGCTGTCTACAAATCTGTGGCATGAACGGACCCGTTCGTCCCCTGACAACATCTGCAAACCGCTGTTCGCCGGCTGTATATGCCGCGGGTGTACACGAATATCTTCGCCAGAATTATGTTGACGGCTGACTGGTCAAACCAGACGTGTCTGGGGGTCTCCCCCCCCCCCCGATTGGGGTAAAAATCTGGTGGCCCTTTGTAATCTTTGTGAATTCAAAGCTCAGTAAGAAATTGGGTTCATGAAGCGAGTGGAAGCGGGCTGGATGGGCGCAAAGGGACGTGCTGCTTGCACACGCTTCCACCAGCAGTATGATGAGCATCATGGGTGAAGTGTCGTCCACACACCGCACCTGCATCACACCTGCTTCACGCACATCCATAATTGTGAAAACACTTCGCGTTTCTGGCGCTTGCACACCTTCACCATTGTATACATTTAAGTGCCAGCGCCACGGTAAGACGTGTGAAGTACCTTTACATAAATATATACCGTATTTCCTCGAATACCCCCCCCCCCTTGAATTAACCCCCCCCCTCGAAATACCCCCAGGTGTTTTCGAGCTGGGAAAAAAAATAACCCCTCCCTCGAAATACCCCCCTCTGAAATGATGTACATCATGTATGCAACGTACATGATGTATTTATTGCTGCCGGTTCGCACCGCAGCTACACATTGAAGGATCTCGAGCGGGGGATTTAGGAGTTTATTGATATCCGGAGTGTCTGCCAACTGCCCTATGTGGGCTATCACTGAACATTAAATAATTCACATCAGGAAGCATCAATAAGTTCACATTTCTAACATTATCCCCTCTCAAATTAGCTTGAAACTGAAGGCTGCTCCTCTCCCCCTCCTCCACTAGTTCATCCATGTAGATTCGGGTCCAATGTCAGTGCCATTGACATCATTTTGTGCCGGTGCTGGTGCTGGCTAGAAGCATTGCAGGAGTAGTTGTCGGCAGCCACATGTGTGTCACAGAATGCCAGCGGAATGCAAGGTGGATATGCAGATGTGGGCATGTGAGCGTAGCCATATAACGCCTTTGATGGATTGTTAGAAGGGAGGGGGGTGCGCTTGTTACTGTGTTGTGGAGTGTAACAATGATGTTGCTGGTGTACAGGAATTGTGGAAGCCATTGGAGGTGACATGTTAGGAGTTGCACCAGGACTATAATGCACATTTGAGTTCATACCAGGACCGTAACATTTTCTGGCCATTTGTGCCAGTGGTGTTGCATTTGGGGTTACACCAGAGCCATAATGTTTCCCATGTTTCCCCTTCTTGGAACCAGTAGATCTCTTTGTTGGATTGGTTGCAAGGGTGGTGGGGACCTTGGCAGTCTTTTTGTTCACCAACTTGCCTCACAATTCAGGGTCAGGACCTTGGGGTGTAATGGGGTTATGTGGGAGGTCTCGCAATATAGAGCCAGGATGCACACCTGGACCATGGGAGGGCAGTGCAGCCTGTGTCTGCTTTTTCACACTGCGGAAATAGTCATCAATTTGGCACGCCATCTGACTCATGGGAACCTTACCCTGGGAAAACTTCAAGTGAAAGTCGGCCATGACATAGCAATTGAAGCGCAATTCGTCAAAGCGTGACCCCACTTTTAAGGCAACTGAAAAGATATGTAGTCCAGGTCGTCCACCATGAAGGATCTCAAGTGGGGGATTTAGGAGTTTATTGATGTCCGGAGTGTCTGCCAACTGCCCTATGTGGGCAATCACTGAACATTAAATAATTCACATCAGGAAGCATCAATAAGTTCACATTTCTAACAACATATACCCAGTGTGAGTAGCAATTACGTTAATATGCCCACATATATCCTATTTCGTCACATGTATTACCCCTTTTGGGCACGTTTTGACATAATCTTTTGTACCAATTTCACAAAAAGTTCTGACGAAATAATAACCCCCCCTTCAAATAAGCCCCCCCTCGAAACACCCCCCTCAAAATTTCCACTCTGGAAAAATAAACCCCCTAGGGGTATTTCGAGGAAATACAGTATTCATAATGTGTGTCTCTTCATTTGTCACCTCCCAAATTAAAAAAAAAAACAACCAGGAAATTCAAAACCTTATTTCCAAAAAAAAACTTTGTCAAAAAAGTCAGAAATTTTTGCGCCAGGGAAAAATTTTGGTGCATTATTCGCAAAATCCGATTATGGTCGTGCTTTTGGCATTTTTGAAGGTGGCAATGCTGCTGGAGCCGTGACTCTACCCAAGCCACCTGACGTGTGCGAAGCCAAACGGGATGTCATGACTACAAAGGAACGTCATGAATTCATTTTGAAGCATATATCTACCCAGAATCGTATTGATTTATCACCAGCTCACAAAAAGTGTTTGAAGATTTGTTACTAGAATTCCATGATGTATTTAGTTGTGGGGATTATGACGTCGGGAAAACTTCTTTGGTTCAACATGCGATAATCACTGATCCTTTACATCCACCTATTAAGCAAGCACCGCATTATGAGCCTGCTCATAAAAGAGATTTTATTCAAAAAACTATACAAAGCATGTTGCGGGAAGAGATAATTGAACGGTCAGATGGGCTGTGGGCATCACCGATCACTATTGCGCCCAAGGGCGCCGATAATTTTCGATTTTGTGTGGATTTTAAGCAGGTTAATTTAATTACCAAGATTGATAGCTACCCCTTGCCACGCATTGGTGAACTTTTGGCAGAATTCTCGGGTAGGAAGATTTTCACAGCCATAGACATCCACCACGGGTATTACAATGTCCCGCTGGCCGACGAGGACACCCGGGAAAAAACGTCGTTTGTTTGTAGCCTCGGACAATATCGTTATACGAGAATGCCGTTCGGTACGTGCAATGCTGGCGCGACTTTCCAGCGTCTCATCAACCTAATGATCATGGATTTGAATGAAGATTTATCACGTGCATGGATTCGCGCTTACATTGACGACATTTTGTGCAGTTCTGACACCGTTAATGAGCATTTGGTGCATTTACGCAGGTTATTTATGCGCTTGAGATGGGCAAACCTAAAATTGCAACCAGCTAAATGTCATTTTTTCGCTTCATCACTTAAGTATTTAGGTCATCAAATCTCTGCCGATGGCATCATGCCAGCGCCCTCGCGCACCGCAGCTATGACTGAGCAACCCAAGGTTCACACTAAACAAGAGTTGCGTCGATTTTTGGGTAAATGTGTTTACTATTTGCATTTTATTCCCAACTACAGTAGAATTTCATCCCCGTTGTATGATGCTCTAAAAGGATCAATTCCAAAACATGGTACGACACCATTTGTTTGGACAGAAGAAATGTTAGACTCGTGGGCTACACTCAAACATTGTTTAGCATCAGCGCCAGTGCTAATACATCCGATCAGAGACGGGCGACCATTTTATCTGGAAACAGATGCTAGTGCATTAGGTCTCGGAGCTGTTTTGTCACAATATGATGATGACAACAAATTGCATCCAATTTCATTTATTTCAAAACGTTTATCACACCCTCACAAAAATTTTTCAGCAGCAGAGCTCGAAAGTTTGTGCATAGCCTGGGCAGTGCGTCGCCTGGCCGACTATGTAGAAGGACAGAAGTTGATTGTTATCACCGATAATAGTGGGATACACCAGGCGTTCAGGACACCTCAGCACAGTAAATTGGAACGTTGGTCGATCTGGATTCAGGATAAAATTCATACCTTTATTCATCGCTCAGGAAAACTAAACTGTGTTGCCGATACTCTATCCCGCAATCCCATTTCTGAACAGGAGTTCGGTGATGATGAGCTAGACGAAGCCACTGAACTTATTCGTGGGGGAGCAGGTATTCGCGTTCCTGATGGGTATAATTTACCATCTGATTTTCAACAAAACAAAACATTGTCAATTCAAGCGGAAATTGACTGGAAAGCTATCCAAAGGGACGACCCGGAATTGTCAGCATTGATTTGTCAGCTGGAGCTGGATGGGAACAGTATTCCTAACGCGCTGTTAATAGATGGCATTCTTTACCACAAAAATGTGTGTGGGGACCAGGCTTACGGTATCTGGCCACCACGTCCATGGCAACAAGCTTGTCTGGAGCAAGCTCACCTGGGAATCTACGCTAGCCATGGGGGACAGGATAAGACTATAAAATTATTAACAGAATATTTCTCTTGGCCAACGTTGAAAAAAGATGTTTTGGATTTTTGCCAACACTGCGGTGATTGTATGCACTTCAAAAAGCATAGATTACACCCCGGGCCGCTGGGCTCAACAAGCACTCCAAGCCAACCGTTTGACGTTTTGCACATTGATACAATGCCATTTGAAAAATCTAATCTAAAATCAAAAGTAGTTGTTGTAGTCGATGCATTTACTCGCTATACAATTGCTTCTCCAGTGGCGTCAATGAGAGCGGAAACAGTGGCCAAAGCTATCTTGAAAAATGTTTTTATGATTTTTGGTGCGCCGCGTTTGATTGTTACAGATCAGGGGACTGAGTACATCAATTCTGAATTTAGGGCTTTATGCCAACAATTTGGGGTCCGACATTCACCTGTTTTATCTCATAACCCCGCAGCGAACGGGATGGTTGAGCAAGTAAATGGTCGGATACGCGATATTCACGCTTTAGTGTGCAAGCAGCATCCTACGACAAATTGGAAGGAATTATTGCCACTAGTTATTCTGAAACATAATTTATCATCGAATAAAAATACCGGGTGCTGCCCATTTTTCTTGATATATGGGCACTTACCTCATTGGAACTTGTTTTTTGTTGCGGCCAGACATTTGGACCCTGCACATGCGAGAATGGTGGCTAAATCAAACAGTGACAAAAGTAGGGCCAAATATAAGCAATACTTGGACTCTAAACATCAGACTGTTGTAAATGCTGGTGATTCTGTAATGCTACGAAATTTCTCAGCGGATCGCTCATTGCCGAGATTTTCTGGTCCACATTTGGTGGCCGAATGTCGCGAGACAGATTTATTTATTCATGTCGGTGACAAGATCATAAAGGTGCCACATCGGTACTGTTGGAAACTAAATATATAATTGTGTGGCTGGTATTTTCATTTCTTTTTATTTCTACTGATTTTACAAAAACACAAGGTAATGAATGTTGAAACATTTTTTAGCACGCGCGTGTCATTTCGGAAGTGCACATCACTTCACTTCTCATTTTTTGTGGCACAGTGCCATGTAATAAGTAAACACAACAACACGCCTCAAAAAATCTATCGAAAAAACGTGTCGAAAGTCATGAAAATCGCGCTAATCTTATTTTTGTTGATTGCTGCATGCCATGCCGGCCGCAAAAGACCCCCGCGCGACGAATCCGCGTCACGCTCACCTCCGAGGACTCCTTCACCGACTGCGCCTCCCACACTGGAATACGCTGACGATGATGAACCTGCAAATCCTACTGAACAATCTAATCTAGTTCCGGATCCTGATATTCAGCCTGAAGAAATTTCTGACACGGAAATGGACGCCCAAGTTGAAGCTGAAATTTCTACTTCCGGCACGGCTACTCTACAGGAAAAGTATGCGGCTGTGAAGGAAATTTGTGTTAAAATGAGCAAGGATTTCGCTAAAGTGGGACATAATTTTAATAATCTTGGAGCCAAATATCAGAAGTTGAAAGCTGAACTTGATGAGGTGCGCCAATCCGGTGAAGATAGACACCGCACTATAACTGGATTTCGAGTAAATATAATTATTCCGTGGATTTTTTGGGCAATTTTTGATAGTGATTAAATATTTCAACAATTTCCTGAAGGTGGAAAATCGGCATCTTGGTGAGGCGCTCAGCAAGTCCGAACAGCAGTGCAGAGAACACGCACGCGTCAGGAGGGATCAGCTCAGGCAGATTGACCAGTTGACGGATGAGTTAGCAGATGTGCGGGCACGGGAAAATCCATCAACATCGGATATGAGTTTGCAGACTAACACTACATTTTTTCCATTGGTTTGTGCTACTTGTTCTAATAATCGATTGAAAAACTATTTTTCCGGTTATGTTAAAGCTCATTAAAATTGCGTGGTAGAATCACATTTTTATGGTAGTTAGTGGGGACCCTAACACTGAGTAGAATTTGTTGCAGTGATATTTCTGACTTTTTTGACATTCAACTCAGTATGATAGATGTGAACATGATTCCAGGTCGGGGATGTGAACATCGATTCGTCCAAGTTTTGGCGGCGCGCGGAATTTGGGCCAACGTGTGACAACTGTGAATCCTCAGGAATTGCGTGCATCACGTTTTGCCTCTATTGTTAGGGCCAACGCGAATTTTGTTGACCCCGATTGCCCTAGTACTAGTGCTAGTACTCAAGTTCGAAATTCTGAGGTTCACCCTGTTGACAATCGCCGCTTGAACCGTGCCTTTACTCCAGCTCCCAGGAGCTATCATAATTACCAGCGTAGGCGCCATATTAATCGAGATAACGCCCCACAAAAGCGCCGTAAGGGTGCTCATTCTCGTTTGTCATGTAATTCGCATAAAAAGGGCAGGCGCCGCCACTATTCCGAATCTGATCACTAAAACATCGAAGGGGGGGAAAGTCACTAGTCACTTGTGAAAATTTCAAATGTGAAATTCCTGGACCAATGGCAATCTGATATAAAATGAAAAGTGATCAAGTTTGGTGGTGAAAATCGTTTAGGTGTTTTGTTTGTTGTCTTGTGATTGAAGTATTTGTGTTTTTTGGGTCATTTGGTCCTCTAATTCAGGGGGGATCAATGTTGGGATGCGTGTATTGATGTGTGTTCCCTTTGTGGACTTATTTAATAGACGCCCGCTAGTGCTCGAGAGGCTTCATCAATAAAGATATCAAAATCCTTCCAAACCGATCCGTCAACTTTACAAGACATTTTACCATCACAAACAGCGCCATTTGAGGTGCCAATGGGCACCGCGCCATGGCGTCATTGGTGCTTGGCGCCATTTCTCTGGCGCTTCTCCATCACTTATGAGAAATCTCCAAAAGTCCCAATTCTTTAATCAACTCCACATTCTCACAAGAAAATTGTTACAAGCGTGAGCTTGGCCGTGTAGCTACGCTTGCTAGAGAATCCAATAGATGAAGCGAGAGTACAAGTCAAGCACGCGAGAGGAACCACTTGTCCTATGCCCAACCTACACCTTCACCCGTTCGATGTAATACTTCTCCCAAAATCACTGTTCATGTAAACGTATGCAAATTGAGGTATGCAAATAGGTAGGAAATACCAGATGCCTAAGTAACAGCCTTTGATAACAAATGAGTTGGCCTAGCGCACAACTGATCTGAACAGACAACAAGGGCTGCTTATATATCACGAGTGAAACACCTAAACCTACTGCACAGCCCTCTAACATGGATTACACATACTTTCTTAAATATAAAAATGCACTGCACTAACAGATAACCTATGTGCAGTACATAACGAGTGATAGGTAAAGTGTAACTAAATAATAGGCGCTCAACAGATAACAGGCGTGCACACAACAACCCCCTCCAAGTCGCCTGCACTGCAGGGGGCTGACTACTGAATGAGATGAAAAATAGAAAACCCGTAACATTTTGGAAAACCTGAGAATATTTGAAAAATGCCTAAAAATAAACCAAATAGATCACCACTGCCCTTTTCACAACTGCCCCTGGAGTAACATCTCCTCGCCCTGCTGGCAAACCGACTTGAGACCTTTGTGTGACTTTTTACCGCCAGCTGAGGGCCGCGCGACCCGGGCCGGTGTCGCCGCTGGCTCGCGCAGCTGCTCGATGAGAGCGCTGACCGACGTGCTGCCGCCCTCGCTGTCCGACAGGTACAAATCTGCATCCAATTGGCAAGTTGACAACAAAGGGTCGCTCGTCGGTGAACTGGTGGGGCGAACAGGAGACGTTCCCAATGAAGATAACACCGGGGAAACGAGCAGCGGATTGGAAAAAGTGACAACTTTCTGCCCTCCCCGTGAATCTTCATTCGGCTGTCCAAAAACTACTGGCTGACCGGCGTCCGCCGATGCCACGTTGCCGCCAGACGCGGCCGCAATGTCGCCGCTGGTGCTGGAGCTGCCGTGGTCGCTGGTGACGGCGCCAGACGTGGTGCCGAGGCCGGTGCTGGTTGCGGTGCCTGGCTCGCTGCCGAGCGCGCCGCGCGCCGTGTCGCTGGAGCTGCAGCCGCTGCGGGTGCCGGCGCCGGTGCCAAAACGGCCGTGCTCAGCTCGCCCTTCCGCAGCGCCTCGGCTTGACTGTGGCGCGTGTGCTCGTCAGCCGGCCGCATAAGGATGGCCATCGGCTGCTTACCCGGCCGCCAACGCGTGCCCGGGCCAGTCGCCACTGGCTTGTTTTGCATGGCCAACCGCGTAATAGCGCGGCGGCCAGTCAGACACTTAGGAAAACTAGTCGGTGGCGGCGAGGGTTCCCCTTCTAAGCTAGCAATCCGCTTCTGCCCCTCGCGCCACTCAGCTAAAATGCCTTTAGACAGAGTCATGAGCTCTGTCAACTTAGCCTGGAGCGAATCCCGCTCAAAAATGGCATTTTTCAGACGCTCCCTCAGCACTTCAATCTCGTCGCCCAAAAGTGCAGGACTAACTTCTGCCGTGGCGCGCAGGCGGGATGCCTCCTCTCGCATCGCTTCCAGCTCGCTACGCAGCTGCACCTCCAAATTCAATGACCGCCGGAGGAGCGGGATAGCTTCCTGTGGGTCGGCCTGCAGCTGGTCCAAGCTGACCTGCAGGGCGCGGTTCTGCTCCTTGAGCGCGATGACCTCGTAGCGTGCAGCGATCAGCTCGGAGGCCTGCCAGTCTGAGAGTTGCATGAAAAATTGCAGTCGCCGCTCCCGTTCCGCGTCAGCGAGGGCGCTGACTTTGCTTGGCGCATACGCTGTGCGGATAGCTTCAGCCGCCGTCGGGCCGGGCGGCGTCGCTGGTGTCAGCCGCTTCCGAGCGAGTTGACGCAACTCACCAGAAGTTGCGGGGGCCGCCCCATCGCTGCTCTGCTCTGGCACGGCCGCCATCTTGTCGATCAGTAAGATCACCATGTTACAAGCGTGAACTTGGCCGTGGGGGGAAACCCTTATTTCAGACCACTCCACTTCCTCAATCATCATTTCCTGACGCGGTTCCGCGGGGGGAACCGAAAAATTTCCGTCGCCTCCAACAACCACCGTTTTTACTCCCGGCTTTTACTCCCTTTACTCCTAGTGTTTTTCGGCGGTTCAACTGACCGTTGCAAACTGTCCGTGGGCTGGCCGCTGGTTGGCTGGGCGAGCGCGCGCGACCGGGAGACGTCGCTGTTGCGCTGCAGGCGGGGGCCGTCGCCGTGGCTGTCTGCCAGTAGACCCAGCGTGGCGGTCACTTTGCGCAGGCTGGCCACGAGTTGATGGTTCTGCTGCCGAGCCTCGGGCGTCGCGAAGTCGTCGCGGTCGCGGGCGTCTTTGGCCTGTTGCAGCTGGGCGCGCATCTCAGAAGCCGCCGAGTGCCGCTCGCAATGGCGCTCACGTACCAACGGCGGCGTCGGCTCGTGCTCCGTCGCCGAACCCGCCGTCCGCTTCGCCGCCGGCCAATCCGCGGCCGGGCAGGTTGAGTGTTTGCTGGCGCGCTCCATACGTAGTCGCTGTGCTTCTGCGCGGGGGTAATTGGTGCGGGTGAGGTCAGAATGGGCCCGAATTTTGCCCATAAGAGGATTGCAAGGATTTGTGCCTTTTTGGCCCCATGCCAAAATCGCGACGTCTTGTTGGCGTGGTGCCAATGTGGAGATGTCATTCTGGCACAGTGCCAAAATTGCATTGCTTTGTTGGCGTGGCGCCAACGTAGCTGTGTCTTTCTGGCGTGGTGCCAAGATTAGATGGTGGTGCGGTACTCGTACCAATTTCCCACAAATATCCAAAATAGCAGTGGACTTGTCGATTCCCACGATAGTGTGGGGACCTGTACAAAGGGGTTGAATTTTTTTCTCTACCGATAAGTTGAAATCTTTCTTTTTATACGCCGAATCGCCCACGCTCAGCGGAGAACAAGCTTTCTTATCACATGCTGCCTTATAGCGCATTTGCGCATTTTTGATGCAGTTGCAGGCTTTGCGCCACAACTTGCCCAGTTCACCAGGACGCTGGGTAAGTTGCTGTAATTGGGCGCTCAGTGCCCGCAATTTTGCTTTGAGTCGAGTGTTACTGCTGGGGGGGCCGATGGTCATATTCGGTGAATTCGGTTTTTGTTGTGAATCGGATCGAGTCGTGTCAAGTCGAGTCGAGTCAAATCGAGTTGAGTCAGGTTGAGTTGTCGAGTCAGAATTGGTTTCGACGAGCCCCACCCCCTCCAAGAGGGATGGTAGGTACCCAAACATGAGCTCAAATGGTGGGTGTGCGACATCCCAATTGTAAGCGACATTCATGCGCAAAGCTATTTCTGGTAGCGCTGACGGCTAGTCACGTGATCCCGCGTTGTGGGCAGACCACTGTGCGTCAATTGCTCTACGCTGCGAATCGCGCGTTCGGCCAGGCCGTTGGATTGTGAATGGTACGGTGTCGTGCGGCGTAACTTGAAACCCCATTTTGCCGCTAACGCCTCCATCTCTTTGTTGGCAAATTCCGTGCCGTTATCGCTTATAAGCTCGTGGGGTGGCCCGAACTGGAAAATCACACCCCGCTCAATTGCTGAGGTGACCTGTTTTGCCGTCAGCTGCCGCAGCGGTGCCAGTACCACCGCCCGGGTCAAATAAGCAGGTGTCGATAGCCCCGAAACTCGGGCATCGGAGTCGTGTCTGCAGCCACCTTCGCCCAAGGGCGAGTGCCGGGCTCTACCGGGAACAGGGGGCTTACGCAGTGCCGCTGCGCGTCCTTGGTCAATTTGCAAATGCGGCAGGCAGCCACAAAATCTGCTACACTCTGTCGCATTCCGGGCCACGCGCAGTACCAGCATAACCGCTGCATTGTTCGCTCAATGCCCCCATGTGTACCCGTTAGTCCGGCGTGCGCGTTTTGGAGCAAAGTCTCCCGCATCTTGTGTGGCGCCAATGGCACGAATCCCGACATGCTGCGGCAATGCACGATTTTGTCCTTGCAGGTGTCGTGAATGCCACCAAACTGATGTCATTCAGTTTACCGTAATGAGTGATAGCTAATTGAGTGGTTGATTTACACTATGCGACAGTGCAGACTGTAGGTTTAGATAGCCACGGCAGTCAGGTGAGTTTGCGTGAAAAAGGGGGGTTTCCAAGGTTGTTTCAGTTGCTTTATTGTAGATTGCAGGTCAGATCAGGTAAATATAATCAGAAATTGTCCAGTGATGAGTACTACAGCCAAACTCCTAAGTTGTAGACTGACTAAAACTCCCAAAAGTGGGGACATCACAGAATATTGTATTAGTAAACAGCCTACAGTAATGTTTCACATATACTATAGGGAAAAAGTTGAAGAACATATGTTGCATTCAGATACTCAGATGCATTTAAATACATATAAATACTGTAGGTACATACATAGTACAATTTGAGTTCATAAGAAGCCTAAAGCAGGCACAGTCAAAGTTTCAGTGCAGCTGTCTAGCTTTAACAATTGTTGGGTTTTGCTGATGCATATTGAAGCTACCAAATAGAGCTGGTAATTGTAAATAGGGTTTGACACATTCCTATTCACCAAATTTTGTTATAAGGTACTTATACCTAGAAAAGTATATATTTCCTGTATCAGCAGAAAATTGTGAGTTGAATGAGCCTAATATTGAATTCATAAACCTTATTTCAACATAATTGACATTTTGAACCTGAATATTCTTAATAAACCTTCGGAAAACTTAATAGCCCCCAGAAACCTTCAGAAACTTAATCCACCTAATTTTCTTAACATTGACAAATTAGGTGTAATTTATGTACGGTCAGCACACTCCGGGCAGAAGAAGTTGTTGGGGGTGGTGGTGAGATAATGAAATTGGTGTTGGTGTTATTCTGTGTTTGGAAGTGCTGCTCAATGCACTGCACAATCCAATTGATTCTGGATACACGAATCTGGCATGGCCTCGCATCACCTCTGACGTGTACCAATTTGCTGTGGCACATCTGTGCCTTGTGGACGTGATCCCCACGCCTTTTGCTGCTTGCTGCAGTGCGTCGCAGCCAAGTTGACGCTGACGACGCGCCAACCACCGACACTGTTGCATTCCTACACTGTAGCATTCCTACACTGTAGCATTCCTGGTCAAGTGCTGCCAGAAACCTTTGAGAGTTGTCCACCGTCCGACAAGTGACACCTAGGCAAATGCTGGTGCCGCCCAACATCTGACACCTTGTCAGAGTGCTGGTGAAAGCTGCCTGGGGTCCTGACAGGCTTGTCAGAACGCCAGTGTCCTGCCGGGCGTGAGCGTAGCACCGCTCCCAAGTAGAAGACAGGAGTACCTTAGCTTTGGTACATTGATGGCTGCAGAGCATCAGCCAAACTTCTGCCAAGGCCTGTTGATGATCAGCAGGGCTTTTGTAGATCTGCCAGCTGCCGCACAATGTCCGTACTGATTCGGTCTAATCAATTGATAGCTGATTAGACCCTGCTCGCTGCGCCATGTCGTGAATGCCACCAAACTGATGTCATTCAGTTTACCGTAATGAGTGATAGCTAATTGAGTGGTTGATTTACACTATGCGACAGTGCAGACTGTAGATTTAGATAGCCACGGCAGTCAGGTGAGTTTGCGTGAAAAATGGGGGTTTCCAAGGTTGTTTCAGTTGCTTTATTGTAGATTGCAGGTCAGATCAGGTAAATATAATCAGAAATTGTCCAGTGGTGAGTAGTACAGCCAAACTCCTAAGTTGTAGACTGACTAAAACTCCCAAAAGTGGGGACATCACAGAATATTGTATTAGTAAACAGCCTACAGTAATGTTTCACATATACTATAGGGAAAAAGTTGAAGAACATATGTTGCATTCAGATACTCAGATGCATTTAAATACATATAAATACTGTAGGTACATACATAGTACAATTTGAGTTCATAAGAAGCCTAAAGCAGGCACAGTCAAAGTTTCAGTGCAGCTGTCTAGCTTTAACAATTGTTGGGTTTTGCTGATGCATATTGAAGCTACCAAATAGAGCTGATAATTGTAAATAGAGTTTGACACACTCCTTTTCACCAAGTTTTGTTATAAGATACTTATACCTAGAAAAGTATATATTTCCTGTATCAGTGGAAAATTGCGAGTTGAATGATCATAATATCGTAAACCATAAATACGTATATTCATAAACCTTATTTCAACATAATTGACATTTTGAACCTGAATATTCTTAATAAACTTTCGGAAAACTTAATAGCCCCCAGAAACCTTCAGAAACTTAATCCACCTAATTTTCTTAACATTGACAAATTAGGTGTAATTTATGTTCGGTCAGCACAGCAGGCAAACTGGACCTGACCCAGAGTGCCTGCCTCTAACTGCGTTTTCAACTTTGTGATCGAGGCATCGGTTGCCTGGGCTGCCGCCCAATCTATTGTCTGCGTGGTGGACCGCGCCATGTGGGGACACATCTTCTCCAGCGGGACTCGAATCACTTCACTGGCCTGCTGAAACGCCGCCTGGTCGGGATCGTTGATTGGGTTCCTGCTGAGCGCATCCGCCATGACGTTCTGCTCGCCCGGGCAGTACTTGATGATGAGATCTTTCAATGACAGGCGCACAGCCCATCGGTGAGTCCAGCGTTCAATTTTCCCATGTGCCGGTTTTGTGGGCGTGTTCATGAGTGCTTTGTGGTCTGTGCGCACAATCACTTTCTGTCCATCGATAAAGTCGCCGAGGCGATCCAAAGCCCACATGCAGGCAAGGGCCTCTTTCTCCACTATGGACCATGTTTTGTGTGTGGTCGGCAGTCTTTTCAAGACAAAAGATACAGGCCGCAGGAAGTCACCATGTTGCTGCATCAACACAGCGCCCAAACCGTAATCGCATGCATCCGTGTACAAATAGTACGGTTTTTCGCGGTCGGGGTGCGCCAGCACCGGGGCGGTGCTTAGTCGGTGCAGCAGCAATTGATACGCTTCCTGCACCTCATCTGACCACTGATCAAACGCGGGAATGGGGTCCGCCCTTCCCCGGACCCTTCCGGGAATTTACCCTTCGCCAGCGCGTTTAATGGTGCCGCAAGTCGATGGTAGCCCCGGATGTGCTGGCTAAAAGAGCCCGCTTTCCCCAAAAAGGTCTTTATGTGCTGTTTTGTGGTGGGTGTCGGCATGTCTAGAATTGCCGCCACATTGCTGCGTTTTGGGGTGATGCCCTTCTGGCTCAGCTCAAACCCCAAAAATTTCACAGTATTGCAGAAAAAGTAGCACTTTTCTGGCTTCAAACGGATGCCCGCCCATTGCAGCCGGTCAAACAGCTGCACCAGGTGCGTGAAATGTTCATTGGGATTGTTGCTTGCTACGAGACAGTTGTCAATGTACACATAAAAGACGGGCCGCTCGGGTTCTTGGTTCAATCCTGCCAGAACACAGTCCATGAGTCTCTGGAAACTGGCGCCCGCGGTTTTTAGGCCCAGCAGCATCTGCGTGTACGAGTACTGGCCCCGGCTACACACGAACGTGACCATGTCGCGCGTGTCCGGGTCAGCAATCGTCACGTTGTAGTAGCCGAACAAGGCATCCATGGTCGAGAAAATGGCGCATCCGCTCATTTGCTGGAACATGTCGCTGATGCGAGGCAGTGGGTAAGTGTCCCGCACTGTCAGTTTGTTCAACTTTCTAAAGTCCAGACACAGCCGGTAGTCGTCTTTTCCCTTCGGAACGATAACCAGTGGGAATGCCCAGGGTGACGAGGAGGGCACAATAAGTCCCTTTTTCAACATCTCGTTAACCGTTCGCCACACAAATGCTCGTTTTGGTGGCAATTCAAAACAGGCCGCGCACTTCACGGGTTCAGCCTTGGGTGTCAATGTGATTTTGTGTTCCGTTACCTGCGTCTCGCCGATGTCGTAGTCGGACAAGCTGAACAGGCCGCCGCGTCTGGCTAGGAGTCGACGGAACTCCTCTTTCAAGTGTTCAGGCAATGCCGTGCCGCTTTCCGCAGGCAAGCGGCCCCACACTTCTTTGATGTGGGCCTCTTCCGCTGCCGTTAGCGCGTGCCTGTCAGGTTTGTAGTCTGTTTGCAGTGGGGGCGGTGCCGGTAGTTCGAACGTGCCGCGAGCCTCGTCAATCGGCTCAGTGTGCTCGTGCAAAAACCGCCAACACTCAAACACCTCTGCCACCTTTGTATCTGCTGGCAAGTATTGGTCAACGGCCATCCGATTCACCACACACAGGGTGAACGACAATTCGTCCATCCAATCGCTGCGCGGGTGAAATGCCGCATTACACGCCAGACTGGGGACAAATTTGACCAATTCCCCTTCCTCGTTCCGGGTGTACGGATCCAGCGCATACGCCACGGGTTCATTTCTGGATGTGTGTGCCAAGGGTCCAGTCTTGTCTGTTCCTACCAGTATCTGGCACTGCTCACCAGTGGGAACTACCGTTGTTGTCATTACGCGCACATCTGCGGTGCACAGACTGCGCTGGTTCCTCGCCGTCTGCACCTAGGGCTTTCCCTTGCTGCCTGAAGTGCCACTCTAGCTGATCCAGCTCGCCTGGGCGTCCTGGACAATCTGCAGGTTACCCCAAATCTGCAGGTTACCCGCAGATATTTCATTAGTTTTACTACTGCAGGCAGCGTGTCCTCGTGCCAATGCCCATCTGGCGTCTGGTGGCGCACAGCCATGTCATACACCCGCAGGTGTTCTCTGGGAATAGCCAGGCCCGATGTGTGTACGTGCGACAGGGGATATTCCCTATATTTTGCTCGCTTGGTCTGCGCATCGGCACCTGCTTTCTGCCAGATGTCCTCCAATGTGGTATCTTCGATAAACAGGCCAATGTTGCAGCCTGTATCGATCTGGCCTGTTATGGGAAAACCCATAAAATAGATTGTTGCCATTGGATCGGCGGTGGTGCTCGTGTGTGCGCTGCTGCTGCCCGTGCTGTCCAGGGTCCCCGCCGTCACGCCCAATGCTACCGGCCACCATGTGGCCACGTCTGAATCGTAATCTTTGTCGCCAGGTTGCGGCTCCTCCGGTTCGGACTGGTCTTCTTCAGTGGCATCCATAGGCGCCGTCCAACAACTGGCCTGTCTGCGGTCGTTGTTGCTGGGGCCACCCATGGGTATGCCCATCTCTTGGCATACTTGCCGCATGTTTTTCTTTGCGTCTTCTTCCGTTTTCTCGATGCGTTTCAAATTGTCTTTGCGCCGCTGCAGCCGCTCGGGCTGAAATTTGTCCAATTTCGGGTTTATGTAGCAGTCGGCGGACGCATGGGGCATTGGCGTTCTGTGCCAATAATTTGTGCAAAGCTGGCCTTTATGTGTGCGGGGGTCAAATGTGGGTCGTCCCGGCTGTGCTGACTGCCTAGCGCATTCTGGGCTTTCGTCCGCCCGCTGCATTCGCTGGCTAGTCCCGGCCCCGCCCCGGCCCTGTTGCCGCTGCGGCCACCGCCATGGTCGGCGGTCCCTCGATTGCTGAAATTGTGTCTCCGGTCGGGGCGCTCTCGTGCGCTTGTCCTCCTCCCGGGCCATGTCCATTTTCAGGATGGCTACATCCAACGTGCACATGCCCTCTTGCCACCAGTCCCGCCACGGGTACCAGCAGGCCTTCGGGAGCAGCTTGTGCACCTCCGTGAACAAGTTATCGCCGATCATGCGCTCTCTCTCACAATCAGGGATGCTGTCGCTGATGTGATGGAACGTTGCACATAGGTTGGTGTAGAGGTTGGCTACAGAGTCACTTGGGTGCACCTGCAGACTGTACCAGTCGGCCACGGAGTAGATTCGGTGCTCCTGACGATAAACGCTGGCCAACCGATCGATAACATACAGCATGTTGTAGCGCTTTTCCTAGCGCATGGACAGGTATCGCTTTTGTGCCTTTCAAACAAACACCGTTGTCCAAAACATTTGTTGCTGCGGGTCGGGGACGTTCAGGGCGTACAGCATTGCTGTGTGGAGCCAGTGTTTAAACGAGCCACTTGTGCCCAGTGGCTCCCCATCAAATTTGGGTAGCTTTGCTGCCATGCCTGGTACCGCCCCAGCGCCAACTTTGTCGTGGCGTGTCAATGCCGCGTGTGCGTCGCCCAGCGGCTGCAGCCCCTCCGTGTCGACTGTCACAAACATGTCAACATAATTCACCAGGCGCAACAACAGCGGGCCATTTACCACCAGCGCGAGACGCTGCTCTGTGTCGAGTTCCCACACGTCTGCCGGGGTTGGCGCCGCCTGCACCGCTGGCATTACTTGCGCCGATGGAGAGCGCGACGTCACCGACATCGCTCGAATTTATAGCTTGAGCTGCTGGAGCTCTTTCTGCTTGGCCGCTACTGTCTTGTCCAGGTCGGCTACGTGCTGATCATACGCCCTCGTATGTGACGACACGCTGCTGCTCCGGCTGCAATTCCAATTTCGATTGCGTGGTGGGGCGTTCTGTGGCACGGCTGCTGATGACATGCGCATGGGTGACTGGGGCCTGTACGCCCTTTCAGAGTCTGCGTCAATGTTGCCCTTGTCGTCTGTGTCGACCGCCGCCGGGTCTTGCAGCGTGATTGTGACCTCTTTTGTGGCCTTAAAATGCTTGTCTACTAACTGCAGCACCTTCGTGACTAGCACCGTCGGTTGTAGCTGGGCCGGTGCAGGGGACACCGGCCACCCTGGTTTTGCCAATCTGATGACCTGAAACAGAATGTTCAGGATCGCCACTTTATTAGGGTTGTCCTCGCTTGCCCACGCGTTCAGCTGCGCCACCAGTTCCTGTCGCGTAAACGAGACCGGGTGCTTTCCGTAGCTGGCCTGCGGCTGCTGCTGGCAGTTGTCCTCCGCTGGGGGCGGTGGCAAGTGAAACATTGTTGTTTGCCTCCAGGGTGGTCACACGTGAAGTGGAGCCGTGTCCTAGTGTGTTGCCGTTTGCCGCCGGGGTGGTCTCACTCAAAGTGGAAGCCGTGTCCCGGGATGTAGTCGATCGCCGCCGGAGTGGTCGCACTCGGAGTGGAGCCGTGTCCCGGGGCATCGTTGCTGCAGCTCATGTAGTTGTGGCTGCCGGGTCGAATCAAAGTATGATCACCATGTTACAAGCATGAGCTTGGCCGTGTAGCTACGCTTGCTAGAGAATCCGATAGATGAAGCAAGAGTACCAGGTGAGCGCGCGAGAGGAACCACGTGTCCTACGCCCGACCTACACCTTCACCCGTTTGATGTAATTCTTCTCCCAAAATCACCGTTCATGTAAACGTATGCAAATTGAGGTATGCAAATAGGTAGGAAATACCAGATGCCTATGTAACAGCCTTTGATAACAAATGAGTTGGCCTAGCGCACAACTGATCTGAAGAGACAACAAGGGCTGCTTATATATCACCAGTGAAACACCTAAACCTACTGCACAGCCATCTAACATGGATTACACATACTTTCTTAAATAGAAAAATGCACTGCACTAACAGATAACCTATGTGCAGTACATAACAAGTGATAGGTAAAGTGTAACTAAATAATAGGCGCTCAACAGATAACAGGCGCGCACACAACAAAATCTTTCACCCCTAACTGTAGTATTGAGCACATAGCAAAAGTTGTACTTTGTGCCAAACTTGTCAGTGCACGTGCTGGGGACCAATTACAGTAAAGTGACACGTGACAGGGAAAATGGTAAAGTGAAACTGTATTTCCTTGAAATACCCACAAGGGTTTATTTTTCATAATTGAAATTTTGAGGGGGGTATTTTGAGGGGTGGGCATTTTTTGAGGGGGGAATTTTATTTCGGCAGAAATTTCTTGAACTCGCTATACAAATTTTTCTGTGTAACCTATGTCATTTGCATTCTCTTTACACTCAATTTGGGGGAGGGGGGTAGTGTCTAATAATTCAGAGTTCTCATTTTGAGGTGGGTATTTCAACGGGGGGGGGGGGGGGTATTTTGTCGAACTACGGTATTTTTGGGGTACATAAATTTGAGCAATCAAGTCACTTTTTTGCAAATTTTCTTGCCACTTGACACTTTTCTTGTCACTTGACTTGACAGTTGGTGAAATTGGCACCAGGCGGAGTCCATCGAGCTCAGATCTGTGATAGGATTGTTGAATGGATTTCAATATACAGAAAAAAAGTCCCAAGTGCCAAAAGCGCTGTGGTGCTTACTGCTTAATGCTTTGGCTCTGGGTCTGGCGCGGCAGAGTTGTTAAAAGTACCAAACTTTTCTCAAAGTATTTCAAAGTATTTTTTTTACTTACACTGCGTAAAAAATTGGGTACCTGAACGTAAAATCTGGTATTTATACTCAGGTGTAACGTAAAGCTATTATTTTTCCGATTTTGTAATCAGGATACTTTTCGTCTGTAAAACAGCAGATCAACTTGAATAAAACCCCAAAAGCCCAAAAGGCAAAACAAAACGCACTTTTATATTCAGAGATTGTATCCGCATCAGTGATAGCTTTCTCAGTCTAACATCCCCACCAAGAGAACTTCAAATTTATTGCAAATAAATAGACAAATAGACAAACTATGCAAAAAAAATTACGCCGGGGAAAAATCTTCAAATGCAGTACATTACCATACGTTTGTATTTCTTTGAATCTGGTTTGGTTACTTCACAAGCGCTGGTATAAACACTAATTTGCTCAGAGGTTGGCTGTTTAGAGCATAAAGTTAGAGTTCTATTTTTACGCTTTATTCGAGTCCCTCAACAACTCCCGATTGTACCCATTTTGGAGCATAAATACTACAGCGAAACGCAGTACACTTGCATCACATTTACAGGGACACTTAAATGATAATGTATATTTATTCTAATAGAACGGCATTTACCTCCAATAGAACGACACCTTCAGTAAAACGAACATTAGAAATTACGCTGTAAGTGTGTCAAAACACAAAATTTTATAACAATGGGTGGTGAGAACATCAAGCTGTTCAGAACTATGATTCAGCGTTGTTCTCACATCTGGTTTTGTTTGAATTCATGCTCTGATATTAAGATGTGGCTCATGTTTCTGTGGTAACTAGAAAGCGCTGGCGTGCATCCCGCACCTGAGCGCCCGCGCGAACCAGTCGCTTATTCAAAACTTGGCTTCGAGCCAACAGTCGTGCATGCATTTTACTCACATTGTTCAGTTCAAATCATGTGTCTGAAAAAAAACATTCTTTTTCTGTTAAAAAAGATACATCCGTTGCAAAAAAATCGCAATCTAATATTTATATCCATCCGTTGAATAATAAATAGATTTGAATATAAAAAAGACGATCATTATCTAAAATCATTTTCACTGCGGTTACGGCCTAAAGTGGGTCAGAGTGAATGAACCTTTTGCCATTTTTTATTTACCCCAGGCGGGAACATTTTTGGTGGTCCAGTTCGCAAAGTCGAGCCAAAAATCCCGTTTTTTTGGATTGTTATCATCTCGCTTGGCAATCAGTTCCTGTGTAAACTGCACTGTGAACAACGATGGAAAAAACACAGAAATTGAACACAGAAACTCATTGAGTTTCTGTGTTTTTGTTTTACACAGAAACACGGAAACTCATAAATTTTGAAAAACTCAAAACTCAAATTGTTTTTTTTTGGAGAACACAGAAACACGGAAACACAGAAAAGTTTTTTGAGTTTTTGTGTTTTTTCAGTGAAGTGGTTGAATGCACATTAATTCAGTTAAACTAAACAAGATTAGATAAGCATCTATAGTATGTAAATATGTACATAATGTATTCATATTTTATAATGGTACAACAAAAAGAAATTAAAGATGGCATGCACATCTCATGGTGGATTTGACAATTTAAGTTTTGACATTTAAGTATACCTTATTACCTTGAATAACCCCCCCCCTTGAAGTAACTCCCCTCAAAATGGACTGGTAGCCCCGCCCCCCTCGAAATACCCCCCTCCGGGATGATGTACATTATGTATCCAATGTACATGATGTATTTATTACTGCTAATTTGCATCGCAGCTACACATAGACTGTACTAGGTTGTGTAGCTGACTACATGTTTATTTCAAATATATCCTGTTTGTACGCATTTATAACCTGTTTTGGGTACGTAAATACCTACTATTTTCTATGATCTTTACAAAACTTTCTGACGAAATAATAATGCCCATGGGGGTATTTTGAGGTAATATGGTAGTTGTAGTTCAAATCAATTCCGTAGTCGTCCATACAGTGCACATCCATTGGAGAATTTTGGAGTACTGCGTAAATTGTCGTTTCTGGGCATTTTGTTGCTGGTGTTGTGATGTTGATGTCCTCATTGTGGACATTTTTGAGGACTTTTTTGTCACTTGAATGAATACACAAATGTTATGTGGGGTTAAAACATGTGCAAAACCAATATTTTATAAGAAAACCACTGTTTCCAGATCGAAATTCTGAAAATCAAATTTTTTGGGGGAAAACTCAAATTTTTTGGAAAAAACTCGCGTTTTTTTAGAAAAAACTCAAAAAACTAGAGTTTTTACAAAAAAAACACAGAAATAAAAACAGAGTTACTCAAGTTTTTTTCAAGAAAAAAACTCAAAACACAGGTATTCATTTTTGAAAAACTCAAAACACAGAAAGTGTTTTTTTTCTGGAGAACTTACCCATCGTTGACTGTATAATGACGGAGGTCAGGCGGACTGTTGAACGTCATGCAAAATGCCCGTGAAAATGTCAAACTCTGTTTCGTTTTTACTGGTCGTTTTCCATTTTGCAGGGCATTTTCCATGACTTTTGACACTTTTTGAGGGGGGTTCTATTATTTTGCCAGAAATTTTCGTAAGTTTCGTGGTAAATAGTAGGCGTTTGTAGTGTCCAAACAGGAGACATTTGTACAATAAAACGTTGATAGCTACACAAACTAGTATATGTGTAGTTGCAATGCAAATTAACAGTAATTTACATCATGTACATTGCATACATGACGTATTTATTATGTACATGACGTACATCATTCCGATGGGGGGGGTATTTCAAGGGGGGGGGGGTTTATTATTTCCCCAGCCCATTTTGAGGGGCGATTTATTCGAGGGGGGTTAATTCAAGGGGGGATAATTCAAGGTAATACGGTAGAATAATAAATGTACTACAAAAGCACGCCGAAAGTGGGAGAGAATCCTGCCATTTAAATGGAATGTATTATTGCGATGTTTAGTAAAGTGAATAGGTAGGAAATTTAAATCGAAACGCATACCGTCAGTTGGGGGACCAGGTGCCAGTCCCAGACCTTGTAAAATGCCCTGTAAAGTGCCAAATGTCATGTAAAATACCCTGCTAAATGGCAACTCAAATGCCAACCGAGTTGTCATTTTGCAGAACATTTTAGAGAACTTTTTACACTTTGCATGACACTTGACATTTTACAGGTAACTTTACAGGGTCTGGGACTGCCCCCTGGTTGCACATGGGGCAGTGTGTTGTTACGATGTCGTAGATGTCCTCCACGCAGTCTCCACGCAGTCGCGGCCGCGCCGCATCCCCAATCTGTGCGTTCAAGTCCAGCACACACTTTTTGCACTCGGCGGACACCGCCTGAAAAATGCCCTTTTTAAATTTCACCTAAATTACTTTTCACCAAAAAATTTCACTAAAAACTGATTAATTTCATCCTTAATTCGGTGATGCCAAGGGGGGATGTTATTCAAGGGGGAATTATTTTTTCTCTGTAACTTGCACTGTTGCCATCTTGGCAATAATAGTGATAAATTTATGTTAGGTCCTTAAAGTTTCGAGGGGGTATTTCAAGGAAACATGTATACCGTATTACCTCGAATTATCCCCCCCCTTGAATTAACCCCCCCCCCTCGAATTAACCCCCCCTCAAAATGGGCTGGGGAAATAATAACCCCCCCCCCCTCGAAATACCCCCCCTCCGGAATGATGTACATCATGTATGCAATGTACATGATGTATTGATTACTACTTATTTGCATCGCAGCTACACTTATACGCTCATTTGTGTACAGATGTACATCTATAGCCCCAATATTACCTATTTTCTCACATTTATTACCGTTTTTGTGTAAGAAAAGGCGCGTTCTTTAGTATGAATTTCATGAAAATTTCTGGCGAAATAATAAACCCCCCCCTCGAATAAACCCCCCCCCCTCGAATTAACCCCCCCTCAAATTTTGCTGGCGAAATAATAAACCCCCATGGGGGTATTTCGAGGTAATACGGTATGTATAACACTTTTTGACCCATCCTCATAAGTACATGTGAGTAAATAACTTTTTTTTGGAAAATGTAAAATTGAGTACTTTTTTCCATGGAAAATTTAAAAGCGACTGCCTACTTTTCTTCATAGAATACCGTATATCCTTGAATAAGTCCCCTGGGGAGTTATTTTTTCATCAGAACTTCTTTATGGGGAGTTAATCCAGAGGGGAAGTTATTCGAGGGGGGGGGGGTTATTTTTTCGTCAGAATATTAAGTAAAATTCATGATCAATATATTGTATAAATAAGGTTGAATTAGTTGCATAAACCTGTAAGTTTGTATAGAAATTCATTAACTCATGCAATGAAATGAATGGTAGTAAAGATAAATACGCTGAAATAAATACATCCTTTTAAACCTACCGTATTACCTCGAATTAACCCCCCCCCCTTGAATTAACCCCCCCCCCCCCTCGAAACCCCCCCCTAAGTTTCGGCTGAGGAAATAATAAACCCCCCCTCGAAATACCCCCCCTAAGATTGAGTGTAACGTGAACGTACTTGACAAATACCGCAGTTTGTGATCTGTACAATGCAGAACACACGTTAAAACTGATGATTAAGTGACGTTAGGGAAGGGTTTTTGTGTATATACAGTTATATATGCGTATAAACACATATACATCACTGTAATTGTTCGATTTTTCTATGTCTGCGTATGGGGAATTTCCGAAAATTTCTGGCGAAATAATAGACCCCCCCCCCTCGAATAAACCCCCCCTCGAATTATCCCCCCCTCAAATTTTGCTGGCGAAATAATAAACCCCCTGGGGGTATTTCGAGGTAATACGGTACATAAAGACGTTGTTTTGGATATGAACATTGTAGTCACCCCTTAAAGAGGGGGAGTTATTTGAGGGGGGGGGGGCGAGTTATTATTTCCTCAATCTCCTAACACAGGGGGAGTTATTTGAGAGAGGGGGGAGTTATTCAAGGGGGGACTTAATCGAGGATATAAGGTATGTAAAAATGGGTTCTTTTTCATGAGAGATGTAAAAGCTACTACCTTTTACATGTAGAGAGCGATTTTTTAGATTGGAAGTCAATAC
>OZ038456.1:25759157-25972689 GCA_964036195.1 Sphaerolaimus hirsutus
AATGTCAAGTTGTTCCCTGACACTGTGACGTGAAATGATGATGACGTGGAATGATAAAAATTGAATTTTTCAATTCGCTCTAGTTGTGGCTGATAACACTCAGTATTGGACACGATTGAGGTATTGATTCATATATTATCCTTAGAAAATTGTAGACCCGTAGCATGATCCACACTTGTGTAATTAATTTCACGACATCATTTCACGTCATCATTTCACGTCGAATCGACGCTGAGCTCTAATTCCCGCTTTAAAGAGATAAAGTTGAGGTTCAATTACTGTAATGCAGGTTTACAAGATGTTTAGATCAGTGTAGAGAAGTGGTACAGATTTTCTACTCAAAAGTGTGGTTCATTTAAGATTGTTAAATGCTCAAAATATTTCCCCCTAAATGTAATTTCAGCAGTTTTATTCACACCTGCCAACTTGTATTTTGTCTGACCATTCAAAGCTAGGTAACCAGCAGTCTGTCAATGAAAAGTGTCATAGATATTTAGTAATTTCTGGATAGGTGCTACTCATATCTTTATTTCATTCTCATCTGGCTAATTGTGAACTCAATATAAACACCTTCCCGGTCACGTCCGGCACCCTATTTTTGATCTTACTTGTGACACCGTATATCCAGTTCTAGGGCGCGCCAGAAGCTGAAACTTGGGGTAGGTATTGGTGCAACCCCCCTCTACTTCGCATAAATTTTGGGGGTCGCGGCGACCCCCCAAATTCATGCGAAGTAGAGGGGGGTTGCGCCAATATCTCCACCAAGTTTCAGCTTTTGGGGCGCCCTAGAACTGGGGATAGGATGTAAGAAGTAAAATAAAAAATTGGGTGCCGGACGTGACCGGGAAGGTGTTTATATTGTTTTTTCTATTGTTCAGCCGATTCTTACCCGATACCCGGTTATTTTATTACCCGGAACCGAAATTTTGATCATTTGAGAACCGAACCGGAACCAAGTTTAAGAACCGAACCGAGAACCGGAACCGAAAATTTTCAGGAACCGAGAACCGATACCCGAACCGAAATCTTTTGGAACCGAGAACCTAGAACCGGAACCGAAAATTTTGAAATTCCCAACCCTATTTTACAGGGTCTGGGACTGGCACCTGGACTGGTGGAAAATGCAGGAATCTGAACCTCACAAATATGAGTATCCCTTGATTTTTCAGAATGGACTGGCACCCGTGGAGGGCGGGAAGGTGCACAGACAACTGGCAGATATGAGCAACGACATGACTGTGCTGAAGGGACTCCTGCACGGCAGGTGACTTCTTCTCTCCTATTTTTTTCCCATTGTGTTTGACTCTATCACTAAGGGAGGTATTGTGTTTTTTCCAGTGTTTCCAGGTATTTTATTTAGATTTACCTCTGTAAAGTAAGTGCCAAAGGGTGTTGAAAATACTTTGTGATGCAGGCATCAAATTTTTATGTATTGTATCTTCAACTGGCATTATTTTGTGATTATGTATGTATTAGTACGGTAATACCATTTCCTCGATACTAAAAAAGAAAGTCAAACAAGAAACATTTTCATGTAAACACCTTCCCTGTCACGTCCGGCAGCCATTTTTTGATGTTACTTCTTATATCGTATCCCCAGTTCTAGGGTGCCCCCGAGGCTGAAACTCGGGGGAGATATTGTCGCAACCCCCCTCTACTTGTCATCATTTTGTCAGACGTTTTGGAGGGGGGAGCTATTCAAGGGGGGATGTTATTCAAGGGGCGAGTTATTATTTCCACAGAACTTGCACTTTATTCCTTGCGTGAATCCATCCCATCAGCTCATGTAATCCAGGTATTGAACAGTTCAAAAACAACGGAAACAAGGTATTCATGCTAAAATCAGTGTTCATTAGCATCTGAATCATTCAAATACACATTGTGGATACACATATCAAATACCACAGGGGGGAGTTATTCAGGAAGGGGGAGTTATTCAAGGGGAGGAGTTATTTTTGCCCCAGCTGGCCAACAGGGGGATTTATCCAAGGGGGTGTTATTCAAGGGGGGTGTTTTTCAAGGGGGAGGACTTATTCAAGGATATACAGTATTATGAATGTTTACCCATGACAACAAAAATGTTTTCTTTCTATATTCTTTATGCTTTCTTCAAGTATTCTTTATGGAAGGGCAGTTAATTCATGGTTAGCATTCCAACTAATGTGTAAAATATAATACAAAAATACTCATTCTGTACTTGCAAAAATTACTCTGCTGTACTAGAGTACTGTCAGAAAGTAAACATACAGGCGAATACAGATACTTTTTTCAAAGAATGTGTATGCGTGTGTATTCAGTATCAGAGTATGCATACTTTTTGAGTAAAAGTAAATACGCATTAACAACTATGTACACAAGAACGCTTAGAGATATGAATCCCTAACTGGACGTGTTGGAAGCACTTACCGTCCACCTACATTGTGTTCATAATTTATCCAAAAAGCTTCTGCAGTTCTCGAGATATGAATTTTGAGTGTTCACTGAAAGGATACCGATTTATGACATCATTGCAAGTAAATTGTTGTTGTGGTGCCTACAATTGAAAAAATTATCTCAGCACTAATTATGGTTCAATATTAACCATCTCTTCTGAGTATGTGATGTTTTTCATATGAACAAGAGTGGACACATCATTTATGAGAAAAAGGTATTTCTAACCATGGATTTGTGTATGACAATTGCAACGTTTTTTGCATCTCATTTTATGTTATGTGGTCAGTTGAGGGTTGTTTGTATTTTATTTGTATTAACACAAATTTAACATACTAAATATATTATTGGAAAACTGGAATGAAGTATTAATTAGTGAAATAGTCACTAAAAATGTAACGAGTTCAGTTGACACTGACTAGGAATGACACTATTAAAACTGTAGCACTAATAATAAACTAGTTCCTCCTTAATAATTACTACCATAAATATCAGCACTGGGTCTTTGTCTAATAAGTAGAACTTCAATTAGGTGGGGGCAGGATTTGGGGCTTGCTTAGTCTCCTAACAAACATAATTATGCTCAATGCCTCCAAACACAGCAAAAAATGGGAGTGTGATGGGTCAGGAAGCGGGCGTCTCGCTTCCACACGCTTCCGCACGCTTCACCAAATATCTTGAAATTTGTGGTGAAGTGTTATCCACACGCTTCACGTGCTTCCAAAAATGTGGAAGACACTTCACGCTGCTTGGCGCTTTCACACGCTCCACACACATATACATTTGCGTGCCAGGACTATGTTATGAAGGGTGAAGTGCTTTCACAAAGATTTCGTGAAGCGCGTGGAAGCGCATACCAGGTTAGTGAAGCGTCGGGAAGCGTCGGCGTGAAGACACTTCAGGGCGCTTCACCGCGCATCCAAACACCTATTTTTCGCTGTGAAACTAAACTATGATCTATGCCTCCTCCTGTCCTCCCAACTAACAGTCAGATTGTGATGTGAACCAGACAGCCAAATTTCACAGTTCCATCAACATGTAACCATTTCTTCATCAATAAAAAAAACCCTTCACAGCTGCAAATTATCCATGTGTGAACTGGGAGGCAGATGTAAGGAAAGTGGCGTATTCTCATGGATTCTGCTGGCTGACCACAACCAACACGGACACCTGGCCCAACCTTTACAAATCCAGTGGTAAGCACTGTTTTTAAAATGTACACTCCTGGAAATATGTCTTTACATTCCCGGCAGAGTTGTCGAAAGTACTGTACTTTTCTCAAAGTAAACGTAAACGTAAAGTATTTTTAATCTACTCACAGCCAACAATGTAAAAAAAAAAACAGAAATTGAACACGGAAACTCATTGAGTTTCTGTGTTTTTGTTTTACAAAGAAACATGGAAACTCACAAATTTTGATAAACTCAAAACTCAAAAGAGTTTTTTTGGAGAATACAGAAACACGGAAACACAGAAAAGTTTTTTGAGTTTGTGTTTTTTCAGCGAAGCGGTTGAGTGCACCTGAATTCAGTAAAACTAAACAAGATAAGATATGCATGTATAGTATGTAAATATGTACATAATGTATTCCTCTTTTATGATGAAACAAAAGCGAAATTAAAGATGGCATGCACATCTCCTGGTGGATTTGACAATTTAGGTTTTGACGTGTTTTTAAGTATTGTTTAGTTCAAATCAATTCCATAGTCTTCCATACGCTTAGGGTTCAAACGATATATCGTATCGAATATCGAATATCGGATATCGACCATTTTTTAATATTGAATATCAAATATTGATATCGAAAATTTTGAAAAAATATTGAATATCGATATTGAAAATTTTGAAAAAATATCGAATATCGATATCGACCATTTTTTCGATATATCGAACCTGTATTGTGTCCCCAAATTTACGTTTCCTTTTCATTTTGAGATGTTTATGGTTGATCTGATGTGCTTATAGTATTGTATTTGATGAGTAAAAGTACAGTATTTATAATGTCATTGTTGTTGGAGTTCTAAATTTGAATCGAGAAAACGCTGATATACTTTTTTTGCAACAAGCCCTTAAGCAATTAGGTTAGGATGAACTGTAATATCTACCAATTGTTATTTAAAAAAATATGAATTAGATATTAAACGTAGGTAAACGTATAATCAAAAATTTGCAGCACCTATCGGCACAAAAATTGGAGTAAACGAGTGCGTAAAGAACAGCACATTTTTATATTCCTTCTTACTATCTTTATATTTTCTTTTTTACTAAATTCCTTTCTCGTTCGCTCTACAAGAACAAAATATAACTTTCCAATTTTGTAGAATGATATGTCTGTCGACTATACATATTGACATATTCACGACCCACTGTGTACCGTTTTTCTACCGTATTTAAGATGTATCGCACTTCGCTGTTCAGTAAGATGTTGAATTTCATTGACGCTCAGCGAAGCGAAACATAAGTAAACCAAACCTGTGTAATATCATGTCTGCCGACTATATTTGTCTGATACACTTTGATTCATCATGTTTTTCTTCTATTTTCTACCATTGAGTGATGTAAAGCTTGTTAAAATCACTTGCACCATTCAAATTTCAGTAAAGAGATGATTAAACATGTGTGCAACGAGCCTGTGCCTCTCCGAATGTAAACCCGCCCCGAATGTATACCCGCACCGAATGGAAGCATGCCCGCTCCGAAGGTAAACCCGGCCTGAAGGTAACTGATGCTACCTTCGGGCCGGGTTTACCTTCGGAGCGGGCATGCTTCCATTCGGTGCGGGTATACATTCGGGGCGGGTTTACATTCGGAATGAGCCTTGGTCGTGTGCAACCACATGAAAATACGACATGCCACTTGAAATATGCCTTGCTATACCAAAAGCATATCGCAATATCGAATATCGAAAATATCGAATATCGACAATTTTTCAATATTGAATATCAAATATCGATATCGAGGTTCCATATCGTATCGATATCGAATATCGAGTTTCAGAAAAAATATATTGAATATCGAATATTGATATCGAAAATTTTGAAAAAATATTGAATATCAAATATCGATATCGAAAAGTCATATCGTTTGAACCCTACATACAGTGCACATTCATTGAAAAATTGTGGAGTATTGCGTAAATTGTCATTTCGGCAGATTTTGTGGATGCTGATGTCGTGATGTGGATTAGCATTTGAAAAAATGACCAATTTTTTGGAAAATAAATATGGATATATCACTCAGAATTTTGAGAAAATATAAATATTTTTAAATCTCTCTAGCTTTTCAAAAAATAGTATTGCTTTCACATTTTTCTGGGAAAAATATTTTACTCACATCTACACCTGAGTAGGAGTGAAAAAGTATTTTCGCATTTTCTGTACTCAGTGGTGAGTAAAAATACTTTAGATTTACATATCCTTTTAAAAAGTTCAGTAATTCTAACAACTGTCTTGGTAAAACAAGACTGCAAATGTGAATTGCATCACAAATTGACAAATGAAAATACCTAATGGATAGTGAGGGAAATGTTTTCAAATTCATGCAGGAATCCATCACAAATATTTCAAGGGCCAGCTGGCTGTGCTGTCTGACCCAGATGTCAGGATTGCTGTGTGGCAAAAAATTATGGTTATTATTAACATATTTTTTTTGCATTTTTGGAGTTGAATTTACTGTGGTCTGTGAATGCTATGACAGGGAAAGGCCCAGTGTGGATGTCCAACACAAATACTTCTGTTACATATTTCAGCACTGTTTGTTACCTGTTATCCATTGTGCCCATTGTGCCCATTGTTTGTTCCCTATTATATGCAATACCTTATCCATAGTGTGTGCTAACTTGCTATAACTTGCAATTTGTTTATTGGCATTTTTGGCACTCACACCAGGATTAGGGGTTCATGTGTCAGTGTATAAAATTACCCACCTCGAATTACCCCCCTCAAAATACGCCACCTAAAAATTCCCACTCTGAAACAATATACCCCAGGGAGGTATTTCAAGGAAATACGGTGTAATATCCATTTACATCCACAGCTCACTCACAGGCGGAACCATCTGGCATGGATATTGGCCAGCTGCTGTTTGTTTCCTCAAAACGAGATTTTGACATCAATACACATCTCACAATCGAAGAAAAGTACAAATATTTTTACTGGCAATCATATTTGGATGCAGAAAAGACACCAATAAACAGTGTGGATTTAGAAAAATGGGCTGCTCCACTTTTGGCATGGGAAAACAATGGCCACTATTTAGAGATCAGGGGGATGAATGGGTTGCTAGACAACTATGATGAAGTTGTTCATTTAGCTGGTGTATTCCAATATCGTGAGTTCAACATGTTTAATAACTGATAAATCACACAACATGCTGATATTAACAATGTAATCTGCTGAAGGACACAAATGCCCTTTATATTTAATTGAAAATTCCAGTCAAGCTCAATTTCTTTTCTGACATATACATATTTGACATTTTGCATTATTGTTATGCTTCCATGACATTCTTACAATGGCCACCTGGAAGCTGCCTTTGAGAGAATACACAGGGAAACACAGCTGCAACTAGCTGACAATGCCTTGTTTACACTAGGCAGCAAGTTGTCAGCAAGTTTGAAGCGAGTGGCACTGAGCTGAATTGAATTTTAAGAGCAGCTGCACAGTTGGCAGCATGTTGTGACACGCTGCACACACATAAACAGCATGTTTTACACTGGTTGTCAGCGAGTTGGCAGTGAGCTGCAATTCACTTGTCAGCAAGCTGCCAGTTTTTTATGTTTGGCAAATAAGCTAGCAGTTACAGTATATCCACGAATAAGCCCCATGGGAGTTATTTTTTCATCAGAATTACTTGAGGGTGGAGTTATTGGAGGGGACGAGTTATTCGAGGGGGGGGGGAGTTATTATATCGTCAGAATTTCCGATCAATGACGTGATTAATTTTTCTGTGTAAAAAGGGTTACGTTAAGTGAATAAATTGTTTGTAGTAATAGAAATTCTGTAGTCCTCTGCAAAATGATTTGTCTTTTTACAGAATATGTGCAGAAACCATCGTTTTTACATGTTATATTTTTGCCACTCACCAACGCGGGGGGAGTTATTCGAGGGTGGAATTCAGTCAGGTAACAGGGGGAGTTATTCCAGGGGGGGGGGGGGCTTATTCGAGGATATACGGTATGTCGGGGAGCTGCAATTCCCTGTGAAATGGTCACATCATGATATTTTCAGAATTTGTTCTTTGTGTACTTCTAAAAATGTGATTAAATGGAATCACTACACTCAAAATAGTTTGATGTAAGAATCACTTTAGGGTGCAAGCTTGCTTAGGCACAGACCAAGAGACAAAATATCACTTTGTCCCTGAAAGGTTTTTAGGAAATACCTACATAAAACCAATTCACACAAACAGGTCCATTGGGTTTGCCAGTCCGCTACAGGAGGTATCCAGGCAACTGGGAGAGCAACTTTGCTGTGACATCAGAACACAGAACAGAATCAGTCCAGGGGGTGCTCCTAGACTTTGTGAAATATCATGTAAAATGTGAAATGTCATGTTAAATACTGTATATCCTTGAATTCAGCCCCAGGGGAGTGATTAATTCGTCAGAGGTTTTGAAGGGGGCGTTATTCAAGGGGGGATGTTATTCAAGGGGGGGGGGGGGTATTTTTTCCTCATAACTTGCACATAATACATTGCATGAATGCATCCCATCAACTCATGTAATCCAGGTATTTAACACTTCAACAACAACAAAAATGAGGTATACATGCTCAAATTCGTGTTCACTGGTGGTATCCAAATAATTCAAATACACATTGTGGATACACATATCAAATACCTGTAGGGGGAGTTATTCAAGAGGGGAGAGTTATTCGAGGGGGGTAGTTATTTTTCCTCACCTGCCCACCAGGGGGAGTTATTCAAGTGGGGTGTTATTCAACCAAGGGACTTATTCAAGAATATACGGTAGTGATGTAAACTATTGTGTAAAAAATCAAATTCCATGTATTTTATTCTGGGCACTTTACACTGTTTCTAAAAGTTTTGACATTTCTGTCAATGTCAATTTTCATTATACATGAGATTTTGCAATGACTGAAAGTGCCACCAGGGAACAGTGGTCCAGTGCCAGATGCTGTGCACAAAAACAATGACCTGTTTTGCCTTCAGCACCAACAGTGGTGTGAAACAGTGCAAACTGCACCATGAGATACAGAGGGTTATCGACAACAGGACACCCAGTGATTTTGGCAAGATCTTCTATTTCACTGACTGAGTAAACTTTTAGTCCCTTTACAGCTACAGGTACATTCCCATTATGCAAAATTCGTTTAATGCACAAGTACCGTATTACCTCGAAATACCCCCATGGGGGTTTATTATTTCGCCAGCAAAATTTGAGGGGGGGTTAATTCGAGGGGGGGTTTATTCGAGGGGTTTTTTATTATTTCGTCAGAAATTTTCATAAGAATCGTAGTAAATAGTAGGCATACCCAAAACAGGTAATAAATGTGTCCAAACAGGATATATTTGGACATAAAAACGTAGATAGCTGCACAAAATGAGGCTGCAATGCAAATTAACAGTAATATACATCATGTACATTGCATACATGACGTATTTATTATGTACATGACGTACATCATTCCGAAGGGGGGGGGGTATTTCGAGGGGGGGGGTTATTATTTCCCCAGCCCATTTTGAGGGGGGGTTAATTCGAGGGGGGGGGGGGTTAATTCAAGGGGGGGGGGGGTAATTCGAGGTAATACGGTATTTATTAGATACCGTATTTCCTCGAAATACCCCCAGGGGTGATTGTTTCATAGTAGTCATGAGAGAGGAGTTAAACGATATTTTTTTCAAACCCAGTACAAATTCGTTGTAGTAGAAATACAATTGTTCAAAATGACTGACATGTACAAGATTCTGTAGACTAATATAGGTAATTATGTGGACGTCATAAACACTGTTCTAAGTGACTACGACATTGTTTAAACATGTCTTCTGCATTACAAATAACACAAACTACAGTTTTTGTCATGTACGTCCTCTTTACACTCAATTTGGGGGGTATTTCGAGGGGGGGTCTATTAATTCATAGTGCCCATTTTGAGGGGGGTATTTCAAGGAAATACGGTAAATAGATTTAACCATGTCAATTTTGACTAATCAGTATTTTTTACATCTATAGCCAGGTAATGCATAAATAATTGATTTATGTATTTGCAAATGTTTTCATGGCTTCAACCAGTTTCATTGTTTGTTCCCACATTTTTTTACCACCAAATACTTTCAAATACTTAAATATTTTCAGCAAAGCTTGTATTTTGCAGTGTTGCAAAAACGTATTTACGTTTACCCGAAATACCCGGGTATCCTTACGTTTACATTTACGTATTTGGAAAATACCGTTACGTATTGTTACGTATTCCGAAATGACCGGTAACCGAAATACCCGGGTACTAGAAAAAAAACATAAAAAATTCTGATCGATCACACGTTCACATGTTCAAAGTAAATATGTAGGTATCCGCACCACCCGCAGCAGACAAAATTCTTACGCTTTTGCAAAAACATAAAATGTATAGAAAAAGCAGGGCCGTATCCAGGGGGGGGCGGGGGGGGGGGGGGGCTGCAGCCCAAATCGCCACAAATTTTTGCTGTAATGTATGTATATTTACATACATATACAGTCATCCCCGGGTTAACGATTCCCCCGGTTATAGGGTTCCCCGGGTTGATGGGTGGAATTGTGAAAACCGAGGACATGTGTGAATGAAATTCCCCGGATTGAAAGTTTCCCCGCATTCCCGGTTATCGGGTCGACTTTTGAAAAAAATGCACCTTTAGATACAAAATAACTTCGATTATCAGGTATTTTGAGTATCAAACACCAGTGACATTTCACATTTCGTGGAGGCATGATGTATTCCTCATATATTAGGTTGTCAACTAAGTAACCTTAATTTTTTGCGTATGTGTGATCGCAAAAAATTAATGTTACTTAGTTGACGACCTAATACATTAGGTCAGTGAGCATAAAAATCATCTGTGTGTATTTGCAACAGTGTCATTACACCATTAGGCCATTTTGCCTTCACCATTCACCCAAATAAACCCAATTTTCGTACGTCACTTCCCACGCTTATAGGGTTCCCCGCATTATAGGGCAAGTGTTCAAAAATTTTTCTCCACCCGATAACCCGGGGATGACTGTACAGCATTCCATGGCGCTGACGCCAACGCCAATTGCGCCATGGCGTGGCGCCTACTAATGGCGCCAGCGCCATGGCGCCATTCCGCCACTATATAGCTAAAATTTTAGGGGGGGGGGCGGGGCTGAGCCCCCCCCCCTCGCCAGCCTCCGTAAACAAGCAGCCCCCCCCCGCTCAAAAATCCTGGATACGTCCCTGAGAAAAAGGGTGTATAAAAAGTGACTGCACGCATAGTTATACAAGGAATATTGGCTACATAATAAACTGATCTGTGTCAACTCAAATTTCGGCTTGTTGCCTGTCGCAGAGCAATATACCAAATTGGTCAACGATGGGTAAGTTCTCCAAAAAAAACACTTTCTGTGTTCTGAGTTTTTCAAAAATGAATACCTGTGTTTTGAGTTTTTTTGTCAAAAAAACTTGAGTAACTCTGTTTTCATTTCTGTGTTTTTTGTTAAAACTCGAGTTTTTTTGAGTTTTTTTCTAAAAAAACTCGAGTTTTTGTCCAAAAAAACTCGAGTTTTCCCCAAAAAATTTCTGATTTACAGCATTTTGATGTGGAAACAGTGGTTTTCTAATAAAATATTGGTTCTGCACATGTTTTAACCCCACAAAACATATGTGTATTCATTCAAGTGTCGAAAAAGTCCATAAAAATGTCCTCAATGAGGACATCCACCCACATCACACCACCAGCATCAACAAAATGCTCACAAACAACAATTTACACAGTACTCCCAAAAATTTTCAATGGATGTGCACTGTATGGAAGACTACAGAATTGATTTGAACTACAACTATATTTAAACATGTCCACCAGGAGATGTGCATGCCATCTTTAATTTATTTTTTGTTCCATCATAAAATATGAATATTATGTACATATTTACATGCTATACATGCATATCTTATCGTGTTTACTTTAACTGAATTCATGTGCGTTCTGAAAATGTGTTCAACCACTTCGCTGAAAAAAACTCAAAAACTCAAAAAAACTTTTCTGTGTTTCCGTGTTTCTGTGTTTCTGTGTTCTCCAAAAAAAACTCATTTGAGTTTTGAGTTTTTCAAAATTTGTGAGTTTCCTTCCGTGTTTCTGTGTAAAACAAAAACACAGAAACTCAATGAGTTTCTGTGTTCAATTTCTGTGTTTTTTTCCATCGTTGATACCAATGCACGTGTTGTAAAATTTATGTTTCAACATTGCAGCATGTTCATTTGGGATCGCTCTACAGCACGTGAAGCCGAAATCTGAGTTGACACAGACCAGTTGACACCCGTGTGTCATCTAGTGTGTGGGCCGCCAATGTGTTAATATGCCAAACACATGAAGTAGACCATATTTGCTGTTTTGAAATATTTTTTGGTGATGAATTCTGGCAATGACAACTCAGAACTTGAAGATGATTCAACAATAGAATTAAAATACAAGATGCTTCATCAAGCGAGCAGCCATCGACATCCAGTGACATATTTAATTTTTACGTTTACGTTTTTTTAACGTATTCCTTGGTATTTTTAAAATACCTTACGTATTAGTATTCATACTTTTAATTTGGAAAAGGTATTTACGTTTACATTTACGTTTTCCAAAAATACCAGTATTTTAACAACACTGGTATTTTGTGAACACATTGACTGGTTTGAATTTTGGTGTAGGGATAGGTTCAGCTATGAGCAACGTACCATAAGGCAGAGTTGTTAAAATACTGTTATTTTTGGAAAGTGTAAGTGTAAGCATAAATACACTTTCCAAATTTTAAGCATGGATACTGTAAGTGTAAGGTATTTTTAAAATACCTAGGAAAGTGTGAGTGTAAATTTTTTTTAAGTGTGTGCTCTTGCTTTTGAAGATCAGACAACACCTTTTCTTTCACTTTTAGATAAATTTAATGATCATTTATATCCATTTTTTCATATTATCCTCATCAAACACAATAATCACAAAACAATACAACAATTCACTTTGTTCAACACCAGGTGTCTCGTAGGGTCAGGGGTATTCTAGATTTCGACCCTCCGGGGGGTTGTGATAGATAGCAAATCGCTCCTCCGGAGGGATAGATACCTGAAAAAATTTTCTGGGGAGGGGTTGGAAGGGTTTGGGGGGGGGTCGCGGGGGTTCAATATATAGGCATAGAAGGGAGGAAAAGGAGAAAAATCGCTGAAAGTAAGTGAAAAATGGCTTAAAATGGGTATATAAGGACATATAGTACTAAAAATAGCTCAAAATAGGCAGTTAGATGCATGGGCTAGTGATTTTGGAGGTGAAAATCTATATATAGGTATGAAAAATAGCGATATTGAGTGAAAATTGGGGTATAGTTTCTCAAAAATCGCTCCAGATAGATAGATAGCTGGCTGATTTTGGGGGGGGGGGGGTTAGAGGATAGTATCCCAAAATTTTGACTCGGGGATAGAAAGATAGCTGGGTGGTTTGGCGGCGGGGTACCCCACCCCCCCCCCCTTTCCTACCCCTGCGTAGGGTAATTGGGGGTTACCCCCCCCCAAAACAAAAAGCTCCAGCTATCTATCCCAGAAGTTGCTCCGCTATCGATCCTGAGGCTCAGCTATCTCATCGGCATCACAACATCGTCGTCGGAATCCATCATCCGACCCAAAATCACCAACCTGACGCCACAAAAATACCCGAGAGACAATTTTACAAAACACCCATATTTTGACACAATTTATATTTATGTTGCTATTTTCAGTGAGCTATTGCACCGGTGCGGTTGTTTTTTGACACACATTCTGATTCAAGTTCTTTTTTGTAGTTTTACACTTTTTCAAAAGCTTAAAACTGGCCCATGTGAAATTCCTTTTACACTTTTATTACCTGGGAAAGTGTAAAAAAAGTGTAAGGGTATTTTATAAAAGTGTAAGTGTAAGCATAAATATAGATACCCATTTACCCGGGTATTTCGGGTAAGTGTAAATATACTTTCGCAACTCTGCCATAAGGCACTTTACGAGTTGCTGTGTTGAACAGCATCTGACAAAAGACACTTCATGATGTCTTGCACATATTTTGTTTTGTTCTGATTTTTCATGACTTTCTACTGGGACTGGGTGGTAAATTTTACATTATTGAGGCGTCTAATTCTAAAAGTTGACGAGTCCACAAAATGTGATTTCGAGTAAATCGCATTTTAAGATTCCGATTCAATTCATGGTCTAGGCTGCGTGTCCAATTTTGCTCGCTCATGCCTACCATTAAGTTCCAAATGTTGACAATAAAGTGTCAAATTTTTTGCCCCCGCTCTCAACGTATAGGTCAAAAATGGGGTGTCCATAAAACTCCATTCAGACAATACAAAACGGTTTTGGGGAGGGAAGTGGACTCGTCAACTTGTTGCACCCAAGAAAATTTTTGTTCCCAGGGAGGCCGAGGCTGCATTATGGGCAATTTCTGGACTTATCGACTTTTAGAGGTGGGTGTCCACCGTGGACTTGACCCGTTTCTTGCGTTTTTCCCAACATAAGAAGACGCGGAGGATGGACTTGTGGACTTCTTGCCCAAATTTTTTGCATTTGTTAACAAAAATGTCAAAATTGGCACTATGCCATATGGGCATGTATGATGTGAGGTCAAAAAATTAATGGAAAAAGTGAAAAATGTGCGGGAGTAGTGAAAAGTGAATGACGTTTCCGGGCCTAATTCAAAAAAAATCATCTTTTGGACTTGTCGACTTTTAGAATTAGATGCCTCAATTACAGTAACTCTTTTTACTTTTTATGTAACATTATATATCGCTTTGTGTCTGGTGTTTTTAAAACTTTTTATGCATTGATTATTTGTCCTATTCACCTGAATAACAATTTTCTTCTGGTGAAATTAGAGTGTGTGGGCGCAATATACACTACCGTGCAGAATAGATGGGACTTTTTCCAATAGAGAAATGGGAGGCCGTGGGTCCAAGACACTTTTGTCGCATCCCAGTGACTGTCTCTAGCCCAATTTTGATGCCATTCAAGTATGTTGGGATTTGAGGTTGGGGCTACTGTGAAAAAATTTGTTTGCTTGAATAATCCCCCAGGCCAGAGATAATGGGGGTCCATAAAAAGGTGGTCGATGAAAATAATAAAAATGGCTGATTTGGATGATTGAGTTTGAAGTTTTATAACTCAATCATTTCGGGGCCGTTTTGGATTGTTCAACACTTAAAATGATCAGTTCGATCTGTAAATACCATTTTTGAGATCGGATTAGTGAAGTCTAATTTCAGTATGCTTATTCGACCCATTTTTTCAGCATGTAAAATATATTTTTCTGAATGTGCTATCATATACTTTACACAAGCAGAATTCATCTGGCCCAAAAATCACTTCCATATCTCTTTCCAATCAAAAGTTACAGCATTCCAAAGTCATCACTGGTGTCTAAATTCCTTATGCTTACATGGAAAAAATTTTCACATGCTATCATATACTTATGACACACATGATAACTAAGCCAAATAATTATTTCATTATATCTTCCCTATCAAAAGTTATAGCACTTCAAACTTTCTTCCATACAAAATACTTGCACAGTACATGACGGTTGGGCCAACTGTTCTCCCCAATAGAACAAAGCCAAGGCCTCAAATTTACGCACCAAATAGCCCCACTGACTAGTGTGCCTACCTCCATTTCCAAGTGGCTGGCAATGGATGCAAAACTGTGGCTAAAATAAATACTGTGGCTAATAGATCCAGATCGCGTTGACATTGAAAATCCAACTGTTTCCACATGTACAAAATCCACATGTTCAATACAACTGCTACCACGGACGAGAAACGTTGCCATTTAATGCTGTTCAATCCGACAGACACACCTGTTTTTCTACCAGAACATCACCATCTGGCCGATTGCACTGTTTTACACAAAAATCATTTGTTCAAACCTGGAACTCATTTTCATCGATCATTTATGAGCAGTTCAGAGGCAGTAGGATTGAAAGCAGTTCAAATGCCGTCACCGCCTATTACCAATCATGATAAAGAAGCAGTGAAAACTGAAGTTTTAACGACGGAACAACGTGTGGCTTTTTTTTCTAGATAACCTACCCAAACAGAATAGATTGGCACTGTCGCCAGACCAAAATGACAAGTTCATCCGACTGCTGGCAGACTTTCATGACATATTCTCATGCCATGATTATGATGTCGGCTGCACCCCATTAGTTTCACACAACATAATTACAGACCCTCAACATCCTCCAATCAAACAGGCGCCCAGGTATGAAGCCCCACACAGGCGAGAATTCATACACAAATCCATTGAATCAATGTTGCGCGAGAAAATCATTGAGTACTCTGACGGGCCCTGGGCATCACCAATCACTATTGCCCCAAAAGGGACTAATGATTTCTGGTTTTGCATGGATTTTAAAATGGTTAATCTGATTACTAAAATAGATAGCTACCCCCTACCACGTATTGGTGAAATCTTGGCTGAGTTTGCAGGCAGAAAAATATTTTCAGCTATAGATATCAGACGCGGCTATTATAACATCCCTCTTGCTAAAGAGGATTCTAGGGGAAAAACGTCATTTGTCTGTAGTCTAGGACAGTGTAGATATACAAGGCTCCTGTTCGGTACCTGCAACGCAGGTGCGACTTTCATGTGTCTCATGAACCTAATTCTCATGCATTTGAACGAGGATCTAACACGCGCATGGGTGCGCGCCTATATTGACGATGTCCTGGTGTGCAGCGACGATGTGGATGAACATTTAGTACACTTAGAACATCTGTTTTCACGCCTACAATGGGCCAATCTCAAAATGCAGCCCAAAAATGCAATCTATTTGCCACAACATTGAAATATCTCAGCCACCAAATAAGTGCGGAAGGGATCACGCCGGCGCCGCCCAGGGTTGCTGCAATGCTTGAACTTCCAAAAGTTCATACTAAACAAAATTTGAGACGTTTCTTGGGGAAGTGCGTTTATTATTCTCACTTCATCCCTAACTATAGCTGGATAGCGGCACCACTTTATTCTGTACTTAAAGGGAAAGTTTTGAAACATGGAGAACAGCCCTTCAAGTGGACAGAATGCATGCTAGATTCTTGGTCAACTTTAAAACATTGCTTGTCTACCTCACCAGTTCTCATTCACCCTGTCCGAGATGGGAGGCTGTTCTATCTAGAAACTGATGCTAGTGCACAGGGATTGGGAACTGTTTTGTCACAGTACAGTGACAACAATAAACTTCACCCTATTTCATTCATTTCCAAGCGCCTGACTCACCCCCATAAGACTTTCTCTGCGGCTGACCTAGAAAGCCTGTGCATAGCCTGGGCCATAAGGCGGCTAGCTGATTTTGTTGGGGGCCAAAATTTCATTGTGATAACAGATAATTCTGGAATAGAACAAGCCCTCAAATCGCCAGCCCATTCTAAATTGGAACGTTGGTCTGTCTACATAGGTGGGAAAGTGTCCAAGTTCATTCACAGGGCCGGAAAATTCAACCAAGTGGCATTCAACCAAGTATTGTTTATTACATTTTGATAACCCTGGCACCTGCTGACATTCCTACAACGAGTGCCCATGACCCTGTGGTAGGGGCATCTGCCGCTGCTGCAGCCGTGGCTGGAAATTTTGATACGGCATATTTGCAGACACGGGAAATTTCTAAAGGGTACTTTGCTGAAAAACTTGTCAAATTGCTATTGTGTTGCTATTTTTTCCTAAAATTGCTGTCAAATACAGCTTCAACTCGAACCTCACTTGTTTGGGAGAAAAGTACCAGACACTACACGCTAGCTATGACGCTGTCCAAGAGGCAGCCGACGAACGACACAGAACTGTCGTTGGCTACAAAGTTGGGGCACGTTTAGGATTCTTTGCTAAAGTGTGCAATACAATCTTTACCAGTCGATTTGAATCCATAACATTCCTACTTTGCAGCTTGAATGTGACTGCCTCATGCAACTCTGTGACGGACAGGCCACAGCCCTCGCGGACGTCACACACCGCCTAGAAAATGCGCAGCGTAAACCGGAACAAACTGACGCGGCCACTCAGACAGAGACAACGCTATTTCCGAGCCGCCAACTGGTAAATCTCAATGAACAAAACGTGTTGTACTGTCGTGCTGAGTACAATGTGGAAGCGGTTCCGCATGTGCTCATGCAAGTCAACTTTGTTGAGATACGTAGGACACATTTTGGAATCATGTCACCCAAACTTCTTGGTGCGCGTGCCACGCGTTTCGGGACATCGGCACAAGAACAAAATGTTTGCAATACTATGCTAATTTAATACACTTTATGCAATTTCGAGGCTATTAAACATTTTGAAATATTTCATTCTAAGATCGTCACACCACGCTCCGCCGCAAGGGAACCGTATGCGTACCAACATGACCAGATACGTGATCAGAGGCGCCAGGATCACCGTAATCGTCGTTCTCATCCTAATACCGTGTACAGTAATACGGCTTTTCACGTAAGCCGCCATCCTTACCGCTGCCCGCGCCGCCATAGCCGCTCGCGTAGCCACTCACCGGCCCGCTAAAAAATTCAAAATCCAAATGGAATTCAAAATTCAAAATCGAAATTTAAATCAACATAAAAAATGATTAATCAAAATTTGTCTAAAATTTTTCAAACAAATTATTAATAACTATGATCTGTCCGATTTGTCTAAAAAAAAATCTAATGTCTAAAATGTTTGGGAGAGGGAAATTTTGAGTTCAAGTTGTTGTTGAAGTTTTCTGATGTTTTTTGCCCTCTTTTGAAAGGTTTGGAGAGTGATAATGTTGGATCCTTGATGTGTGTAAACTGGTGGCACATTTAAATGAGAAATCAGGTACCTCATTTTTCATAACAATCTCACAGGAAAACGTGCAGCCCAATATGGCTACCATTTGTTGTTGGGGTGCCCACAACATTTGCCTACATATATGCCAAGTGGCACCCCATGGCACCCCCCTGTTCTGCTGCTACAGATCGATGAAGATTTTTTGCCATTTTTTTCAGGAAAATATAAATGAGAATTTTCAAAAAACCACCCAAAATATAGCTGTGGTGGAGTGTGCAGCCATTTTTTGGTGTGGTGACAACACAAGTGATGAATACACTTGTGTTGGTGCTTTTTCAAAAAATTAAAAGTCCTTGTGGCTTGCCCAAAGCCATCTTTTGACCCACTGGTAATTAGGGGGTATATTTTGACCCCCTGCCCACTCCCCCACACAAAAATTACCCCCAATATACAGACATGTGCCACGGAGCCATGTCAACAATGATTTTAAACTTTGTAATTACCTAAATTGTGGTTGTGATTAAAAAACTGTGATTTTTGATTTTCTGGACATGACCTCTTTATTTGTCTGGCCCACTCACACTAGATATAGGGCCCACACATATTGGTCCCTACAGGTTTTTATCAGATAATTAGTGCCCACATTGAATAGGCACAAGTATTTGGTGATTTGCATCACGACACTGCAGGTGCTGGACACGCTGTCACGCGAGTGACCTCTTTACACAGGGCTGTTTTTATCATTCGCTATAAAAAATACTTAAGTGCAAAAACGGGGCCCAGGAGCAGCCATATGTTGCCCCTGACACTGAGCGAGCCAAATCTGGCCCCCATGTGCTCCATGAATAGCTTGGGATAGTGGATTGTCCACTTTTTCAAACCTATGTTTTTCTCAAAAAATTTTTTTGGATTTGATCAACAACGCCATCATTGTGTGGGGCTTCTGGGGGTTCTGAGGGGGTAGAAAAGTTAAACATACTTACAAGCTACCAATGTTAAAAAAACTTTTTGGTCTCAAATGTCCAGAAAAAAAGATATTAAAAATATAAATTTCTTCAGGAACAAAAATTTGTATGAATTCTCATTTATATTTTCCAGAAAAAATGTGGAAATTTTTTTTTTTCTGCAGCAAGGGTGGCCTGAGGGGGGTGTCCCCTAGGGTATATATAGTAAATACTTGGGGGCACCCTCACACAAGATGAGAGCCTAACAGGTTGCATGTGGGATTTGTAAAATACAATAAAGTGATTTTCTCATTTATATTTTCCACCAGTTTAGTTGATGCAGTTCCTTTATTGTGATTATTTAGTTCAGTGTTATGACATAAAACGGGATTGGTTGGATCGATAGTGAATAAACAGTTGCCCGAAATCCCGTCGCCTTCTGTATATCCAAAAATACCACAGTTCCCCATTTGCACTACCACATTCTGATCTAGCTTAAAAATTCCCTGCTGATCACAGAGTTTTGCAACACAGTGTGGCAGTCACCATATTAAAAATTTTGTTTGAAAATGAATATAGGCATTGAATACAAACTTTAAAATAAGAAACTGGGCAGCTATTGCCCAAAACAAGCAGAGTCCCAACTATTCTGAAACACAAACAAAGTGAGTGCATTATGCTACTGCACTGAGAATATATGCACATACAAACTTGAGGGCTGGCCATCCTGGGCATCTGGTTGGGGCACATGCTTACAAAACATACACTGACACAATATGCTGAATAGCTGTATTTTCCACAACCGAGCACCAGGCGAACATTTCAATCTGCAGAAAATTCATATGCACGTATTTATTTCATAACTACAAAATCGGTTCAACAAATGTAGTATTCAAGGCAGAAACATCAAGCTCGAAAACAAAACAAGTGAATGTATTTTGGAGAATTTTCTCATTGGTACAATTTTGAGTTGACAAGCGCAACTCGCCATACGCTTCCTGGGGCCAGTTCCAGTGAGTAACACATTTGATACATTTCTAGTTACATTTCACATGACATTTTACAAGATTGACCCCAGCAAACAATGTGGGCACAAAATTCAATCAAGCGCATATTTACTCAGCGGACCGCGCATGTTAAGCGATTTTCTTAAAGAAAAAAATTATTATGACGTCATCTTTAAGAATAAAATTATAGTGTTCAAACAATTGAAAAAAGTTAAATGCGCGAAAATGCGTTTTTCTATTATAAATTTAATTATATTTTTTGCGTGAGTGGGTATTTATTGATTAGTGCTACTCTGGCATGTTATTGGTGAAGTGGCATGTGAAGTGCGCCGTCCGCAGAGTCATAGTTGTTAAAACGTATTTACTTTTACTCGATAAATACGTATACTCAAGTACAGAGTAAATACGTTTACGTTTCCTCCAAAAAAAGTTCCTGTACTCGCATTTACGTATACTTTTTAAAGGTATTCGAGTAAAGAAAACGTATTTCTGGTAAGTATTTTTATCGACTTTTTGAAGGAATAGAAGGGAAAACGGGAGAGAATATGCTAAAAATAGGAGAAAATAGTCGGAAATGTGTCTACACGCACATATGTACCCGAAAATTTCTTAAAGCGGTTCAAAAGTTATGCAAATTGGTGATTTTGAGTGAAACATGGGGTAACATTTCTCAAAAATACTCACGTTTACGTTTTCTAGGAGCAAAAGTACGTTTACTCTCATTTACTTGTGAGTAAAAGAAAAAAAATTTACTTTACTTTTTCTGTACTCAGGGGGTGAGTAAAAATCAAATACTTTACGTTTGCATATACTTTGAAAAAAGTTCGGTACTTTTAAAAACTCTGCGCGGAGTGTACATATTTACGTATGTAATTAAAGCAGATATGAGCAATCGACGGGCAGAACAAACAGAACTCTACACGGCTGCTAGGGTTGGAAAAAACGTTTTTTTTACTTGATTTTTTTTAAACGTTTTTTTAAAAAACAACGTTTTTTATAAAAATAAAAAACGTTTTTTTTAAATCTCCCAGATATGGATTTGTGTCAACATATATAGGTATATCAGACAAGTGGCAATACTCTGTGATGTTGTATATGCCCATATAATGGCTGTGGAGCCATGGGATAGCATTATAAGTGGTGATTTGTGTCAAAAATATCTATTTTTTGTCGACATATTCGTATATCGTCTTATACGTAGTCAAATGTTTGTGACTTCCAAGTGAAGTTTGGCATGGAATAGTGATCAAACAAGGTTATAAAATGAGGTTGTTACTTTGGGAGTGATGTTACACACTGTGGACGTACATGGAAGCACATTACCTCAATATTATATACTACAGCAACATATGACGGCTTATTTACCCATGGTAGCACATAGAAATTAATGCTTTGATACTAAAAATGCCACAAAACCAATGAAAACAACCACCAATGTATATTTGTGTGTGAAATTGCACACAAAATTTTTGCAAAATACCTAGTGTGCTTAGCACTAAAAAATTCCGGCCGTTGGACGCCATGTTTTTAAAATAAAAAAACGTTGTTTTACAACAAAAACCTTCAAAAAAACATCGGCCAACCCTAACAGATGCACGAACAAACGATGTCAACTGAATCATTCAAAACGATAGGTCGAACAAAACCAAAAAAATTAACCTGACCGAACGTAACAAATCCCAATATGCTGGAGCTTGAAATGGCAAATTACAAGACTACAGATTTTGATGCATGATGAGAGAACTCAACTTGAAGCAGGTGCCACTCCCAGACCATGTAAAATGTCATGTGTCACGCAAAAATATAAAAATCGCATTAAAAAATAACGATACGGGACTTGGCAGACAGCCAAAATTTTGAAATCGTTCTATAAACAGGTTGAAAACAGCCAAAATATACTAATAATAGGGGTATAGTCATTTATTAAGATGAAAATACCAATTACGAAGCTGAAACGACTACTTACACAACTAGAAAATTGGACACCGGTCAAGTCTAAATACCGCATCAACCCAATGGAATTCATACCCGAAAAAGTGTTCGTTCTTGATCTATACAATACGATCAAACTCCTACTGAATCATTTTCTCTCCGATATCATCCTTTTATTTTTTCAATTTGTGAAGTTTGGCCGGCTGCCAAGTCCTGTATCATTATTTTATTTTTTGTGATTTTTATATTGTTACATGACACATTACACTTGCAGGGTCTTTGACACTTTACAGGGTCTTTTACAGGATGTGGGAGAGTTCCCAATGGCAAAATGACTGAATTAAAACGATACAAAATTATGACCAAAGAGTATGACTACTTTCTATGGTAAACTGGCGTTCACAAACTGGCGTTGAAATCCCCGCAAACCATCGCCCAATCATTTGAAAGTTCAATCCATCCCATTTGCCATCTTGTGGATTTTTTTATGGAAATAGCTGGAAATACAGTTTTGTACTCATCAACAGGGGTATTCTAGATTTTGACCCTCTGGGGGTTGGATGGATAGCAAATCGTTGATAGATAGCTGTTGATAAATAGGTTGGATAGATAGCTGATAAATATTCTTGGGGGAGGGGGTTGAGATGGTTCAATATAATTAAAGGGTTGTATAAGGCTGGAGATTTTGAGCAAAAATTGAGGGGTGTTCAAGGAACAGTAGCCCAAAAATTTGCCTCCAGGATAGATATAAGCTGGGTAATTTGGTGGTAACACCCCCCTTTCCCACCCCTGCTCATCAGTGAAAAACATATAAATGAATGCAACATGTCCTTTGCAAACGCCTACCAACATCTGATGTTTATGATTATGAGGCCTCCACATTTCAAAATAAATAGTTGATAATTCAAAAAGTTCACATGGAGAAATATAACTTTGTTTTATTTCCAATTCTATGAGAGCAACGCATGTGTAGCGGCCTTGCAGGCTGTTTATCCGAAAGTCTGGGGTAGGGTGTCAACAAAAACGTTTTGGCCAAAAACGGAAATGGGAAATTTTTTGCACTTGCCAGAAACGGAAACAGAAACGGAAAAATTTACTTAAATTAAGCCAAAAATGAACACAATTTGCTGAAATTTTGCCAGGAACTTTTGCAGAATGTTGAAGATAAAAGGTAAAAAATTTGAAGAAATCTTGCTATAAATAGAAAAAATTCACATGTAGAGAACCTGCATGCATGTTTACCAGTTTGGCTGAAACAGAAAACAGAAAATTGAGCTAGAAACTGAAAAAAAAGTTGAAAAACAGACAATTGAACCAGAAAATGGAAAACAGGCAGAAAAATTGAAATTTAGCTGGAAAACAGAAAATGATCCGGAAAAACGGAAATGGAAACAAATTTAGCAGCCGGAAAATGGAAACAGAAAAAAAATTTGCCTGCGGAACGCGGAAACGGAAAATGGAAAACAGAAGGTTGACACCCTAGTCTAGGGTTCAAACGATATATTGTATCGAATATCGAATATTGGATATCGACCATTTTTTAATATCAAATATCAATATCGAAAATTTTGAAAAAATATTGAATATCAATATCGAAAATTTTGAAAAAATATCGAATATCAACCATTTTGTCGATATATCGAACCTGTATTGTGTCCCCAAATGTACTTTTCATTTTCATTTTGAGATATTTATGGTTGATCTGATGTGCTTATAGTATTGTATTTGATGAGTAAAAGTACAGTATTTATAATGTCATTGTTGTTGGAGTGCTAAATTTGAAGCCAGAAAACGCTGATATACTTTTTTTTGCAACATGCCCTTAAGCAATTAGGTTATAAGGATGAACTGTAATATCTACCAACTGTTATTTGTCTGATACACTTTGATTCATCATGTTTTTCTTCTATTTTCTACCATTGTATGATGTAAAGCTTGTCAAAATCACTTGTACCATTCACATTTCAGTAAAGAGATGATTAAACATGTGTGCAACCACATGAAAATACAATATGCCACTTGAAATATGCCTTGCTATACCAAAAGCATATCGCAATATCGAAAATCGAAATTATTGAAATATTGAATATTGAATATCGACCATTTTTCAATATCGAATATTGAATATCGATATCGAGGTTCCATATCGTATCGATATCGAATATCAAGTGTCAGAAAAAAAATATCAAATATCGAATATCAATACGAAAATTTTGAAAAAATATTGAATATCGATATCGAAAAGTCATATCGTTTGAACCCTAGTCCGGGGGGTTTGACAAAGATTTTTCATGCAGCCAAAATGACCACAAATGTGCTGCAGTAAACTCGGCAGACGATTTAACGTTTTAACGAAACATGATATCGTCAAACATTATAAACGCAAGATATATATATATATATATATTGTTATTGTAATTTATAGGTCTATCGGGATGATTTCATTAATTTCGTTCCCCCATATTGCGAAATAGTTGGCAAAGTGCCCATTCAGTTAACGCTATGGTCGTTGCGTATTCTTCCAGAACATTGTATGCCATCATGTCGGCCGAGTTTACCGATGCACCAACGGTATGTGTGACAGTATGAAACAAATCAAACGGGTGCAAATTTACATTTAAAAAATCTAAATTGTGATCTGACAATTTCAGCATTTTTATTAATACAAAATTATTTGAAACTAGGCTCCAACATTTTTTTTGCGTCACACCACATCACAACCTGCCTAAGTATAAAAGCATGCAGAACACATCTTTAGCTTACATCAGATACTACTGCATGTAATCTGTCCAGCGGCCCTCGAGCGGAGTGCATCCAGAGCACTTGCCAAGATCCAATGCCAATCGCGCTGCATGAATGTTGATAAATTGGGAATATCAATTGTTAAAAGAATATCGGGATACCATGTTGAATATTTTTTTTAAATATTGAAAACATACATTTTTAAATACAAGCAAATGTGTTCAGTGATAATTGCTACACATGAAAAGATTTCTACTTTTTAAAGTAAAAAAACCCACGTTGCAGCGCAACTGAATGAACTGCAGCTGCGTCCAGTTGTCCGCGGGCACAGATTCCAGCGCAGAACACTGCAAATCTGCTGCCAGTTCACTGCAACTCAAATCCAGGCTGCGCAGCTGCGGCAGGCCCAGCACCAAGGTGCGCAGCGACGCGTCACTCAGACGAGCCAAAGACCAAAAGTCAAGTTGCTGCAAGCGTGGCAAGCTGCGCACAATCGCATTGATCGTCTCCTCGTTACAACGACCAAAAACAGTCAGGGTGGTGAGCTCCGGCCAGGGCGTCCCCCGCAGCAACCCATTCAAGCCGACTTCCGTAACACCTCGCAGTTCCAAGTGTTGCAGGGAGGCGCGCAGTTGCTGCAAGGCACTCGTTGGTGGGACAAGTGAGTACAGCACTCGCAACGCAACCAACCGACCCAGAGACTGCACAGCGCCTCTGCTCTCACATCTCTGCAATTTGCCACAAATTTGGTCAAGTGCTCGCAGGTGGCCAGCTGCCTGACTGATTCATCATCAATCTGATGGAATGGACATTGGAATTCTCTCAGTGTGTCCTTGTGTCGCTCCACCAGCGCAGCAACGCACCTGCTGAGCCTGGGGGGGGGGTTCAAAATATAGGCATTTTCATGGTGTAGAAAGCAGAAAAGGGAGAAATTGCCAAAAATAGGTTAACAAAGTATATAACTATCCTATCGCAGCGATTCATCAAGAAATTTATCGCAAGATTTTATTCATTAAATTATGGTAGGAAACTGCACATTGCATTCGTGTAAAAGCTTCCATTTGTTCATGTTATTGTGTAATGTGTCATATGCTAGTGTAGTATAAAATATTTGGTCCACTTTGGGAATCAGTCAGATAGTAAATCGCTTGGCGGAAACTCTCAGCGCATCCAATCTCTCAGCGCATCCAAACTCTCAGCGCATCCAAACTCTCAGCGCATCCAAACTCTCAGCGCATGCATGCATCCTGTGGTGCCTCACCTCTGCACCGCTGGGCGTCTCTTGACCAATCATGCCGCACTTCCAGCCGTTTAATCACTCAGGCAACCCCACAGTACCCACCAATGTTATCCAAACATTGTGCACATTTAACATTTCGAAATTTACACAATGCTTACCCTGCAGCATGCACAGTCTAGGGTCCAGACGGGATCTGAATCCAGAATACCGAAAAATTGTGGGATTTTGTGGTCCTGATCCCGATCCCGCAGCCCCAATCCCAATTCCGATTCCGAAATCTCAAAATCTCAATCCCGATCCTGGTGCCAAAAAGTTGCAAAACCCAATCCCAATCCTGTTCCTGAAACCCCAATCCCGATCTCGGAAAAAATCACAATCACTGTGTTTTTCCATGTGTTCATGTGTTCACTGTATATTTTATGCTATTTTGTGTACTTTATATGCTCTTTTTATTTTTTTTAACCTACTTTTAATGATTTTTCCCCTTTTCTTGCTTCTACACCTTTTATAAATTGAACCCCTGCGAACCTCCCCACCAGGGGTATCAAAATTTGTTTTTTTTTGGAAAACAGAAATGATAAAAATTTGCACTTGCCAGAAAACAGAAATGGAAACAGATAACTATTTTGCAAACGGAAATGGAAATTGAAAAATTTGCACTTCCTGAAAATGGCTAAATGAAATGCTGGAAAATGGAAAACAGAGTACAAAATTTGCATCAAAACAGGAAAATTTGCAAAAAATTTGCTGGAAACGGGAAAAAATTGCAGCAATTTTGTCAGAAATGGGAAAAATTTGAAAAAAATTCTCTGAAATGGGAAAAATTCACAATTTTTTTTCACAGAATTGAAAACCTTGATGCATTTTTATCAGTTTGGCTAAAACATATAAGGCGCCTTTTACACTGTGAGACTGAGAAATGAGCTGGAAAAATGGAAATGAAAATCATTAGCAGCCAGAAATGGAAATGGAAAAATTAGCATCAAGAAAATGGAAACAGAAATGGAATATTTTTGCCAGTGTGAAACAGAAAATGGAAAACAGAAAGTTGACACCCTACCACCCTTAAACTCCCACAACATACCAAACTTTTTTTCAGCTATCTATCCCTCCAGAGGACCGATTTACTATCTATATGAACCCCTGCAGGGGTCCAAATTTACAAAACCCACGCAATACCATGAACAAATGGAAGCTTATACCCTTAAATTTTTTTTAAACAGATGTAAAAAAACTTCCAATGGTAATGTGTATTTGAAATTGCACACTTGCATGCGAAAGTTGCAAAATACCTTGTGCTTGAGTGTTTTCAATTTTTCAAGCACTATTGCAAACTGCTGAGACCCTTGCAAATATTTTTTAAAGCGACTTTAAAAAGCACTGGCCATCTCTATTTACACCTAGGGTTGGGATTGGGACGATATATCATATTGAATATCGGATATCAACCATTTTTATCATATCGAATATCGAAAATTTTGAAAAAATATCGAATATCGACCATATAGCAGCCATATAGCCGGAATTACAGCTCGGCGGCATTTGACGTGAAATGATGACGTCATAAAATTGATTACATCAAAATAGACATATGTACAGCGTTGAAATTTCAGAATTTGATAGTTCTAGTAATTGTGTGTAATGTCCTACAAAAATTAAGAATCTAAATCGTATTAAATAAGTTATTAATTTTATGTCAAAATTTACACATTCCACGTCAACATTTCACGTCAAACATTTCACGTCACCAAAAATTTGACGTTTAATAATTCACTACTTAAATAATGATTATTTTATAAATTTTTGTTGGGACATTACACACAATTACTAGAACTATCTAATTCTGAAATTTCAATGCTGTACCTCTGTCTATATTGATGTAATCAATTTTACGACATCATCATTTCACGTCAAACGACGCTGAGCTGTAATTCCGGCTTAACATGTGTATGCTTTTGAATGCACAAAGTAATATCTCATAAAAGCATGCCATTTTTCATTGAGCTATCAACAGTAGTATATGAAGGGCAATGTATACACACCCCAACAAAATACAAGCTATCAACAAAGCTATTTACAAGCATTACAATGAAACAATTTCACCAAAATGTGGCTAAAAAAATTTTTAGCAGTCTTTTCAAACAACAACCTTTCAAATGTAAAAAGCCAGCCACCCCTAGTTACAAGTATGAAATGTAAATGTCTGCAGAATAATTTTCCACCTGATAAAATTAGATTAATCCTGTTCTCATTTCATCCTCTCATTTTGACTGTTGCGAGACTCATTTAAAAATATGATCAACCATGTTTGTGACCAAATGGAAACACAATGAGCCCCATCTGCGTGAAAATATCGAAATATGAAAAATATCAAAATATCGAAAATATCGAAATATCAAAAATATCAAAATATCAAAAATATCGAAATATCGATATTGAATATCGAGCATATTTGCATATTGAATATCGAATATTGAGGGTCCATATCATATCGATATCGAACTTCAAGTTTCAGAAAAAAATATCGAATATCGATATCGAAAAGTCATATTGTCCCAACCCTATTTACACCTACAAAATTATATTTTGCTAATCACAGTGTTTTTCCATGTAAAGATAATGTTGGGACACAATATCCACGAACTTGAACATAACGTGTTGACAAAAAGTGCAACGGTGGAACAAAACTAGGCTGTCAAAATTCTGTTTTCCGTTTCTGTTTTCTGAAAATGAAGCTCGATATTTGGTGAAGGATTTATGCAGGAGTGAAGCGGTGTAGCGAGTACCCGTGAGGGCCCAAGTGAGCAATAAATTGAATAATTTTTCCGGTCTCGGCTTTGTGGGTTACAGTTGGCTGACCGCGTTGTCCGAGGGGTAGCTACAAATTACAAAGTGACATAAATTAGAGTCCCCTGGACATCTAATCTCAAATATAAGCTACCGCGTTGGGGTTGACAAAGCGCGGTCGCTGCTGCCCGCTCCGGTACGGACCACTGAGGTTGAGGCGCGACATTTCTTTTTGTGAAAACTTTTGGTGCAGCTATGCTGTCAGACTAGTAAGTGGCTCTAATTTATGAGAGTTAATTGGAAGTTGAAAACTTTGCCAGTTTCCAGGTATGTCGTTGTGGCACAGAAATGATTGTGTCATCCGAGGCACTTTTTAACAATAAGTTCGGTGAATTTACTTCTTGAACAACAAATGGCCCAGAAAATCGTGGGGCCATTTTGTCTGATGTATGATTTTTTAACATCACTAGATCACCTTGGTGAACAATGACAGCATGATGCTCATCAAAATACCTTTTGTATTTCAATCTGTTTGAATCACTTTGATTTTTAGCTAACAACCTCGCAAATTGTGGTTCCAATGTCTTTGCTGCCGCGTGGAACAAATTCCAATGCGGCAAATGCCCAAAGACAAGGAAAAATGGACAACAACTTGTCACTTTATTGATGGCCATATTATGTTTGAGAATCGCCATGGGAAGTAATTCTTTCCATGAGAAATGCGGATAATCGGTTTTGCACGCTACCATCATAGCACGAATTTGACGGTTTGTTCGCTCAACAAGCCCATTGGCTTGTGGATTACGAGCCAAAATTGGTTTCTGTTGCACACCGAAATTTTGGCACAATGCCCGAACTTCTGAATTGCAAAACTCAGTACCACGATCTGAAACCATAATTCGCGGTGCCCCGTAAACCAAAAACACATGTTTCAATAATGACTTTGAAATAGCCGTGGCATGAAGAGAACTTATAGGTATCGAAATTGTGTATCGCGTCAAAGCGTCAACAACAACCAAAATTTTTGATTTTCGGTCAGAAGAATTTACCTGCATTGTGTCAACATGTATCACCTCAAAAGGCTGTGACGGTGTTGGCACAAACCCAAGTGGTGCCAGTTGCAGTCGATGAGGTTTGTTTAAAATACAATGTGAACACTCACGACAGTATTCTAAAATATCATTTTTCATGTTTGGCCAAGCAAAATACTCACAGAGTAAATGGAGTGTGCGTTCTTGACCTCCATGACTAGCGTACACTCCCATGTGTGCTTGGTTCAAACATGCAAGTTGCCACGATTTAGGTGGCCAGATTGCAAAATGTGAGACAGATATAGGTGCTTTAAAATATAAAACACCTTCAATCAACATTGTGTCTGTCATGTGCAAGGAACCATTTTCAAGGGAAGTAATGACATGTGACAACTCCGGATCCTCGCGTTGAATTTTCTTCCAGTTTACTGAAAATTCATCAGAATCGTGTTCCAAAGGCATTGCTGCCATGCCCTTAACAATTTCAGTGGGGGTGTCTAACTCGCCCTCAAAAACAGGTTCATCGATTGGGTTACGAGAAAGAGCATCAGCAACCCTATTCAGGGCGCCAGGTTTATGGATAAAATTGGTTACCTTCCCCTGTAGGTATATTGCCCAACGTTCTAATTTACTGTGCGCGGATGATTTTAACACCTGTTGTATACCCGAATTATTGGTATAAACCATCAACTTTTGTCCCTCAACATAATCCGCTAGGCGTCGAACCGCCCAACAAATACACAAACTTTCGAGTTCCGCTGCAGAAAATTTTGTATGCAGGTGCGACAGACGTTTAGAAATAAATGACACAGGGTGAACCTTTCCATCTTCACCAAGTTGCGACAGTACAGCACCCAAACCTATTGAACTGGCGTCACATTCCAAAATAAATCCACGGTCATCGTGATAAGTTGGGTGTCTAAGTACAGGTGGATTTGTAACTAAATGTTTCAACATATCCCATGAGGTAAGCATCTCATCTGTCCATTCAAACCCAGTATTTCCATGTTTCGGGAAAAATCCCGACAATGCCGAGTATAACGGTGCCGCCACCGTGCTGAAGTTTGGAATGAAATGGCTGTAGTAGACACATTTTCCTAGAAAACGCCTTAAATCTTGTTTGGTGTGGACTTTAGGTTGGTCTGTCATTGCAGCGACCCTTGACGGTGTGGGTGAAATTCCATCTGCAGAAATTTGATGACCGAGATATTTCAATTCCGTGGTGAATAGGTTACATTTCGCTGGTTGCATTTTCAAATTAGCCCATCGTAACCGTTCAAATAACCTTGTCAAGTGTATCAAATGTTCCTCTACAGTTTTACTACAACAAAGAATGTCATCAATATAAGTTTTACACCATGCTCTGGCGGGATTCTCATTTAATCCGCTTGTTATTATATTGATGAGACGCTGGAAAGACACACCAGCGTTGCAGGTACCGAACGGCATTCTAGTATACCTGTATTGTCCTAAACTGCACACAAAACGAAGTTCGTTCGCGTGATTCCTCATCCGCCAATGTAACATTGTCAGGGGTATCTTGAATTTTGACCCTCCAAGTGGTTGGATAGATAGCAAATCGCCCCTCCTGATAGCTGGGATAGATAGCTGAAAAATTTTCTGGGGGGGGTTTGGGGGGGGGTTGTGGTGGTTCGATATATAGGCTTTTTCGGGGCATAGAAGGAAGAAAAGGGAGAAAAATCGCTAAAAGTAGGTGTAAAATAGCTCAAAATGGGTATACAAGAGCATATAGTACTTAAAATAGCTGAAAATAGGCAGTTAGACGCATGAACCAGTGATTTTGGAGGTGAAAATCTATATATATGTATGAACAATAGCGATTTTGAGCGAAAATTGGGGTATAGTTTCTGAAAAATCGCTCCAGATAGGTAGATAGCTGAGCGCTTTGGGGGGGGGGGTTTAGGGGGTAGTAGCCCAAAATTTTGCCTCCGGGATAGATAGATAGCTGAGCGGCCTCCGGGATAGATAGATAGCTGGGCGGTTTGGGGGGGGTAACCCCCCCCCCAACCCCCCCCACTCGAGACCCCTGAACATTGTAATACCCGTGTCGGATATCAATAGCCGAAAAAATCGTGTTTCCTGACAATTCTGCAAGCAACTCACCTATGCGTGGTAAAGGGTAGGAATCAATTTTTGTGATCAAGTTAACTAATTTAAAATCGACACAAAATCTAAAATTATCAGTGCCCTTCGGTGCTATGGTGATCGGGCTTGCCCAAGGGCCGTCCGAGGGCTCAATGATACCTTCTTTGAGCATGGAAGCTATTGACTTATGAATAAATTCACGTTTGCGCATGGGCTCATATCTCACAGATTGTTTAATCGGTGGATGATTCGGATCAGTGGTTATTTTATGCAGACCAAACTCGTTTTGCCCACATCATATTCATGACACGCGAAAACGTCATGAAAATCAAACAATAACTTCTCAAATTGCTGAATGTGTGGCGACAATGTCATGCGATTTTTGGATGCCAAATTTTTCAAAATAAACTGATAACGTTGGTCTTGAGTCGATGGGACTTCTTCCTCACTCTCAATTTTTTGGTCATGACTCGATTTAGGCGATTCAGGCAATGTAATGGCTTTTGCCGATACCGCACGTGTCTCAACTCTCTAGAGAAAAAATTCCGAACATTGACATTGATTTCTCATCCGAAAACAACTTGTGGAACATCTTCCCACTTTGAAATAAAGATGTGTTCGGGTACACACTGTAGTGTGCCACAGTTGTGCCTACTGGTATTTTCAAGGGTGAATTGGCTGGATTGAAAAGGTGCAAGTATGCATCTTTGGATTCTAGGGTGGAAACAGCAGTGTTGTACATCTCAAAGTTTGTTTCTATGTCCGTGTTCGAGTACACAGCAAACATATTCTTCCATTGAATGTCAGAAAACCCCTGTGGACACTTGAGTTTGTCTAACGTCATGGTATACATTGAATTTGGTTTCACATAAATGGGTTTTGATGCCTTCAATTTGTCGGAAAATAATGCTTGGAAAATTTTTTCATTATCTAAAATTGCTTGCGCATGGTCGGCATCTGGAGGTAACACTGTTTGTACGTCTTTTTCTAAAGAGAGTGGTATAAGCCATGACAATTTTAGAAAATGCATGACATCTGTCCCCAATAAAATTTCATCCAGCGCCCCCTCAACAGTGTTCACCAAAAATGTAGCAGAAACTTTCCTCAAAACAGAATCAATTGGAGAGACTTGTTCTAACCGCAATTGTATTGTTTTCAGAGCCCCTGACCTTGTCTCGCCACTAACCATGTGCAAAGTGACATTGGATGGCTTCAAGTGCGATGTCAGATCAACGTTTAATTGTTTCGATAATTGCACAAGAAATTTAAGAGGAATAAGAGATCTTGTGCACCCTGAATCTAACAATGCCCGACATGGTATATTTTCAATTCTCACTGTGGCGTGTACTTGAGGTCCATTAGATGGTGCAACTTTTATGCATAATCTTTGATCTTTCCCAACGAGGGAACATGCACAAAGGGATGAATCAGAGATATCAGAAAACATTACTTTTACATCAGTGATATCAGTATTTCCAAGACACTGTTCTGCATCGTTTTTCTTTGAATCATTCAAAATCACTCTGCCGACAAAACGGCAGTTTTCAAGGAACAATGCCATTCCGAAAATGTCAAGGAGTCATTTTGACCTCTAAAAATTGCGATTTTGTCGAGAATATGCGGTTTGAGCAGCATCCAATATTGCAAAAATTCCGCAGAAGTTTGTGACGCGAACGCGCCCGGCAAAGTTGAAAAAGTGCGTGCGTGCCAAGGTTTTGTGTCGGACTTATCTGGCACCATAGGGGGCGCCTCAGCTGTATTCACTGACAACTGGTCTTTGTTAATCGCAACGCTTTTGGAAGTTAAATTTTCGATTTTGTCACTTGACGAGATGAGACACGCACGCATGTCTGAAAGCACCAAATTTTCTGGCGTGGATACCTGCTTTTCCTGCGCCGGTTGCGGTACGCCTTGTGCTGTAGGCTGCGGTGCCATTTGTGGTGCCGTTTGTGGCACGGTTTGGTGCGCCATTTGCAGTGCCAATTGTGGCGCCAATTGCTGCGCCAATTGTGGCGCCATTTGCGCCATTTGCGGCGCCAATTGTGGCGTCAATTGCTGCGCCAATTGCGGCGCAATTTGCGGCTCTGACAAGTTTGAGCTCTGAGAGGAGCCGTTTGAGCAAAATAAGTGGCCGTGTTTACAACACAACACGGCTGAATTGGAGCGGAAAAAACATTCAAATCTATTTGTTCCGACGTCTCGCGTCGGAACGGCGTGGCAGAACGTGTGTACCGGCTCAACCGGTCAAAAATATCATAGGAGCACTGTGCCCCCAAACCGTCACCTTCTGTCCCCTCGCCAATCAACATGTGGTGAGGGTCATATCTAACCGTTCTATTTCGCGGAATATCCGAATGAAGACGCGATGCAGCGTGTGAACGATCCTCCTGTCGCTGTGGCACCCACTGCCCGGATACGCGTTGTGAATTCGGTGAAAAATGTGAATTATGGCAAATTTGTGGACCCCCAGTGATTTCGACATACTCTTGAGGGTCGGGATTCCCCCGTCTATGCAAAATTGCCCCCCCAGACGAACCCCCAGCATTCGGACCTCCAACAGAAGTGTTCAACATGTACCGCGATGATACCGGTTCCGATGCTAACCGGTAACGCACCAAAGATGAATTCTGTACTTCCAGTGCTACGTCGATTCCCCAATTATCAATCCCCACACCCCGCCAGCTATTCAACCCCGGCGATGCTACCGTAATTGGGATAGCAGTAGATTCTGATCGGAACTCTTGCCATTCCGAATTTGGGCCACCCCGAACCGCGATGTGCACTGACAAATCTGCACCCGGAAATGGTTGTTTGTGCCGCCAAGCCATTTTCAATTGAAGATTTTCAACAAATCTCAAGGCGGCAGTATGAGGTGAAAACTGTGGCACACCGTGGTTTGGATGGGCACGCGTGTGCGGTCTACGCGCAGTCGCCAAAGTTTGCGACATTCTTCTCACACCACATACCACTCCGGAGACAACACCGTACCTGACATACTACCTTCACAGCCTGGGCGTCAATTGTTGTTGATCTGTCCCCAGGTCGTCGACGGTGCACTATTCCGCACATCGGCCTATTCCGCATTTTGGCTCATCCCGCACATTTAGCTGCCCATTCCGCATTTTGGCCTATCCCGCATCTTGCCGGTGTAATGTGCGAGATAGGCAGTGTGCGTGATGGGTTTGTGTGCGGGATAGGCCGAAATGCGGGATGGGCCAGTGATCACACATTGCGTGTTGACACCCCACCCCGCAGCAGCCGCGTCCAGACATATGGGCACATGCGGAATGAGCCACCGTATTTCATGAGCGGCATGGCGCGGCAAACTCAAAGGGCACACAACAATGGAAGTTATGAGTAACAATGTTTGCCCTTTGTTTTACTGCCAAAATGTCACTTCTTCAAATCGCCCCCCCCCCCAAAAGGCAATGAAATACCTAATTGGGTCGTGCATTGCCATTCAAACGCAAATGGCTTCAAACGCAGCAATTAAATTAATCACGCGTGCAGTTCACGGCTGGCGAATGGCCGGACCTGAGCAATTAAGTGATTATTGTGTGGGCAGATCACAGCTGATAATATTTTAATTGATCAGCGCCAACCGCGAATTGCCCACACAATAATCATTTGATTGCGCAACACGCAATTAAGTATGGGGGGCAACTGTGGGGGGGGGGGGGGTAATTGACATGCGCCGCGTGTGATTTGCGCGCGTGTGATTTGTACGTGTGGCGCACATGGGGAGTTCCATTCCATTCCGAAAATCATCATTCAATATCTGAAAACATTCTGTTTGGTGGGGGGGGGCGATTTGAAGAAGTGACATTTTGGCAGTAAAACAAAGGGCAAACATTGTTATAGTCGGCAGACATGATATTACACAGGTTTGGTCCACTTATGTTTCGCTTCGCTGAGCGTCAATGAAATTCAACATCTTACTGAACAGCGAAGTGCGATACATCTTAAATACGGTAGAAAAACGGTGCACAGTGGGTCGTAAATATGTCAATATGTATAGTCAACGGACATCTCATTCTACAAAATTGGAAAGTTATATTTTGTTCTTGTAGAGCGAACGAGAAAGGAATTTAGTAAACAAGAAAATATAAAGATAGTAAGAAGGAAAATAAAAATGTGCTGTTCTTTACGCACTCGTTTACTCCAATTTTTGTGCCGATAGGTGCTGCAAATTTTTGATTATACGTTTACCTGCGTTTAATCTAAGTCATATTGAGAAAAGTTACACGCTATCGATTCATTTTGACGAAAACTTGTTACGTTCAAAATTTTGAATTCAGAAAACGTTCCCGCTTTGTATTTATTCAGATCCAGACGACGCTTGGATGGCATCATGCCAAAAAACTACAGTTTGACGGGGGTTTGAATTGTGCGGGCACAATTGAATAGTTTCATTCCGTATATGTGTAAGCACAAGTCACCAAAACAGAGTTCTACGGGTTGGATACAGCGTGCATGATATGACATCATGCAACTCATTGTATAGTATCATGTCTGCCGAGTATACTCATAACTTCCATTGTTGTGTGCCCTTTGAGTTTGCCGCGCCATGCCGCTTATGAAATACGGTGGCTCATTCCGCATGTGCGGGGCTCCCATATGTCTGGACGCGGCTGCTGCGGGGGGGGGGGGGGGGGTGTCAACACGCAATGTGTGATCACTGGCCCATCCCGCATTTCGGCCTATCCCGCACACAAACCCATCACGCACACTGCCTATCTCGCACATTACACCGGCAAGATGCGGGATAGGCCAAAATGCGGAATGGGCAGCTAAATGTGCGGGATGAGCCAAAATGCAGAATAGGCCGATGTGCGGAATAGGCATGCGCCAGGTCGTCCACCATGAAAATGAAGCTCGATATTTGGTGAAGGATTTATGCAGGAGTGAAGCGGTGTAGCGAGTACCCGTGAGTGCCCCAAGTGGGCAATAAATTGAATTCAAAAGGAAAAGCCTTAGTGGCTCGCATCACAGAACATGCTCGAATCAACGGATCTAACAGAAGACAAATTTATTCCGTTTTCCCATCCATTTTCCAGACACTGAAATTTGAGTTCCATTTTCTGTTCCGTTTTCCGGCCACAATATTTTTTTTCATTTCCCTTTCCATTTTAGCCGGCTCAATTTCCACATAATGACACACCGAAACAACTCGTTGACAACTCCTTGTTAACTGGTGAATCGCTGTGGAAGGATAGTTATATACCTATTTTTGGCAATTTCTCCCTTTTCTGCTTTCTACACCATGAAAATGCCTATACTTTGAACCCCCCAGCAGATGCGTTGCTGCGCTGGTGGAGCGACACAAGGACACACTCAGAGAATGTCTGTTCAATCATATTGATGATGAATCAGTCAAGCAGCTGGCCACCTGCGAGCACTTGACCAAATTTGAGGCAAATTGCGGAGATGTGAGAGCAGAAGCTGTGTGCAGTCTGTGGGTTGGTTGCATTGCATCTGTTGCAATCACTTGGCCTGCCAACGTGTGCAATGTCTTTCAGAATCTGCGCACCACCCTGCAACACCTGAAACTTACTCGGGTTTGTGAAGTCGGTTTGAATAGATTGCTGCTGCGGGGGGCACCCTGGCTGCAGCTCACCACTCTGAAGATTTATGGGTTGACTAGAGAGGAGACTATCAATGTGATGGTGCGCAGCTTGCCAGGCTTGCAAGAACTTAAATTTTGGCCTTTGGCTCGTCTGAGTGACGCGTCGCTGCGCACCTTGGTGGTGGGCCTGCCGCAGCTGCGCAGCCTGCATCTGTGGTGCTTGGAACTGGCAGCAGATTTGGAGTGTTCTGCGCTGGAATCTGTGCCCGCGGACAACTGGACGCAGCTGCGGCACATTCGTTTGCACTGCTACGTGGGTTTTTTTACTTTTAAAAGTAGAAATCTTTTCATGTGTAGCAATTATCACTGAACACATTTGCTTGTATTTAAAAATGTATTTTTTCAATATAAAAAAACATATTCAACATTTTCCCAATGGTATCCCAATTTTCCAACAATCGATATTCCCAATTTATCAACATTCATGCAGGGCGATCATGATATCGTGGACAGCGCTCTGGATGCACTCCGCTTGAGGGCCGCTGGACAGATTACATGCATTGGAACATGGTGTAAGCTAAAGATTTGTTCTGAATGCTTTTTATACTTAGGCAGGTTGTGATGTGGTGTGACGCAAAAAAATGTTGTAGCCTGGTTTCAAATAATTTTGTATTAATAAAAATGCTGAAATTGTAAGATCACAATTTAGATTTTTTAAATGTAAATTTGCACCCGTTTGATTTGTTTCATACTGTCACACATACCGTTGGAGCATTGTAAACTCGGCGGACATAATGGCATACAATGTTCTGGAAGAATTTGCAACGACCATAGTGTTAACTGAATGGGCACTTTGCCAACTATTTCGCAATATGGGGGAAACGAAATTAATGAAAGCATCCCGATAGACCTATAAATTACAATAACAATTTGTATATCTTGCGTTTATAATGTTTGACGATATCATGTTTCGTCAAAACGTTAAATCGTCTGCCGAGTTTACTGCAACGCATTTGTGGTCATTATGGCTGCATGAAAAATCTTTGTCAAACCCCCCAGACTAGGGTGTCAACCTTCTGTTTTCCATTTTCCGTTTCCGCTTTCCGCAGGCAAATTTTTTTTCTGTTTCCATTTTCCGGCTGCTAAATTTGTTTACATTTTTCCGGATCATTTTCTGTTTTCCAGCTAAATTTTCAATTTTTCTGCCTGTTTTCCGTTTTATGGTTCAATTGTCTGTTTTTCAACTTTTTTTCAGTTTCCAGCTAAATTTTCTGTTTTCTGTTTCAGCCAAATTGGTAAACATGCATGCAGGTTCTCTACTATGTGAATTTTTTTCTATTTATAGCAAGATATCTTCAAATTTTTTATCTTTTATCTTCAACATTCTGCAAAAGTTCCCGGCAAAATTTCAGCAAATTTTTTTTGTTTCCGGCTTAATTTTAGCAAATTTTTCTGTTTCCGTTTCCAGGCCTTTCATTTCCGTTTTCCATTTTCCAGCAAGTGCAAAAATTTTCCATTTCCGGCAAGTGCAAAATTTTTTCCATTTCCGGCAAGTGCAAAAAATTTTCCATTTCCGTTTTTGGCCAAAACGTTTTTGTTGACACCCTACCCCAGACTTTAGGATAAACAACCTGCAAGGCCGCTACACATGCGTTGCTCTCATAGAATTGGAAATAAAACAAAGTTATATTTCTCCATGTGAACTTTTTGAATTATCAACTATTTATTTTGAAATGTGGAGGCCTCATAATCATGAACATCAAATGTTGGTAGGCGTTTGCAAAGGACCTGTTGCATTCATTTATATGTTTTTCACTGATGAGCAGGGGTGGGAAAGGGGTAGGGTTCAAACGATATATCGTATCGAATATCGGATATCGACCATTTTTTCATATCGAATATCGATATCGAAAATTTTGAAAAAATATCGAATATCGATATCGAAAAGTCATATCGTTTGAACCCTAGAAAGGGGGGGTGTTACCACCAAATTACCCAGCTTATATCTATCCTGGAGGCAAATTTTTGGGCTGTTGTTCCTTGAACACCCCTCAATTTTTGCTCAAAATCACCAGCCTTATACAACCCTTTAATTATATTGAACCATCTCAACCCCCCCCCCCAAAGAAATCTTATCAGCTATCTATCCAACCTATTCATCAACAGCTATCTATCAGCGATTTGCTATCCATCCAACCCCCAGAGGGTCAAAATCTAGAATACCCCTGTTGATGAGTACAAAACTGTATTTCCAGCTCTTTCCAGAAAAAAATCCACAAGATGGCAAATGGGATGGATTGAACTTTCAAATGATTGGGCGATGGTTTGCGGGGATTTCAACGCCAGTTTGTGAACGCCAGTTTACCATAGAAAGTAGTCATACTGTTTGGTCATAATGCCTCATTTTGTTTCGTTCTAATTCAGTCATTTTGACATTGGGAACTCTCCCACATCCTGTAAAAGACCCTGCAAAGTGTCAAAGACCCTGCAAAGTGTAATGTGTCATGTAAAAATATAAAAATCACAAAAAATAAATAAAAGAATGATACGGGACTTGGCAGCCAGCCAAACTTAACAAATTGAAAACAATAAAAGGATGATATCAGAGAGAAAATGGTTCAGTAGGAGTTGGATCGTATTGCATAGATCAAGAACGAACACTTTTACGGGTATGAATTCCATTGGGTTGATGCGGTATTTAGACTTGACCGGTGTCCAATTTTCTAGTTGTGTAAGTAGTCGTTTCAGCTTCATAATTGGTATTTTCATCTTAATAAATGACTATACCCCTATTATTAGTATATTTTGGCTATTCTCAACCTGTTTATAGAACAATTTCAAAATTTTGGCTGGCTGCCAAGTCCCGTATCGTTATTTTTTAATGCGATTTTTTATCTTTTTGCATGACACATGACATTTTACATGGTCTGGGAGTGGCTTCTCTCAAGTCAGGTCAAGGAGGTCAAGTTGAGTTCTCTCATCATGCATCAAAATCTGTAGCCTTGTAATTCACCATTTCAACTTCAAGCTCCAGCATATTGGGAATTGTTAGGTTCGGTCAGGTTAATTTTTTTGGTTTTGTTGGACCTATCATTTTGAATGATTCAGTTGACATCGTTTGTTCGTGCAGCCGTTAGGGTTGGCCGATGTTTTTCGAACGTTTTTTTAAAACAACTTTTTTTATTAAAAAAAACATGACGTCCGACTGCCGGAATTTTTTAGTACTAAGCACTAGGTATTTTGCAAAATTTTTGCTCGCAAGTGCGCAGTTTCACACACAAATTAACATTGGTGGTTGTTTTCATTGGTTTTGTGGCATTTTTAGTATCAAAGCATTTATTTCATTGTGCTACCATGGGTAAATAAGCTGTCATATGTTGCTGTAGTATATAATATTGAGGTAATGTGCTTCCATGTACCTCCACAGTGTGTAACATCACTCCCAAAGTAACAACCTCCTTTTATAACCTTGTTTGATCACTATTCCGTGCCAAACTTCACTTGGAAGTCACGAACATTTGACTATAAGACGATATACAAACCTGTCAACAAAAAATAGATGATTTTGACACAAATCACCACTTATAATGCTATCCCATGGCTCCACAGCCATCATATGGGCATATACAACATCACAGAGTATTGCCACTTGTCTGATATACCTATATATGTTGACACAAATCCATATCTGGGAGATTTAAAAAACGTTTTTTATTATTTTAAAAAAACGTTTTAAAAAAAACAACGTTTAAAAAAACATCAAGTTAAAAAGAACACGTTTTTTCCAACCCTAGCAGCCGTGTAGAGTTCTGTTTGTTCTGCCCGTCGATTGCTCATATCTGCTTTAATTACATATGTAAATATGTACACTCCGCGCAGAGTTGTACCAAACTTTTTTCAAAGTATATGTAAACGTGAAGTATTTGATTTTTACTCACCCCCTGAGTACAGAAAAGTTAAAGTAATTTTTTTCTTTCTTTTACTCACAAGTAAATGAGAGTAAACGTACTTTTGCTCGTAGAAAACGTAAACGTGAGTATTTTTGAGAAATGTTACCCCATGTTTCACTCAAAATCACCAATTTTCATAACTTTTGGACATCTTGAAGAAATTTTCGGGTACATATGTGCGTGTAGACACATTTTCCGACTATTTTCCCCTATTTTTAGCATATTCTCTCCCGTTTTCCCTTCTATTCCTTCAAAAAGTCAATAAAAATACTTACCAGAAATACGTTTTCTGTACTCGAATACTTTCAAAAAGTATACGTAAATGCGAGTACAGGAACTTATTTTGGAGGAAATGTAAACGTATTTACTCTGTACTTGAGTATACGTATTTATCGAGTAAAAGTAAATACGTTTTAACAACTATGACTCCGCGGACAGCGCACTTCACATGCCACATAAATATTTACAATACGCATGTTGTCTGAAGCAATAACACGCCCGAGTAGCACCAATCAATAAATACCCACTCACACAAAAAATATAATAAAATTTATAATAGAAAAACGCATTTTCGCGCATTTAACTTTTTTCAATTGTTTGAACACCATAATTTTTTTTTAAAGACGGCGTCATAATAATTTTTTCTTTAAGAAAATTGCTTAACATGCGCGGTCCGCTGAGTAAATATGCGCTTGATTGAATTTTGTGCCCACATTGTTTGCTGGGGTCAATCTTGTAAAATGTCATGTGAAATGTAACTAGAAATGTGTCAAATCTGTTACTCACTGGAACTGGCCCCAGGAAGCGTATGGCGAGTTGCGCTTGTCAACTCAAAATTGTCAAACTCGAAATCCACTGGGTGCCGGACTTGACGCGGACAGCGAAAATCGCAAATTTTTTTTGCCAAAACGGTGACCCTCACATCGGGGGTCGCCGCTGCCCTCCAATGGGTATATAGTAGAGGGGGGATGTCGCCTATATTCCCCCCAAACTACAGAGTTATAGGCCCCCCATAGCGGGAGATCCGGCGTCAGTTGTAAGTTTGAAAACTGACTGCCGGACTTGATCCGGACGCTGTTTACAAGCTTTTTCAGCTTTTGTGTCTTTAAAAGTACTGATCTACACACTTTTGTCAAAATTGTTCTTTTAAATGTACTGATCTGCACATTATTTTTTGTGCTTTTAAAAGTACCGATGTCAGATCGGCGTCTGATTGAGCAAAAACTCATTTTGTGCTTTTTTATTATGGGTAAAAGTACTGATCTACATCTTTCTGCTTTTGTGCTTTAAAAGGTCCCGATCTACATGCTATTACCAATTTATTCCTTTAAACTGTACTGTACTACAAAAGATACAATTCACTAAATTTTATACCGTAAATTCTCTAATAATACAACAGTCGTACTATTTTTTTCAGCACATTTTTAGGTGTCGTACTATTGGAGATGTCGCATTATTAGAGAGTGTTGCATCATATTTTTCATCAAATCAACAACGTCACTGTCCACATAACTCAAACGTGAGCATGACATAGTAAAGCAATAAACATGGTAAACTCGGCAGACATTATGCGAGTCTATGGTCTAACGAATTTTTGTACAAGTGCCATTCTAACCCAATTTCATTGTTATTGACACTCGTATTCCATGCGTAGGAATGACCATCAACAAATTTTTCAATTTGATAAGTGAACGTCACCGTCGAAATTTGAATTTAAGATCTACACTTGATAAATATATGATAATTTCTTATTATTACAAACATAGTGAGCATTTTATGTTATTCAGAGCAATTTTTAGATTTTCAAAACGATCCAGATTTCGCTAGTTGTGTACAGTGTATAGGGTCGTTCTTCCCTTGTTCTATCGCACGCACACATACGTACTTTTTTGTTGGAATTTGTCCGGGCTGTTACAATAAAATACCTTGTTATCTGCTCTCATATGACAATATGCGTGTCCAGTTTATCCTGTTCTCGCATAAAACGTCGGATTGAATAAGATTTACCATGAATCGATTCGAATGCATTCATTCAAATTCAAAATTAACTTAACAATTTTAACGAAATTTAAAATTGGTACGTAAGGGCCGAACCACTGATTCCTTTCATGTCTGCCGAGTTTAAATAGTGGCGGTTGTGACGTGGCTGGCGCTCTTGCGAACTGCCCAGCGACTCTTGTGAACCCACAGCCACCGCGTTGTCCAAAAGCGCCGAATCCGCGGCTTCCGCAGATTGCATTCGTTACGTCGCTTTTTCTTTTTATTTCTCACTTGTCGCACTATTGAAGAGTGTCGCGTTATTGGAGAGTGTCGGATTATTTTCACACAACGTGCCCAAACCTGTCGCACTATTGGAGATGTCGTATTATTGGAGACCTGTCGAATTATTAGAGAATTTACAGTATAGCTAGTGTTATGTGTATAAACAATGATTTTACCCATGCATGTGGATACCCAACAATATGGCCGAAATACCCATACCCAAAATTCCCATACCCAATACCCATGTATGGGTAATGCATACTCCAAACTTTCAATTGTGATTATCTCAAAATCGATTTTTTGTAGATTGGTACTTTTAGAAGCACACCCTTCAAATGCACATGGCAATATAAATTCCTCTTCGACTTTGCGGTAGATTCACTTGAAAATTGTCCTGCAACCTAAATTGAACTAAAATCGAGAGCGGGCACGCCCATGGCGCTAGCGCCAGTGCCACACCATTTTTTGCTTTGATGTCAACTCTAGCTACTAGAGTTGACATCCCCATGATTTTGCCGCGACGGCAGCGGCTGGGGTAATTAATCAAGGGCACTGCGGCCCAGAGGCGGCAGTGCCGCATGAAAATGTCGCCGTCAAGCGCGCGACAATGACCCCAGTTGCCGCCGACGCCGTAAAAACTCAACGCATTTACAAATTGCACGCCGCGCGGCGGCCCAATTTCGCGCCGCCGACGTACTACGCGTGCACGCACCGCCACCCCAAAACTGTGTATCTATGTCCGAGTTTGATGGGGTGCAGCACACAGAGTACGTCGGCAAATCAAGTTTTGACGACGTAAATATAACGACAGCAGATGTAATCTGGCGTCATGCAAATTACACGACCTAGGGCATCGTAAAATGTAGTTTTTGACACTTTTTGAAGAGTAATTTGCATGATGCCATCTATCTTTAATTACGTTCTTTGTTTTGTGGATTTCACCTGTTTTAGAATGTCACCTACCTGTGAAGTTTACCCCCCCCCCCCCCAAAATAATTGTGCATAAAAGGACGTGTGTGCAGTGAAAAAGACAATCAGTTGGTACTCAATTCTAGAATTTCATCAAGCCACCAAGTGCACTAAATATTAGATCATGGCCCATGGAGAATACATGTATTTATTGGAGACCCTGGTTCAGGATTCAGGTCCCTCGGGACTTCAGTCCGATTGCTACCTTTCTCAACAAACCCATTTTGATTGTTAGTATTTTTGCACTGCACACACAGGTAATTGGTATGAAAAGGTAATATTTAATTGCTTGTTTTTTATCATGTAAATCTGATGTACTTGTTAATGTATGGAAACGATTATGTATTTTACAACCCCTGATACTATTTTGTATTTATTCAACTGGCCACCGAAAATATGGCTACATAGCCCTCTTATAAAGAAGCTGGTTGAAAAACTGTGGAAATGATTTACTTGGCTTTATTAACACAGTGAAACAAAAACGTAAAACACTAATTACTTGTCATAAACGAATCCTCCCTTCAAAGCGACCCGGGGTGGCGCTGGAAACGCGCCAGAAACCCGGGCCACCCCTAAAATTGGCTCCCAATGTGGGGCTCGAACCCACGACCCTTGGATTAAGAGTCCAATGCTCTACCGACTGAGCTAACCGGGAATAGCTCTTTATTTCTCTATAAAAATACCCCCCAGATCGCCCAGGAAACCCCCCAGATGCAGCGACGAAAAACGAGAATGGATGACAAAGTCCGAGCGGCCAGCACACCGCGGACACAGCGTCAACTACTCCATTGGAACGCCGGCCAGGTGGCAAGGTAAAGTGCCAGGCCGATGGCAAACAAATGGGACGTTTTCTTATTGGCATTTTATTGAGCCAACGCTGTATTGGGAGATGCGGTGGGCAGGTGGCCAGAAATGGCGCCAGATACAGCGCCAGCAAAAGTATACATGAAATGGCATCTTATTATGACACTGTAAGAAAACTGGCGTTGTAATGAGAGATGCCTAGCAAAATACATCGGAAGTGAATTAAGTACAATCAAACACTGTTACTAGGCGCGGCGCAACACTGCGCCGAGCAAGACGCTAGAAAATGTGAGGGATCTCATTCCAAAAATGCTTGAGCATCAACTTTACAAAGCTCAAGCGAATACACACTTCACATGGAATTCTACCTTCACCCACCATTTGTGTTTCAAAAACAAGAACCGTTTTTTTGGTTCATTATTTGGATAATTTAGGAACCGTTTTATTAGGTTCATTATTCAGATGGGTTATGGTAGATTTCATTGTGAACGTAATGTATTCACCCAAAAAAGTATACACCTTTTGAGCGCTCCGCAATTTGGAATAATATCCTACACTAGAATTTGGAATAATATCCTACACTAGGCAAGCGCGCAAGTGACACCTTAAAATGGCTGCTACATTAAGAGACAACAACATTTTATGATAGGACACCATTTAGCTGCGCTTTGGCAAGATTAGTTAGAGCGCCCAGCGAAATTTAAAGCAATAGGCCTGTTCCAAAATGCTGGTATATCACTTCAGACGTAATTTTGTGATTAAAAAGTGAACTTCAGAGTGAACTGCGTACTCTGCACGGAAATCTACCATAATGATCCCTCGCAATCGATTATCTCTCAATGAAAATATCAAGAACCGTTTTTTTTGGTTCCCTATTCAAATGGGTTACGGTAGATTTCATTGCGAGCACGTTGTCCACTCGGAAATGCACAATTCATAAAAATGACGCCGGAAATATGAACTGCAAATGCAGGCATTTTGGAAGAAAACCCCGCTAGCGATATTGTAAAGTGTGATAAGTGTCGTTATAAGTTATAAGTAATAAGTGCGATGTCCTTTGAATGTACTTAACTACTTTCAAACGCCGCCTTAACAGTGTCGTTACATTAAGAAAACTAGATCGTTCTCACTGGCACGCTAGAGCCGCAAGCAATCTACACATGAAACGCAGTTAAATGCCGGCGCTGTCATCTTAAAATGACAGAAGAATGATCTGGACACACACACGCTGAATGTCAATCGAATTTATGTCAACTAAACTCATAAATTTTCGATTGCCCTTTCTGTCCAAATAAAATTAGCTTTACAAAAGTCACATTTAATTTTCGTTGTCACTGTCAAACGTGATTTAATTGACAGTGAGTTGACATGAATTTTCGATGTCAACTAGCGTGTATGGGCCCAGGAAGGCATGTGCACAGTCACAGCTACACTCGGCGGACTGAAAATACACATAAGGAATGATACTTTATATCAATGAAATTAAAATAAGAACCGTTTTATTTGGTTCTTTATTCAGACGATTACGGTAGGTAGCTAAAAAATTGATGTCCACCGAATATAGCTGCGACGTAAATAAATAAGTAATCAATTGTGGCCGCGCTAAATTGACACGCCGCTACACTCCTCAAAAGCCCTAAGTTGACGCGGCTTGCAGAGCCAGTTGACAGTGAGTTGACAGGCCTAGGGATGCGCGCGCGCTGTTGTAGCTACACTCGGCAGACCAAAAATACTTATAAATAATCTTGACTTAGGCAAATGAAATCAAAATAAGAACCGTTTTATTTGGTTCTTTATTCAGATGGTTACGGTAAGTAGCTGAAAAGTGATGTCTACCGAATATAGCTGCAACAAAGAAAGTGACAATGTCAATAAGTTTATCATCTTAATTAATAAAATAGGATGCCTTGCGCGCGGCACTAATTAGGCATGCTCGACGGACCGCAAAGTAGGTGTCCGCCGCGTATATGTACCTACTTATGAATATACGCTGGTTACTTTACACCTTGCACGTGTGGTTCCGGCCAGAAGTGTCCCAGCGATCGTTAACGCATGCAGGTTTCATTAAAACATGACAAAATTGATTGTTGTCATAGAGTCATGCATAAAACATGTTCACATCGATGAATTTTCATCTTCTTACGGAGAGCGCATGATTTAATGATCGTTGGCACGCTTCCAACGCGCGGTAGATCAGTGCGAGGGCAGAGTATCATGTCCGCCGAGTACACGCTTAAATAATTCAAATAAGTAAAATCGCGGCGCGAAATAACATGCAACAGTGAATTGGGGACTTCGGGATGTTATTCAGGTGGGATATGGTAGATTGCATTAGAAATAGGAAAAACTTATGGGCGCCTTGAGATTGCGCGGCGCCAGCACCTACCTAAAAATGCCACTAATCAATATGAAACACGTCAAATACAATAAAATAAATAAATTTCGCCTCCCCAAATCAATCCACAAATCAAGCAGATGCCCCAGCTTGACACACCTGTGGCGGCGCTGGAATAAATGCCGCCGATGGGTGGCGACAGCTAGCGGCCGACGTCGCCGCACGCGAACTGCACCAGCGAGCCGGACGTCGAACCGGCCGGTCCGCGGCTGACGCAAGCGGCGAAGTTCGCAGCTGCCGCAATTAATGCCAACTGCTGCGCGGCCGCACCAACTGCCGCGCTGAAGGATAGAAACCTGCGTTGGGGGAATGGATTTTGGGTTTTTTTTTATCCCATGTCACACCTTGGAAAATGTGAAATGAGGAAAATGGCGCCGAGCGCCGTGACAATAGGTGCGCCAGAAAAATGGCGCCGCGACGACGCAATTGTTGAAACAATCGCGGCCTATTTTGAAACAAACCTAAAATAAAAACAAGGAACCGCGTGTAAATATCTACACGCGCGCGATTGGGGCTTTATCGATTCTGAATCGATAAAGTGTCACTTGGCACGCGTGCCAAATATTTACACTGTGCAGCGGCCGCGTGCAAATGACTGCACGCGCCGCGCAGAAATATTTATACGCATTTGCACGCTGGAAAGGGACGTGCAAATGCGTGGCAAATGCAAATGTAAATGGCAAATGGAAAATGGATACATTTTCCAGAGCCAACTAAAATACCATTTGCCATGTTTCGGTTTCTTATAAATAGGCCAAATGGCAAGAAATAGGTAAATGAAAGGAAATAACTGAAATTTTTGAATACGGTATTTTCCAAAAAGTGAAAGTTTGGTACCTTTTTTAGAGGGTTTGCCACTGTTACTCAGTGAGTGAGCAAACTCGTTTTTCTCTCAAAAAAAAATGCAAAAGGATAAAGTGCTAAAATTTTCAGCCTACAGAAAATGTAACTTCAATTGAAATTGTGTTTCTTTCAAAATACTTTAGGACGGTGAAAGACCTTGTCAACAAAAATTGACAAGTGACAAAAATAAGTGGGAACCGAATAAATCAAATATGGTTCCCATGTCTAGCTATATTCTGAATTCTGAATAGCTAGATAAATTTTCTGAATTTTATAAAATGTCAAATCGGCCACATTTATTTCAACAATTGTGGGCCGAATGTGAAGGTGATAAGCGCCAAGTGAAACGGCGCTTGACAATGTGACTACTCGGGGCGGTACCATGATTTGATGAATAAAGTCACGCTGAAAGCGTGAATGAGTGTGAAGTGTGCAGCCGCGCCGCACCGCTTCGAATAACTCCCACTCGGAAATATTCGGTAATTAGAAATGATCGGCGCCACGAAAATGGCGCCGACAACACCCAAACTGTTGGCGCCAGGCGCCAGTGTTGCTAGAGCGCGCGCCAGAGTTGTTAAAACTAGTGGCGGCGCGCAAAGCGTCAATTTCACTGGTTGATGGTACACTTTCGCAGTGAAATAACCACGTCTGAAGCTGTTTATTCAGACAAGATATGGTACATTTCATTGTGAAAATGCCATCTCTCAGTGAAACGACCAGCATAAAATCAGATAAAAAGTACCATTTTGAACTTTGGTACGCTTTCAAAAAGTTCGGTACTTTTAACAACTCTGGCCGCGGCTTGGCGCGGAATGTTTGGGGAACAACTTTCGGCAAACTTATGCAAAGGGGTCCTGGTAGTTTTCGGCGCCATGGGCGCTGAACGTGTCCTACCGTATATCCTTGAATAAGCCCCCCAGCGTGAAAGAAAAATGCCAATAAAGTGCAATAAAAGCGGAATGGCATTGTGCAAAAGAAATTGAATTTCGATTCTTTTTGAACTTTTGTTATTTAGGTATCACACTGGCTGGATGTCAACTGAATTCGTGTCAACTGAAGGTCATTTCAACATTTGACACTCAGTTGACAAGAATCTGAATTGTCAACTAGCCAGTGGGACCCCCTACATGATTTTAGTCTAAGAGGGGGCGTATTCAAAGTTATATGGTCCCTCTGAAAACCCCGTCGCCCACTGCGAGATCATGGCGCCAGGCGCCATGATAATAAAATGGAACAGCGGTCGCGCGTCATGTTGGCGCCGCGACCGCTCAAACAAATACTCAATCTCGCTCACCCAGTCACAGGTGAGCCGCCGCTGGCAGCAGATGGCCACCGACGCTGTGGCTACTCCGGCAGTCATCGTTTATCGCTCGGCCGCCGTCGAGCTGCTAGCCGCCTGGCGCAGGAGCTTCGGCCCCTAGTCCTGGCGCTTGTCGCTGACGCCTGTGGGGCTAGGGCGCCTGCACGACTGGCGAGCAGCACTCGAACCGACCTGCAAGCTGGGACAAAATTGAGGCGAAATGGAAGGGTTGAGCCACCGACCGGTAACCGGTGGGACTCAAAACAGGGAGTGTTTTATTGGTTGGGGTCCATTTTTATGAATGTGGATGGGTCCACAAATATAAAAATAGAGCTGATAGGGAACTGTAACGGTATGCGGTATGGTACGGAAAGGTTCTATTTTAGGAAAATATTTAGGTAATATGTGCAATTTTCGAAATCAGGACACCTGCAATGGAACAGGCACCTTCTCGGTGTTCGAGCTACATATTTAGAGTAAAATTAAGACCTCTGTAACTGTTATTTCCGAGACTGTAACCACACAACAAAAACACTCCAAACACATCCAAAATGTAATGGGGGTGTTCCACAAGTGGTGGGACACCAAATAAATGAGTTTTGTCATAGGCTCTTCAAATGCAAGTTCATATTGGGATCAGGGTACGTTCCACAAGTGATGGGACGCCCTGTGAAACCTAGGAGGAAATAGGAATAAGTCACAATATGTAATTTCGCTCTGCACACAACCCCTTTAGAAACACAGACCAGTCCCCCCCCCCAGGAAGCTGCAGACCAGAGTATATGAACCGGACACGCCTGATCACCGTTTCGGGTTCTATTAGCTGAACAAAGAACTGTACTGTTGGCCGGGGGGAGGGCTTGGATTTTGGTTCTTTTTGGTTTATTTTGGGACTATCTTTCTGATTTTTGTGTGTGCTGTGCATTTACTGCTGCTGAATCACACCTATTATTATTATTTATTCATATCTTATTCATGCGCAATATGGTAAATTTTGTTGTATGCAATCTTACAGCTCGCTTTGCAGTGCTTCCCTACTCATTATTCTACTATTATACCTGCTATCCACTAGGCCAGATAGGTATTTTGTGGTTGCTGTGTGTGGGATGCATAGCTTGGTATGGACTTGAAATTCTCTCTCCGAAAACTACGAAGTGTGGGGTGTAAGCGGAGCTTAGCCGCTTACTGGGTTCCAGAGTACTGCCCCAGAAGGTGCAAGAAAAACCCCAGTAAGACTACTCTGCCCTACACAAACCCTCAGAGAGCTAGAACTTCAAATGGTGCAATTTTACTCTTGACTTATGTCACAATTTGCCATTATTTTGAAGTTACAAGCCACCCCAAAAGTCACCATAGGCCAGAAGTTTCACTAGCTCTCCCAGGGTTCTATCAATAAACGGAAATGGCTGCTCTTATCGAAAATTGGCTCTAGGGGTTCTAGAGTCAAATATTATGCTAGAGCGGCGGTATGTTAATGTGTGAGCTGGCGGTACAGCTGAGCTAGCACTGTTCAGCCAGGGCAGCACTTCCCATGTCTGGGGGAGAGCCAGAGTGCCGCCTATTGTTTAGAGCTCCAGGTTGCCCCAGAGCCTGAAACCAGTCTGCATCATTGAGCTTCCAGTTCTACATGGTACTTGCGCCGACTTTCGACCGGTCCTCGTTGAACCCCCTTCAATTAAAAGCTGAAAAATTGAAAAGCGGCCCTCTGGAGTAAGCAAGGTAAAGGCGCAAGCGCTCCCAGAGGCCAACGACCAAGCCATTAGGCTGCTCTCAATTGATGTATCCGGCCCCGCGAATAGCGCGCTTGTTGGTGCTAGCAGGACCAACATTAGGGCGAGTCTTCAGCAACTCAATCAACTCTGCCTTGTTGCCTCCAATGCACTTTGGGGAAAGTGCAAAGGAAAAACCTATTATCCACTCTTTTTCACTTTATTATTTGCTTACTTATGTTGATTTGTTTTGTTATGTTTTGTTTATGCTTATATAGTCATTTCAGTTCAGATGCGCTTCTCCGGAAGTTCATCGAAGTTCTCTTCTCTCAAACAATCAATGGTCCTTTGTTCAATGTGGTGAAGTTTATTTGTTACCCATAACCAATAACCCAGGCTACGCTTCTTCGGAAGTCTAGTCGACTGCTCTTCTCTCTACAAAGAACTATGTCCATGTCTGTTTGCACAAAAACTGAGTTACCTAGCACCTAACTTAACACAGAAGTGACAGATTAAAGATTGAGGAAATGGCAAAGCTGAGGTTGAATGGAAGTCGAAGTGAATATAAATATTTAAATATTTATATAAATTATTTATTTGTTTCACGTATAAACAGATATGTTTATACATGTCAAGTTTATTTGGAGTTTTCACAGCTATGAGAAGCCTACTTGCTCTCCCAAACAATGACATAACAAATAATTTTGTTTCATTCAAAATTATTGACACTTTCGATTTCATTTATAACTGATCTGCTTGAGCATGCAAACATGCACAACTTATCCCAATGTAGGAATGTTACATACATGATAATTCTGGCAAGACTTGAAACTCTATACAAATTTCGAAAAACCCTCAAAGATTCTGAGGTATGACCACAATTTAATTATGGCATATGGGCTATGTTATGTGAACGATGTTATGTTATTTGACATGCATATCTGGGTATGTCAAATGTAAACCTATGGGTAGACACTTCTATTTTCCAAAAAAAAAACCCAAAATGTGTCAGAGAATCTGTTGAAATCTTTTGTTGTTATTCAAACAAAAAGCTTAATGTTTGAACACTTATATGCGATGTGTTTACATATGTCATATGAACACATATATGCTATGTAGACCTGAGCAAATGTGTAACATACCTCCATGTAAGCTAGACATTACCTATTTATTTAGCTACTTCAAAAGAGATCAAAATGTCTCAAAAGCACTTTTCAAAAAGTCCATATTTGACATAGGCTTGCATGTGTGTTCATACATACCCAGACATGATACATATGTATGAACCATCTATATATATACGTATGTATATATACGGACAATATACTGGCCAAGATAAGTCTGTATGACTTCTGTACCTTTTGACTCAAACAAATTATTTCAAAAATATTGTACCCACGTGTATCCACTCAAATACATATGTCCAGACATATGCATACGAGTACCTACACGTATAATTTCAAAAAGTCGGCACTTCCATCTCAACTTCAGCTCAGCCTAAAGCGAAATAATGATCAGATCAGTGGAACCCTGCGAACTACCGCACATGCACCCAACATTTCACTACCACCACAGGTTAAACACAATCACGACAATCAGAACGCCCACAGCTGGCTGCAGAGAAAGACCCCAGTTGCACAGGTTCCCGGTGCAATAGCAGCTGTGCTGATGGACACCCGACTCCCAGGAACGCGTCTGACAGGACTCGTCCGGAGGTGTTCCGTAGCCGCAGCGCTTCTCAGCAGAGACGGCCGCTACGAGTAGTCGACTTGTTGGAATACTAAACCTTCACTTAGATTTTGCTTATCCGGTACGCACATTCTGGGGACCCTATAAACTAACTTCCTAGAGCAGTTTCCGTCTTGACGCAGTAGTGCCCCGAGCACACGCCGCACGGTAAGTGGTCTGGACCCTGACGCCAAGCGGGGACGACGGCGCAGTCGTAGCACTCGGTGGCTGAAGAGTTTGAGCAGAAATTAGCGGTTTTTCAACACCCTAAATCAACTACTTCAACTCACTGGAACCTAGTCCTTCCGGCAAGTATCCGTACAAGCCGATAAGCAGGGCCAGGCACAATAGCATGGTTGCAGCCCCAAGCAGTAGCATGCCATAGAACCCCGAGAAGCAACACGTCCACCAGACGCCGCGCCGCGGCCGACGAACCACTGCGCCAGTGCGACGAAATCTGTCGAAGTCAGTAGGCACGCCCGGAATTTCCCGCAGTAAAGCCATTTTCGGTCTAGATAGCTGATAGCACTGATAGGATTTAGTGGAATGAATGTTACCTGCGCGTTGGCAGTTTTATTTTAGTCAATCAATACTGAGTGAAAAGGGAAACATCAAAATGCGAGGTAATTAGGCGCGACAATTCAACTTCCTGAGACATGAATGAGAATCACGTAAGCTAGAACCAAGAATCCTATGCGACTACAGCTATTAACTACAAAAAGGCAATTTGACACGATTGGCAAGGCTAGTTATACACAGTTCACTCTTCACCACACTTCGCTAGTCACACTTCACCACGCTCTAGCACTCGGTCTCGGCCAGTGCATACTCGGGCAACTGGGCGGTGCGCGTCGAAACCGGTGAACCCCTGAGAATAATGACTTTAGTTGTGTCTGTCTTCAAGATACTGCTGAATCAAGGGGAGATGAACTAAAAACACACCTGGGCGGAGCCGACGGCTCTCTAGCCAACGACACCAGTGCGTCAGTGCTCGGAACGCGCGCACAGTAGCTCGAGGTCGGAAGCGAGACTGAGAGAAAAGTGACCAAGTGAATCGAAGGATCTTTCTAGCTAGTTTAGAGCCAACCAACCTTCCCCTGTGACGTCCACGGACGCCATGGACACGGTCTCGGGTAGGTCATAGCTCCCAGACGAGCCAGACCAGCGCCGAACAAGGCCGCACACAAAACGAAACAGCCACGCCGACAAGCTAAGCGCCGCCATCGAACCACCGAAGGCAGACAGGGTCATGAGAACGGTGCCCGGCCAGGCAACATCTGCCACCTATGGATGGAAAAACTTGTTTTACTAGATCGACAATAAGATAAGCAAGTCCGAGACAAACCTCGTCGTCGGATTCCTCCAATTGCCGTTCTTCATCGGTCGGGCTAGTAGCGGCACTAGTGTCGGTTCTCAGAGCCGCACTCGTGCTGTAAGTGGACAAAAACTCGGTCTCAGTCGTCAGCACAGCCCAAGTGGTGCTGCTGGAGGCTGTAAACGTGGCCACGGTCGTACTGGGAGACTCTGTCGTACTGGTCTGAAAAGCACTCGTCGTCTCGGTAACCACCACAGTCGTGCTCGTCGACATCGGCTGGCGCACTGCGTAGAAGGAACCCCGGTTTTGCTGAATACACCCCAATTACAAATTTAAGTGGTTAAATACTCACCGTAAGCGGTCAGGCGAAAACCGGTGCGAATCCCATTCTGAGCCAGAGTCCCTTGCCTAGGGACCGGCCAGTTGCGGCTGTCGGCTAAACCAAGTCGTCCTTCATCCAGCCCAAATCGGTAGGCCACGAATGCATACAGCTCCGCTGTACGCATATCCGGCGCCGCCAAGAACTCGATCGCGCGACGGGCGCACGAGCCACGGCAGTGCACCGCCAAGCTGCGCGATTATTGTTCTTACGAATTGACAACACAATAAGCAGCGAAAGAACCTACCGAAAAGCCGGGTCTGGGGGCGGAGTCGTCAACACGCTAGTCGTCACGGTAGTTGTACCAGTAGTGGTGGTCAAACGCGACGTACTCAGTTCGGTTGTCGGGGTAGTCAAGCTGAAAAGATTGAGAATTAAGTTTACAACGCTTGTTTGCCAGAAAGCTTGAAAATTCTCACGAAGTGCTCGTGGCCATGGAACTAGTCGCAGCCGAAGTCAACGGCACCGACGGAGCGCCCACCGTACTGGTGCGGACAGGCATCAGATCCTATTAAAGAAATTGGGATTTGGGTTAGGAACACTGACGTTTAAATTTCACCAACACCAACCTCGTGACACGCCGTAATGTGGCCGAAACGCCTCAGGATAGCTAGGGACGGGCACCGATCGCCCTGCCAGAGAACCACGTAGGGACCGCCCGGGATGCGGGGCACCCACGGCCTCGCGGCCAGGTGCTGCAGCTCCGCCCTCGTGCCACGACAACGCAAAGCGTCATCCAGACGCCGCACCTCGCACAAAGCGCCAATGACCCGGTGCGAGCCACCGAGCGAGAACACTCCGCATGACGACAGCTAAAATGAAAATGGGGAACGATTTTGTCTAAGGTGGGGCGAATCCACCTAATTACCCCTTAAAACAGGACACTGGAGGCCCTTCCTGTGTCCCAAGAGTGTCAATACCACCCACTTTTTGTCAGTTCTCAAAATTTCGCAAAGTTGCAAAAAACATCCAGATGTGAAAATCCGGATGCTTTTCACAACCCTATTTTCAAAATTTATGAAATAGTAAAACTTTTGTTTTCATTTAAATGCATTTTCAATCGTTTAATCATAGTTGTTAAAACGTATTTACTATTACTCTGTCTTTATGGAGACTAGAGTACTGAGTAAATACATTTACTGTTCCTCGCGAAAATACCGGTACTCACTGACTCGCGTACTAGTAAAAAAAGTACACAAGTACAGAAAATGTATTTCTAGTGGACAGGAAACGTCCCTCTGAAAAAAACCCCGAAAATGACTGACATAAGACATTGTCAATAAATATTGTCGCAATTCGATCAAATACAACACTTAGAAAAAAGCAGAAAACATGTATTTGTTTGTCTGTTTTGTCTTTCAAAGTCAAAGAAATTCTAAAAACATCTATTTTGAGCAAATACTGACGTTTACATTTTTTTTAAAACAAAAATATCCTTTTTTTTAAAACATTTACTTCAAGAAAAAGATTTCGTTTTTTCATTTTCCTAGAAAAACATTTTACAAGACATCTGACACAGTATCAAAGTATTTTAACAAAAGACACTTGACATTTTCTTTACTCAGATGCGAGTAAAAGTAAATACTTTACGTCTACTTTTGAACAAAGCTCAGTACTTTTAACAACTCTGATCTTAATTAGGCTCATAAGGAAATCCATTTGAGCTAATAAAAGAAAATCATAACTTGACAAAATACCGTTTTTTTTGCTAGTTAATAAAAAGAAAAAATCGAAAACCGACCAAAACTAAAATGCTAACAGCTCGCATTTTAGCTAGATAATTCAGGTCAATTAATCTAGAAAACCTGGGGAGAAAAAACAGCAAATAGGGAATTAACAAAATTCTGTCCAGATAAATAGAAAATATTCAACTAAAAGTGACCAAATTCTGCAACTAAAACTGAGCCAAAAGCTCAAGATAAGCAGACTCACACTCACTCTTATCATATTTCAGCCAATGCCTCTGGCATAGCTCTGTTGATTACAAGATACCAATTTGCCAGATGTGGCATTTTTGGCTCACACCCAGCTAACTCAAATGTAAATAATAGCTGGGGGCCGATAAATTATGACGGAACGCGCGCGTTAAAATACGCACGTTCCGGGGGCTTACCACAGATAAAAAGTAAAATCAAGAGGCAATTTTTTCAAATTTTGAACGACTTGTCGTATGAAGACGTATGAGCACTCATTTTGTTCGCGCCGACGAGGCGAGTTCAGATCTGTGCTCCATACATTCATACGACAACTCGTTGACAAATAAGAAATAATTTTCGAAAATTATTTCATCGAATATTTACCATGACAAATAGCCTGTGGTATTGATACACTTTTGGTCCACATAGAGGGTACCCCTATGAAGTAACTATTAGTGGTGCTATGTGTCTGCCACCCATTGAATTTATTTCATTTTCATCATTACTGGATTTTGTATTTATATCACTATTTTACCACTTTCACAATTTAAATTCAAAATTGTTATTACGTGGATCGCATTTTGCACCAAACTGAAGCTTCAAAAATAAGTGATTTTGAGAAATTATATATATAAAAATACACCACGAATAGGGTTGGAACGATCTATCGTATTGAATATCGAATGTCGGATATCAACTACTTTTTATATCAAACATTAATATCAAATATCAGTTCCAAGAAAATATTGAATATCAATATCAAAAAGTCATATCGCCCCAACCCTAACCACAATACTTACCACACAAACACAATTTCAAATTAGCATACCATTTTGGATTTTCACGCCCACGGCCAAATTAGATTAGTTTCACACAATTTTCAATACCAGCCGTAAATTTTTTTTTCAATTTGCATTAGGAATCTCAGCGTTTGCTTTTCTGGTGCGCGTATTGAACACGGGGCCCGTGTTCACCCTTGGCGGGGGGAGATGGGGGAACGTACGGATAATTAGGATAATTATTTGCGATTTTATTCAACTTCTGCGCAATTTTCCCCGCTATTTTGCCACCTGCATTCGCATCTAGCTATTCCCTTTTACCTCTCACTCCAAGATAAAACTTTCTTTTCACATTTGGTGCCAAACACATCAACCAATTGTATTTTCGCAACCCAGGAAATTACTAAACTATACACGTTACCCGAAACATTTATTCAATCCAATAAAACCGAACCTATTTTCTGAGCACGCACTACACCCCACGAGGGCCTGAGCATCTCCAGAGATGTCAAACGACGACAATTTGCGTATGTCACGGTGTTTAACGTGGTATGCACTTTTTAAGGATACAATGTGTTGTGTAGGCTTCCTCGTTGTTCTTATTCCCGTAATTTACATGCTACACAGAATTTACCAGCTCCTCAATAAGCTCCCACGTTTCTAATCAGTAATTTTGTTTTGACGTAAAATATTAACAAATTTAGACACCGACGAAATGGCGCTGGCGGCGCATGCTTCACCAAATGTGGCCGAATCCAACCCGTCGTCAGAAGAAGAACAGGAACGCGCGGCAGTGGATCTCATCGTCAAGGCCAAACAGGACCCAGGACACCACCTGCGCCCGATGCAGGTCGCTTATAACACGCTGATCTTGTTTCTGGCCAGTGTGTCCATTGGAGAGGAACAGCGCCAGGAACTGAGACGGATGATAGCTGCGCTCAGAATAGACACCCTGCTGAAATCCATCGAGATCCAGGGACGCGTAGCTACGGCCGCGGCAACGCGACTCGCGCACGACATGCTGCAGACCTACGCAAACCAGCCCGTACACACCGAACCAGGAAGCTCAAGCAACAGACATCAGGGAGGTGAGTTGACGCTGGCGCCAGTGCCGCTGACGCAGTCATCCAGAAACCAGACAGAACCAGAAACGATCGCCGCGTTAGTTAACGAGATCCAGCCCCGGCAAGTGACGCGAACGCCACGACAGCAAGCCACGGTGACCAGCACAAACGCCCCGGTCAGGCACGATCTGAGAAAAGCCGCCGTGAGCAACATGTGCTGGAAAATGCGCTCAACGGCACTGCAACGCCGAGTCAACTTCTTCAGTGGAGAAGCAGACCAGAGCTGGCGCATGTTCATCGAAAACTTCACTACAATGACAAGATCTTTAGACCTAAATGACCAGGAGAAATGTGACCTGCTGCCATCCTTTCTGACGGGGCTCGCGCTGCACTGTTACGACGAACTGAGCTCGCTCATCCGCTGCGATTGGCCTGAGCTATGCCGCGCCATGAGCCGACGCTTCGACACGGCCATGAGGCAATCGCTGATGCGCAGTGAACTTGATTCAGCCAGGCAAAACAACCTGCCAATCACGCGGTATGCAACGCACATACATCGTCTGGTGCGGGCCTTGAATCCGACTGACACGCCAGCTCAAATTGCGCGACGCACCGGGGAAAAAGTCTTTTGCTCAATGACCCCAGAACTTACTGCCCTAGTTCATCTTCAATGTCTTCAGCCGCCAGATGATTTCCAGCTCCTGATGGCAGTGCTGGAACGACTCGAGGAATCGGCGATGTGCATGAGAAATGCTAACATGGGATGGAATGCCGGAAGCAACCAGGTCAATGCGCTAATGCCAATGGCACCGCTGGGCAGTTCCAAAACAGAGGATTTGCCAGTGCATAAGTGGAAGTTACCAGTATCCAATGTGCACCAAGTGAATTACTTTGGCAGGACAGCCCCCGCGGCGCCCGATCAGACGAAAGCACCCACGGGCAACCAGTCCAACAGGGGCCGCGACAAGAGGCGACCCGACTGGCCGCGCACGAAACCTAAGGAAAAGACAGCAAATACGGAAACCGACAAAACGGAAAAACCAAGGGAAAGAACCTCAGAACGCCAATTGGAGCGCGCAGGACTGGGCTCCGTGCCAATCGCACCGAAACCACGCATGGTGAGGATGGTGCAGCAGGTGCAACAAGAGGACGCGGAAGAGGGATCGGCGTCGGAACCCGAATCGGACCCCGAGCAATACAACGTGACGGTCCAGAAAGATGATATGTCGGCGCTGATGGCCATGCTGAAAGAGACAAACTCGGGGATGATTCTGGAAGAAACCCCAGAATCCGCCGACGAAATGTAAATGCGCGAAAATTCACGGTGATGGTATGTTCAGTTTCTGGTGATGGTAATGATGCTAACCCTAACCTAGTCACCGGAGCCTTGGCCCCTGTGGCGAATTGCCTTTTTCTCTGCAAAAAATACCTTCCCCCAACACTTCACATTTTATCCAAAGTGCATACCCCGTATACAACCCATAATTACTTACAAATTCACCACACAAACAATTTTATCTTTCAGTCAGACCTCCCGCCAAACGCCAGAGAATTTACACAGGGTCAGTGGAAGTCGACTTAGCACTCGCCATCATGGCAGAATTGCAACAGAGACAGAGACCAGATGAAGATGTATTCCCACTTAGACCAGAAGTAATTCCAGAACCCACTGAAGTTAGAAACGAAAATGTGCTAGACCAGTCAATGGTTGGGCACATCGCGGCTACGGCAGGCCCGTCACACGCTGGCCCACCGGGTTCAGTGCGCGGAGAGCTGGTTGTCGCAGGATTGGAAATCAATCCCAGGGGCCGGGCCAAGCACCCAGCTCCCCCAGGCAATGATAACCGACAGATGGCACTGATTCCATGGAGTGACCCAACCAGAAGCGGAGTCCTATATGCCGGAAATCGCATGTGTGATGGCAAAATCGATAAATGCCTGCGTATCTCACACGACACGCTGAGCCCAGCCGAAATCCGAAACCTGCTGACTCAGCTACCTTGGGAGGCGCTGCATGGGACAGAAGCCAGTGTCAGCAGCAATCAAGGAAAATGGGAGCAGCTGCATCTGCACACCCCGACCACGCTGCTACAGCACGCGCGGGGTGCGGTTCCCAAATTCCACCTCGCCATCGGCCACTACACCACGTGTTTGGGGTGGAGAGGCTGTGAGGTGACTATGCTGACCACAGTCACTGGAAAAATGGAAAAGGGCAAAATAGTGCCAGATGTCCTAGTGATGCAAGAACTTCACACTCTGGGACAAGCGCACTACGATCAGAATACCCCAGAAATGCACCGTATGACTCAGGAATTCTGGCTCTGTGACAAAACCATGCCGGCAGCAGTGGTGGAGAGCCTACAACATGACCACCCGCTTTTCTGGGTCCCTGGCATCAGAATTGGTGAACGCCACGTTCGGCCGATTTTGAAAAGTATCAAATGTGTCAGGAAGTTGGCCGACCTGGCTCCGCACAGCCCGGTCAGCAGCACAGATCCAGTGCCACTGTTCCAAAAGCTGTTCATCCCATTTGAGGTGCCAAAAGCAGTCAAGGTGCAGGAGCTGGACAGACAGAAATTGGCTACCGAAGACGGATTCAATGACCTGACACGTCTGGCCTTTGCGCCAGACGCCCATACGGCGAATGCGCCAGCTTATACTGCAGTAGAGAAGAAAGAGATCATGCTGGAGTAAGAGTACTGGCGAGCCTACCACTTTGCAAAAAATATCCGTACCAAACCAAAGACAGAGCAACTAGCCACCTACGAAGCAATGGTTGACCTCTGCTACGAATTTGCCGTGGCACAACTAGTTGGCGCCATGTGCTGCACCAGAAAGCAGAAGGCTCCATGGACTGGCGACTTCACAATCATAAGAGCCAACGATTACAGTTACATCACATTCATGGTCACGCTCCCTCGGGACCAGAGAACCACATGGACCAACCGCACGCCAGTACGTGTGTTCTTCGATGGCCCAAAACTGGAGTTGGCTGGACAAATCTCATCAGTAAAACCACTCAAACAGGGTACTCAGCAGCAAATTGGCATCTCCGTGATGTCAAAGGGAGGGCTCCAGTACCTAGAATTTCACACCCGACTGAGTCGCAGCAAGATGACGTTCATGGCAAGCACCCAAGGCCAAGACAGCAAAGAGAAGCGGACATGGATAAAACACGCATCAGCAATCATGAATCCCAGCAAGTCAGCGGCTGAGCTGGAGGTGCTGAGACTTCACCTGCCCAATCAGTCAGAATTGGCCGACAAAGTCCAGACAGTGACGAGCGACCAAACGGTGTACGAGTACCCAGACACTTTCCCAGAAAACGCAAATGAAAAACAGCGGTCAGGACTAAGTAAACTCAGGACCAAGTATGCGCGACTCACAGTCCAAGCGGCTGCCGGTTCCGGAAAATCTGCATTCTCGGTCTGGGGAATGGCCGATCACCTAGAATCTGATTGGCAGCGGCACGACACAGATCCCCTGGCCACAAAGGTCTTGTTTGTGGCGGCGGATAACGGCGCGACAGACAGAAACCGCGAAGCTGTGGATGACCACATAGAAACCGGTGGCCCAACCCGAAAACCTTGGAGTCACTACAAAATGAGAGCAACATCTAGGAGCGTTGAACAGAATGAAAAACACCGCGACCACAAAATGGCCCGGGGGTGCCACTTGGACCGCACCGACCCTGTCCCACTCGAATGGCTAGAGAACATCAAAACTTGCCAAGAAGAAAAAGAAGCATGGACGGCGCGAGAAGACAAGGAAATTAGTCAACGTCACCAGGTGCCAGTCCCTGACTATGCGGAGAGTAGAGAGGAGTGACAGTAGCCGAGCCTAATGAGCTCTCTTTCGCTAAAATTGACATTTCACCCGGGTTTTGTCCCCCTACTGTACGCTTTGCATGGTCCGGGACCGCCCCAGATCGTAACCGCCACGATTTCCACGGCTCTGTCCAGACTATCTGAAAGCCGATTCAGCATGCTCATCATTGATGAATCAACCAAAACGTCAACCATAATCATTAAACGAAATATTTACATTTACTTGAATGTGCGTATGCTCAAGTACTAACGTGTTTGCAATTTCCCACCAACACTAAGCACCCTATACTTTACATTTACCCCTTCAAAAAGTACTTTTAATGATTCTGGTCAAAACTCGAACTTGGAGAATTGCTGTGCCTCATGAGCGAAAGCGATGGAATCCGGAGGCGCTGCATCGTCCTACTGCTAGGAGATTCCCGACAGCTGGGCAAACCAATTATATCACAAACACCCATCACGCGGGCGGTGGAGGCAGTCAACAACGAAAGTGCCCTCGAGAGGATGTGCGCAGTCACAAAGTCGGACGCGAAACTCCGCCTGAACCAGATCTACCGCGCTTCTGCAGATCACACCCAGCTAGTCAGTACTCTGATCTACACAGGACAACACTTGATAGCTGCGCCAACGCCAAACACGCTGGATGGCTACATGAGCCTGAAGCCACCTGGCTTCCCGTTGCCATACAGGCGCCAGCCGGATGGGACGCGAAAATACGCGCCGGCCATCTACTGGGTGGACGTGGAGACAAAGCAGGCTACCACAGCAGAAGGGAGGGACCAAACCTTGCGTCACTGCCAACAGACGCGCGACCAGTTCAAGCAGTTTCTATTTTGGTGGTTCCAGGCCGCTGGCAGCACTGCTTTCGAAAAACTGAGAGTCCCACTAAAAGTTGTTAAAACGCATGTACTTTTACTCGGAAGGTCCGTATGCGCAAATGCCGACTAACATATTTATGTACTCTCCCGCGTGCAGAAAACATGATTTAGTATGATAATTGAAAAATTGAAACAAGGATTAAACAAGTTCTCTTTTGATCTTGAGCACCAAAGGAAATGCTTAACAATTGTTTTCTGCAGGCAAGAAATGAGTATAGAACAAATACTTTACGTTTGCATGTGCAACCCAGTACTTTTCACTTTAACAACCCCCGGTTCTCACCTACTACAAGGATTTTGCCAAAGATTTTGAACACGATGCTGAAATCCTGGCTCGCGAATTCGGCAGCCAGGGCATGCCGAACCTGGCGAATCTCGTCTCAACTTGTGACATCGCACAGGGCTCTCAAGCTGAGGACATATTGCTGGTCCCAGGCTGGAATCTCAATACCAGATATCAACAACTCGCCCACCTCACGAATATGCTGCGCCTCTGCGTTGCACTCACCAGACAAAAACGAGCTCTGGTGATTATGTCCGACTTCGAGCCGATCTTCAAACTTTCCGAAACAACAACCCGATGGCGGCAACTCTTCCAGACAATCTGCACTACGGGCGCATTCGTCATGCGGCCACATCGCGCCGAATTGGCCCGCGAACTTCTGGAGCTAGGCGAAGTGCCATGCGTAGTGGCAAGCGACCCGAGAGAATTCTTCGGCAAGAATGGTTTGGAGGTTAAGTTATGGAACGTTTGAGGGATCAATGTCGCTGCAACCAGCGAGAGCATTGATTTTTCACTCGGCTTACTCGGTGCAAAATACACGTGAATTATAAAAAAATCTAAAAATCACAACCAAAAAAAAAAAATAAAATAAAAAAAAATAAATAAAAACAACATACGCAAATTTCAAGAGAAAGGCACCTGCGTATGTATTCTATCACTGGGGGTTGAGATGGTATGTCATGGGACATTGTCATAAAGAACATTCAAAATTGAATTTCGGTTCACATGCATCTTTGGATTAAATCTTGAATCCAAAAGGAACAAATGGTCAAATGTCATAAGCCGTATCGGCCCAACCCCAACTTTCATCATTTCCAAACCCGTATTCGTATCCGCTCGTATTTTATTGCATTGCCGTGTACTCATTCAGCAGTTGTAAACACGTATTGCGTAATAATTGGACTGCGGAACCCGGACAGACAGAGAAGCTTTGATTGCTCAAAAGTTGCAAACAAGTCTCGATTTGAGAAATTCGGATGCTGGGTTCCACATGCCACCACTTGAAATTTCACTCACTATGTTCTTGCCATGAAATATCACCTGCAATGTACTCGCATAAGCGTAATTTTATCCACATACATGTACTTAGAAATTACATTTGAGGTTATCCATAGTAATCCAAGTAATGCATAACTTTACTGAAGAATATTCCCACATTGTATCTGATGCAATCTCCAACATCTTATGTATCACTACCAAGTGTATGCGTAGAAAGAGCTGGCAAAAGATTTATTCATTCAGAAACGACCTGCTGAAACGGGCCGCAAAAGTTCGCCAAACCCTATCTACGCAAAAATGCACCAGATTACATTGTTGTTACTATTATACCATGGTACTATCAATGACGCATTGGACCCTATGATATGCCCTATTGATCGCCCGGCAACTGTTACTTACGCTATTCCGCGCCACGCTAATTGCCACTATTCAACCACCGCTGAATTTGCGGCTCCAGGCAGACTGAAGCTGCGGCTATATCGGCACAACAAACACCAACATGTGACTAGCGCCCACGTCTGCACGAAATGGCAAGAGGTCTACACGAAATACACGAACTTTATGTATACATCGTACCAGAACATCACCTACGTGCCGGTCGACGTATCAATCGAAGAATGCAGACGCATGATTGACTACAAATACTGCGCGGCTGATGGCGACCTGAAGCCAGCCGGGATCGGACAGCAACGCACTCAATACCCAGCGCCGCGGCTGCCAACGCGCGGAGCGCTTCGATGCTGTAAGCCAATCACCCGCGTCGTAACTCAGTGCGCGGTCCAACAAACAACGATCTACCGACAACAGCGCCAAGGGCCACTGCAATCAACATTGGGAATTGACATCAGCAACTGCCGCTATCACGAGGGACTGTGTCCATTGCCCGACCGACAGCTGCTACTTTGGCAAGCCAACGCTAGCACCGAATGCCAATTTGAACTGTGGAAAGAAGCGGCAGGGACTAGTCTGCAAAAGCAATGGATCGCGGCAGACAACACCTTGGCGCTGACGTTCATCGAACCCCGAGAAGTCACGGACTGCGGACGACATCTCTATCTTAGTGACCAAGGCTTCGCGGTCGAAACAGTCGCCTCGACGGAACACGCCATCGAGCCTCTGACCAATATCACACTCATTCCAGAAGAACGGACTTTATCGGAGGAAGCGGCTGCACGAGCAACATTGCGACAACTGCATGCTGATCAAACACAAAGATTCTACTTTGACTTTCTGATGACAAACCATTGCCAAATGCTAAGAACCCTGCATGCCCTGTCAGTGGCCCAACTGCGGGCGGATCCGACAGAAACAACACATGCAATGCTACAACACGAATACCTGGTTGCCAGCAGCTCGAATGACATTGTACAGATCTGGTTCTGCCAACCACTTGCCAACGGAACCTACCACTTGTTGCCAATGCACCCGGCAGAAGGAAAATGCACCAGACACATCCCTATCGAAGTCCCGTCAGTGGAACCAGGTCCATTCTTTCTCGACACCGCAACCCACGTCGTGACAAAATGGACATATGAAGTGCCCTGCGCCGAAGTGGATGGACAAATACTACGAATGCATAATGCCACTTGGCGTTACGATGCCGCCTCCGGGACACTGCGACAGATACCAGAACTCCCGGAGATGCCTTTGCTGTACCAACATCGACAGAAGACAGAGCCGCATCCTGGCATCAGCCAACCGATGAGACTACACCCATTTGACGAGCCCAGTGGCTGGGACACACAGAAACAACTAGTCAGTGCTGTACAACGACACCAAGCAGTCCTGGAGACACTGGGCCTGAAAGAACACCAAACACCAAACAAGAACACACGCGAGATTGCGCAGAATGTTGCCATCACAGGTCTGGCAGAAGCAGGAACACATCCATGGCTGAAAGCTTTGGCAGGGATCGCAGTCATTCCGCTGGTTGCGATCTGGATCTTTGTAGCTGTCAAATGCTGCCTGCCAATGGCTATACGAGCAAAACTGACTCACAACGCCCTGGACATTGCGGTCAAGACAATCAGATGGATATGGCGGCAGGCATCCACACTGGGCAGATGCTTCCAAGCAGTTCAGAGATTCCGCGAAAGACACGAGCGGATGCATCAAAGAACAGCAGAGGAAACAATGACATTGCCAGTAACAATGGCCACAGCGGAACCAACACACAACAACCGACGGCCACCACGCGCCCTGACGCATGGCCGCAGTATTACCATCAATGGAGAGACCATCGAGCTGAGGCCAGTGAACATGGTCAATATGATTGGGCACTCGGAAACAGCAGAGACTGACAACGTACCAACCATGCCGATCACCATCAAAGGCGAAAGCATCTTTGCAACGATAGACACGGGTGCCCAGTGCAGTATGATGGGCAAACTGTTGGCAGACGCATTGGAACTGGAATGTGTACAGGAACCGAAACAGAATATCACCTCAGCAACTGGGCACGAAATACCAACATCCGGTGTCGTGCACGCGGATGTCAGCTGGGGACGACAGGAACAGAAATTGCGAATGCATGTCACTGAAGAACTGGGCGATTCAGTCATTCTGGGCAACGACGCGCTCCAGAGTCTGGGCAGAATGACCATCCAGTACGACAAAGAGGACGTCAAAGCTTCAAAGACACAACGCACCCACCAGATAAAGGCGGTTGAGGCGGTCAAAATGGTCAACAAACACAATTTGCTGTATGTGGCGGTCAGTATCTCGAACACCACCCTGGCGGCGCTGCTAGACTCAGGAGCTCAGTGCAGCCTCATAGACGAAAAAATAGTCCAGGACCTGAACCTGGGACCAATTCAGCCATTACCAGAGAATGACAAGCTGGTATCGATCACGGGCCACTCGCTCGCGATCCCAGGGCAAATCAACATCAGAATCTCGATAGGAGGTCAGATGCTGCAACAGAAATTCTATGTAGCAAAGGATTTGAAGGAAGAATTGCTGCTGGGGAACGATGTCCTGAGACGATTTAGGAGCGTCACAGTCTGTTACCAGAGCAACAGAGTATGGGTGGGATCCCGACAGATAGGCTTAGCGCCCTCAGGAGACTCAACCCCGACCGAGGGCCCACCAACTAGCAAATGGCCAGTAAAACTAACAGAAAGAGAACTAGTCCGAGGAAACACGCAGAAGAGGATCTCGGTCGCCGTGATCGGACTACCCAATTGTGACCCGCAGACAAATTTAGTGTTCGTCCCAAAACCACCAAGGGAATTGCGCGGATTGCAACTGCCATACTTCCGCGTGCCCGGGGGACACGAACTCCTGCGATTGGATATATACAACATGTCAGCACAGCACCGCTGCCTACCAAAAGGAGAAACGATTGGACATATGGAAATCGCAGGCACTGCCATACCACTCGCACAACAGGTCACCACGACACCGGCCGTAAGGAGTGTCAACCACAGAAAGTCAGAAGAACTGCCTAATCAGAAGGACTTGAAGGGTCTGACCGGCAGTGCGCTAGAGGAACGCCTGAAGAAACTCAGAGAAGTATGGAATTTCGGAGCGAAATTGGCGGAGAACGAACGACAGAAAATGACAGAATTGCTGGAACAGTACCATGATTGTTTTGCCCTGGATTACAGTGAACTGACCACCATCACTGGAGGGATATACCATCGCATCAGGACACACGGTAAACCACCGATCCAATTGGCACCACGCCGGACACCACCACATCTGCGAGACGTGGTGCAAGAAGAGCTCGATTCGATGCTGCGCTCGGGCGTGATTGTCAAGTCGAACAGCCCGTGGCGCGCAACCATCGTCATGGTGAAAAAGAAGGATAACACCCATCGACTTTGCCAAGATTTCAGGGAATTGAATCTTATCACAGAAAGCGATGCGTTCCCAGCACCAGACCAAGCTGAAATCTTCGACAGAATAGCGGCGCTAAACCCAAAATACTTTAGCAGTTTGGACTGCCTCGGGGCATACTGGCAACTTCCAATGCACCCTGACGATGCTGAGAAAACCGCGTTTGGTGTCGCAAATGGACAGTTGTACCATTTCACCAGAATGCCGTTCGGCCTGAGCACCGCGCCCGCATCGTATGCCAGAGCAATTACAACTATCTTTGAGCCAATCATCAACAAGAACGTGCTAGCATACATGGATGACCTTTTGACTGCCAGCCCCACGTTCGAACAACATTTGGCAGACCTCAGAGCATTATTCGAAAGGGCAAGAATGTTTCGACTCAAGTTCAAAGCCAAAAAGTGCTCCTTCGGCGCGAACGAGTGCATCTTCTTGGGCTTCAAGCTGACAGGGAACGGCATAGAGCAGGACATCCAGAAAACAAGGACGATCGAAAATTTCCCACTGCCACAGAGCCGGACAGGAGTGAAGTCGTTCCTGGGAATGTGCGGATTTTATCGAAGATTCATCAGAAACTATTCCATGATTGCCAAACCACTCGTGGAACTCACAAAAGACACCGTAGAATTTACGTGGACAAAAGCACGGTTGGATGCATTCAAGGAACTCAAAGAGGCGCTTGTCACGGCACCAGTTCTGGCATTTTATCGGCCGGAATTAGACCTGATAATATCAGTCGACGCCGCTTGCCCGCCGGTACACGGATATGGCGCTGTTTTAGAGCAACTGCAACCAGAGACCGGCGAGATCAGGCCCGTTGCTTTTGCATCCACAAAAGTGTCAGACAACCGCAACGATTTTCACGCAACGATCCGGGAAGCAGAAGCTTTGGCCTGGATCCTGGAGAAATTCAAGCACCTGTGCATGGGCCGGAGGGTCACGGTCTACACCGACAGCCGGGCCCTGGCATTTTTAATGCACGCCAAAGGCCACTCACAGTATATCACGAGGATATGCCTGACGCTAGCAGGGTACGATTTGGACGTGAGGCACCGCCCAGGAAAAGCGAACGTGGTAGCAGACGCCCTATCGAGGGCACCCACCGGTTTAGATCAAGAGCTGCTAAACAAGATTGACGATCCACCAATGGAGATTGAGCTAAACGACCAAAAGATTCCAAAGCCAAGACCCTGGTGGAGGGAACTACCACCGTACGAACCAGATGAGCCAATTCCCGACCCGTATAAGGGACCCAGAAAAACAACAGGAACGGAACAGCCCCCGGCCACACAAATCATGACCCTGCTGCGCTCACCGCAAGATGTGGGAGAACCCAACCCAGCGCAGCTGAACAACTGGCGCGACAGATTGGCTGAGGCCCAAGCGAATTGCACAGAAACACAGAAAATAATTCGGGAAATGGACAAAGGCGCCCGCCCATGCTACGGGGCACACTTCGCCTATCCGAACCTGTTGGCCTATGTACGCAACCCCACACAGCCAACGGAAAAAGCAAGACGCACCAGAGTATATGTGCCGAAGTCACTCCGGGCGCAAATGATTGCGGAACATCATTCGACCACATTAGGGGGACACCTAAATGCGCGAAAGGTGATCTCGTTGATGTCCCAACACCTGTACTGGCCAGAGATGAACCAGGACGCATACAACTACATCAGAACGTGTGCACATTGCCAAGCACGCAACACACCAGTGCCAAAGACCAGGCTACCACTGCCAGAAACGCAGCAAACTTTACAGCCTTTCGAGTGGATACATATCGATCACCTAGAGCTGCCAACCAGTTACTCCGGACACAGCTACGTATTTCTGGTGGTTGACAGATGCTCACGCTGGGCAGACGGATGGGCTGTGGAACGCACTGACGCCAAAACTGCAGCCCAACTGCTGGTCGAAAACTGGATCTGCAAATATGGAGCACCGACGTATCTGACGTCGGACTGCCATGCTTCATTCACTGGCGAGATCTTCACCGAAATCACGAAGCTGTTCCAGATACGAAAAATAAGTACGGCGCCATTTCATCCCCAGAGCAATGGCATAGTGGAAAGGGCGAACCGGAGCCTGCTAGGCTTGCTGGCAGCGTGCATGAGAGATTTAGACCACCATGATTGGCCGACTTGGTTACCATTTGCGCTAATGGCAAACCGAATGGCGGTACATTCAGCGACGGGGGTCTCACCCTACACATGCGTTTTTGGACAAATGCCGCGCACCACTCTAGCAGCCGACCTGACACCAAAAAGATTCGAAACAGCCATGGAATACCCGAGTTACATCAGCACACTGATGGCCAACCTGCGGCGCATCTGGGCATTCGCGAACAAGGCAAATCAAGAACAAAACAGACAGAACAAGAATCTGCACGATCGCAAATGCACCAAACCACAGAACCTGCAAACTGGGTGCCTGGTGCTCAAGAAATCAATGACCATACCCAGAAACCAGACAGGAAAAACCAGAGATCTATGGATTGGGCCGTACATGGTGACTAAACTGATCGGCGACCCACCAAAAACGGTCCACCTACAGAAATGGAATGAACCGGATGGACCACACCTGAGATTTCCCGCCATGCTGGTCAAGACATGGTACCCAAGCGAGGACACGTACCCAACATTTGGGCACGGTGGCCCAGCCGCACAAGAAATTGACGGAGCAACGGCGCCCGAAGCCAATGACGGCGCGTCCACGCCAGCCATAGCACCCGCAGACACGACGGCCGCCGCACAGAGTCAACAGGAGGCATCCAACGCAGCATCGACGGTGCCCCCGCCAAACGACACGGCACCGCAACCTCGAATGGCCACCAGATACAACCTGCGCGTCAACCCAAAGAAGAAAGTCATCGGCATGATTCGAAATCAACAAGGGACCCCAGAGGACGACACGGACGCGTTGTGCCGGGAATTGCTGAACTTGAGCCAGTTGGAAAGCGACGATGCAGAATGGCGAACGACCCCTCTTCCGGATGGCGGCAGCATGAACTACGAGACCAACATCATCGGGCAGATTGATCAAGGCATCGCAGCTGACCTATGGCAACACCCGGGGCCAACCAACGACAGACGCCAGGCGCCTGCGGTTCCCCTTCTGAACGCGGACATAGCTGAAGCGACAGAGTGTATGGCGGCACACGACAACACCGGCACGTTACACATTCTACCAACACGTCTCAAAATTCTGGTGCCACCCCACAGCTGTTTCGAAACGGGCATTCGCGTCACGATTCCCGCGGGATATGCCGCTCGACTGTACCACCCGCAAGACCACGGCTTCCGCTTCAAACTGCTCGAGCAAACGTACCCCGCCGGACGCCATCGCGTTTCGCTGTGGTTCATCGTCAACACAACAATCACCTTCACTGTGGATGATACCTTGGCTTGTTTACATTTGTATAAGATAACAAACACAAATTGAATCATAATTCCATGGATAACCTCAAAATGCTAAACTTGAACTAGGACAATTGATCGATTTATTCATACAACCTATAATCATCGCGCAGATGTGAACTGAACATGACTTTGTATGTATATTCACTTATTGTTGAGGGTGTGAAAACCACAAAATACAAACCTTTCCCAGAACTAGATCACAAAAGTATCACACTTGTAAAAATAGAGCTAAAAACCTGCTCACTATTCCAAGGTTTACACACCCTGTTGTTGTTCGCAGTTTCAATTACTGTACGAATTTATCAAGGCCTGTGCGAGGTCGCTACAGTGTCTAGGAAGGGGCGAATGTAGCGGGCACGCCCATGGCGCTAGCGCCAGTGCCACACCATTTTTTGCTTTGATGTCAACTCTAGCTACTAGAGTTGACATCCCCATGATTTTGCCGCGACGGCAGCGGCTGGGGTAATTAATCAAGGGCACTGCGGCCCAGAGGCGGCAGTGCCGCATGAAAATGTCGCCGTCAAGCGCGCGACAATGACCCCAGTTGCCGCCGACGCCGTAAAAACTCAACGCATTTACAAATTGCACGCCGCGCGGCGGCCCAATTTCGCGCCGCCGACGTACTACGCGTGCACGCACCGCCACCCCAAAACTGTGTATCTATGTCCGAGTTTGATGGGGTGCAGCACACAGAGTACGTCGGCAAATCAAGTTTTGACGACGTAAATATAACGACAGCAGATGTAATCTGGCGTCATGCAAATTACACGACCTAGGGCATCGTAAAATGTAGTTTTTGACACTTTTTGAAGAGTAATTTGCATGATGCCATCTATCTTTAATTACGTTCTTTGTTTTGTGGATTTCACCTGTTTTAGAATGTCACCTACCTGTGAAGTTTACCCCCCCCCCAAAATAATTGTGCATAAAAGGACGTGTGTGCAGTGAAAAAGACAATCAGTTGGTACTCAATTCTAGAATTTCATCAAGCCACCAAGTGCACTAAATATTAGATCATGGCCCATGGAGAATACATGTATTTATTGGAGACCCTGGTTCAGGATTCAGGTCCCTCGGGACTTCAGTCCGATTGCTACCTTTCTCAACAAACCCATTTTGATTGTTAGTATTTTTGCACTGCACACACAGGTAATTGGTATGAAAAGGTAATATTTAATTGCTTGTTTTTTATCATGTAAATCTGATGTACTTGTTAATGTATGGAAACGATTATGTATTTTACAACCCCTGATACTATTTTGTATTTATTCAACTGGCCACCGAAAATATGGCTACATAGCCCTCTTATAAAGAAGCTGGTTGAAAAACTGTGGAAATGATTTACTTGGCTTTATTAACACAGTGAAACAAAAACGTAAAACACTAATTACTTGTCATAAACGAATCCTCCCTTCAAAGCGACCCGGGGTGGCGCTGGAAACGCGCCAGAAACCCGGGCCACCCCTAAAATCGAGTTGACACCGAAACAGTTGACATCCAGTGTGTGGAGAGCCTTAGATACGTCTGATGAACCGCTTGATGAAAGATTTCTATCCACTCGCACCACTTCGTCCATTTTTCTGGCATTTTAGACTATCCACGGATGCGCTTTTTATTTATTTTTCATTTACACAACGTTCACCTTGAAACCCCGCTGGCACCATTTTGGCACCCTTTTAGGGCAAGGCGCCAGGCCCTAAGGGCGCCACAGAAAAAAGGGCGCCATGGCGCCTTTCAGAAAGTGGCCGCCAGGCGCCGCAGAAAAAATGAACTACATGAACATGGCTACATGAACTTTTAAAAAAATGTTGGGGCTTACTTTTGTCTGTGCCGAAGTTGGCCGTCGAGCTACATTTCGCCCGCGGCACATTCTTTTATCAAAATTTTCGAAGTGTCTAGTCATTTCTGGTCATTTTCGTGGGTGATCAGAGGTGTAGCTATACTCGGCAGACACGATACTCTAGAAACAGAGAGGAGTTATATCTTCGGCTGGCAGACGGCCAGCCGAGGACTTATGGAAGACGTGATGAAGACGAAGTGATGGCGAGAGATGATGATTGGGACGAAAGTGATCACGTCAGGATGGAGTGTTTCCTCCGGAAAAATGTACGGCGTAATGTCATCCGAGTATAAGTATGAATAAAACGCGCCAATAAAAGATTCTCACGCTTGAATCGTACCCGCTAGTGATGAAAAAGGCCAGGAAAAATGGCGCCATGGCGCTATTCTACAAATAGGCGCAGGGCGCCAAATGGCGCCAGAGTGTAATTTTGGTGTACTTTTGTCATTTACGTTCTCACTTTACACTCAATTGGGGGGGGGGGTATTTCGAGCGGGGGGGGGGGGGGGGGGGGGGGGTATTTCGAGCGAGGGGGGGGGGGGGTATTTATTTATAGTGGCCATTTTGAGGGGGGGGGGTATTCGCAATGATTGATACTCTGAAACGGTATAATGTCTAATCGAAACAGGCACCTCCTGATGTTGTTCATGGTGGTAGGGTGGCAGACGGTACGGCCTTGCGGTAAACCGTAAGGTACGGTAAATTTTTCATTTTGCGGTAAACGGTACGGTACGGTAAATCTTCAATTTTGCGGTAAACGGTACGGTACGGTAAATTTTGGAAAATGTGGTACGCGGTACGGTACGGTAAATTTCTAAAAGTGCGGTAAACGGTACGGTATGGTACGGTAAATTTCCCAAAAATGCGGTACGGTACAGTACGGTACGGTAAATTCTGCCACCCTACATGGTGGGCGCAGGCGGGGCAGTTTGCCAGGAGGACGTGGGGCAGTTGCCGCCTGCATCTGCTTCACTGCCAACTGCAGCAGACACTCCTCGCCCACTACCACCTGATGAAAATGCCACCTACCGTATCCCCTCGAAATACCCCCTGGGGGTGATTGTTTCAGAGTGAGATTTTTGAGGGGGTTAAACGAGGGGGGTATTTCGAGGGGCGGTGCACTTGTACGCACAAATGCCTGGTACGCACAAACGCCCGGTACGCACAAAATTGTGCCCGCCACGCACATCTGCCCGGTACGAAATGACATTATATTACATTTTGACCGTGTTTTTCACTTCACAGTATTGAGTAAAGTGAAAAAAAAGTTGCGCAATGACATTAGTTAACTTTTTGTCACTTCACACATATTTGAACATCACTTGAAAAAGTGTCAAGTGAAAAAAACGATGGATAATGGCTATTGTTGACCGTTTTTTTCACTTGACACTTTTTCAAGTGATTTTCAGATATAGGTTAAGTGAAAAAAGCTGTGCAATGACATTACTGACAATCTGTCCGGTGCGCAAAGATCATCAGCCATGTAAGTACCGGGCACATGTGCGTGGCGGGCACAATTTTGTGCGTGCCGGGCGTTTGTGCGTAGGAGGCCTGGCCCTTTCGAGGGGGGCTTATTTTTTCGCCAGAATTTTTTTTGAAATTCCAGTACTAAATTGTCGTCTGTACGTCTGAAATTCCAGTACAAAATTGTCGCAGAAAAATGCAACAATAACCGCTATATACGAGTTTATGGACTTACCGTATTTCCTCGAAATACCCCCGGGGGGTTTATTGTTTCAGAGTGAGAATTTTGAGGGGGGGTTAAACGAGGGGGGGGGTATTTCGAGGGGGGGGTTTATTATTTCGCCAGAAATTTTTTGAAATTCCAGTACTAAAATGTCGTCTGAAACGTACGCAGACGTCGAAAAAGGCAACAAAAATCGCCATTTATAAGACTCTAAAGACATTTATAAGTGTGTAGACGTACAAACACTGTTCTCACATAACAGAGTCATCTTTTTTAACGTGTGTTTTGCATTGCCGGGATGACAAACCGCAGCCTTTGTCATTTACGTTCTCTATACACTAAATTTGGGGGGGGGGGGTATTTCGAGGGGGGGGTTTATAAGTTCATAGTGTCCATTTTGAGGGGGGGTATTTCGAGGGGGGGGGTATTTCGAGGAAATACGGTACATAAGTATGTAGATGGCATAAACACTGTTCTAACGCAACAATTCATTGTTTTTACCGTGTTTTTTTACACTGCCCAAATCACAAACCGCACTTTTGTCATGAACATTCTCTGTACACTCAATTGGGGGGCGGGGGTATTTCGAGGGGGGCTAATAAATTCATAGTGGTCATTTTGAGGGGGGGGGGGGGTATTTCGAGGAAATACGGTATTCTAAAAATTTAGAAAATATTGAATGTGATCTTTCCATTGGAATTCCTTCCTTTATTGCGTGGAAACAGCTTGTTATATGGCACAGTATAATTTGAACTGTGCCAAGTTGGGCTTGTGCCAAGTTCACGTACGCGGCACTTGTACGAACATTGTGTAGAACGTTGTATAGCATAATTTTTGCTGACTTTATGACAAGTTGTTTCCAGAGTTGTTAAAAGTACTGAACTTTTACAAAAGTAAAGGTAAACATAAAGTCTCATTTTTCTACGTCTGCGTACATTATTAGTACCGGGAGTGCAAACAATTTCTGGCGAAATAATAACCCCCCTCGAATAACCCCCACCCCTGGCGGTATTTCGAGGAAATACGGCAGGCAAAAACACGTTGGCTAGTGAATTTGACGGTGAAAACGTATTTATGAAAATAAATGATTTTGAGTGGAAATTCGGTCAAAATTTCTCCAAAAAACCCGACTCTTTCAAGAATCAAGATCAAAAGATTCTTTCAAACTTTCCGTTTAAATACTCCATTCCAGACTCTGTACCAAAAGATTTCGCAACAAATTTCCTTTTTTTTTAAATTGGCTAGCGTCCAAACTGCACGAAATGAAATGCTGGCACAATTCCAACTAATAAACAAAAGAAAAAGCCGCGAAAGAAAAGGGTTGGAGACTCACTATTCCAGTTTCCCCAACTGAAAACTATCCGAATGTGGCTGCAAATTCAGGCGAATGTCATTTTGTCGCGAAAAATGCAAAAATGCCTGAATGTTGGAGCAATTTTCATCCGTGGGATTTGGATGCAGCGTTTTTGGGTCTCAAGGCTTTTATTTGCGCGGATGAATCACGCAAATTGGCATAGTGCCAACAGGTGATACGTTTTTCTAAGGTTATTAACTTGGTTTTCAAAGCTGTTCGGTTCATTTTAGTGTATCTTGTAAAGTGGGTCAAGTTAGCTAAAATGTTGGAAACAAGTATTTTAAGCAATGGCGTAAAGATGTGAGATTATTTCAAGCATGCAAATCGAAAAATTACGATGTTAACGTTTGCGACACCAGAATACATTGTCAAATACTAAAAATTTCATTTCACCCCCGAGATTCTATTCGTTTCACAGTTGATTTTATCAAGTCATATCTTTTTGTGGGAAAAATCTGTATTTTTTGGCTCAGTGCCAACGTTTGGTAACGCGTTTGAAACGGAACTGTTTTTTTTGTACTGTGACTGCATTTTTCAATTTGCACAGGAGCGGCACTGAGGCGTCGCCAGCACGTTTCAACAACAAATAATTCAGGAACATGCGAGTTTTTGTGTGTGAAACAACTTTGAATAATTTTTTAAAACGTTGAAAATTTCTCAGTTGATACTAGGGATGGCTGGCATCTTTTTCGAGCATCTTTTTAAAGACAGCCATCGTCCACACCGTCTTCGCTCAAACAAGACACCGAAGAAAAATATCAGAACTTTTTCATTAGGTAAAAATACTGTCTTTTTTAAAAACGTTTTTTTTTTAACTCGATGTTTTTTTTAAAAAAAAAACGTTTTTTTTTTTTAAAACGTTTTTTTTTTAAAAGCTCCCAGATATGATCTAGTGTCAACATATATAGGTATATCAGAAACTGGCAATACTCTGTGATGTTAAATATGACCATATAATGGCTGTGGAGCCATGGGATAGCATTATAAGTGGTGATTTGTGTCAAAAATATTCATTTTTCGTCGACATATTGTTCGTATATCGCCTTATAGTCGAATGTTCGTGACTTCAGGTAAAGTTTGGCACAGAATGGTGATCAAACAATGTTATAAAAGGAGGTTGTTACTTTGGGAGTGAAGTTACACATTGTGGAGGTACATGGAAGCACATTACCTTTGCTTAGTACTAAAAATTTCAGCCGAAAAATTTAAAAAAAAAAACGTTTAAAAAAAAACATCGGCCAACCCTAATCAGTGAAAACAATCACCAATGTCAATTTGTCTCTCCGGAGGGATAGGTAGCTGGAAAATTTTCTGGGGGGCGGGTTCGCGGGGGTTCAATATATAGGCATAGAAAAAAGAAAAGGGAGAAAAATCGCTAAAAGTAGCTGACAAATGGGTATATAAACACATATACTATGAAAAATAGCTGAAAATAGGCAGTTATAGGCATGAACTAGTGATTTTGGACGTGAAAATCTATACAAATGTATGAAAAAAATCTACTTTGAGTGTAAATTGGCGTCGTGTTTCTCAAAAATCGCTCCAGATAGGTATATAGCTGGCGGACTGGGAGGGGGGGGGGGGTGGTTAGGACATAGTAGCCCAAAATTTTGCCTCCGGGATAGATAGATAGCTGAGCGGTGTGGGGGGAGGGGGTAACTCCCCCCCCCCCCCCCAACCCCCGCTTTCCTACCCCTGATATAAAGTAGTGCGTTTTGCTCGCAAACAATCGCGTGTCCGCTGTGCAGGGCGGCGTGCAGCGGTGACTTGCGCAGGGCTGCAGCTGACTGGTGCGGCACTCCCCACAAACTCCGCCCACTGCGCAACAACCGGCACGCGCTTCGGCCCCGCCCAGCTGTGCGCCAGCGGCAACGCAAATGTGACTTTTCAGGTTCTGTTTTTTCCTGGATCAGTGCCAATTTCCTGGATTTCAACTGTGAAGGGTTGTGACAACACTTCAGGGGTTTTGTAAATTTGGACCCCAGCTTTTGTGTAGATAGTAAATCGCCCCTCCGGAGGGATAGATAGCTGAAATTTTTTTGGGCGGGTGTTCAATATAAATACAGGCTTTTTCAAGGTATAGAAGGAAGAAAAGAGAAAAAATCGCTAAAAGTAAGCGAAAAATAGGTATATAAGCATAAAACGTACACAAATCGCTGGAAATTACAATGAAACACATGGAATAGCGTTTTTGAAGGTGAAAAACTGTAAAATTGTATCAAAATTTTGAGCGATTGTGATTGAAATTTGGGACAAAATTTCTCAAAAATCGCTCCACATAGGTAGATAGCTGGCCGATAAATTGGGGATAGTTAGCCAACGTTTTTGCCTTCGGGATAGGTAGATAGCTGGCGGATTTGGGGTGTGACTCCCCCGCCTACTAAACCCCTGAAACACGTGATTTTTCCCCTGTTTATGGTGGTATAACTTTTTTTATTCCAGTTTTCTGATGGCTTCTTTTTGTTGAATGTTCGTTTTTCGTTGAGTGTTGATACATCGTTTGTGGCATGGCTTGCATTTCAACCGTTTAAATACACTTTTCTAAAACTCTACCGGACCGTTAAAAAAGGTTTTTTTTAAAAAACAACCCAAATATTGATTTCACCGCTCCCGTTTGAAAAAACGGCTCCGATGCTACGCTTCTTTTAAAAAACGTTGTTTAAAAACCGTAAAAACTCTGCCATCCCTACGGTTGCTTATGTTTTTAGTAGGGTACTACCGTGTTTCCTCTAAATACCCCCCCTCAAAATAAGCACAATGAATTTCTAACCCCCTCCCTCGAAATACTTCCCCCAATTGAGTGTAAAGAGAGCGTCAATGAGAACAGCTGCGGTTTATGACCCGGGCAATGCATAAAAAGCTGTAGACTCTTCTACGTGGTGCAGGGACGTAGCCAGGATTTTTGAGCGGGGGGGGGCGGATTGTATACGGAGCCCGGCGAACGGGGGGGCGGCGCCCCCCCCCCCCCTAAAATTTTACCCCTGTTGTAGGGAATCGCGCCATGGCGCTGGCGCCATTCGTAGGCGCCACGCCATGGCGCCACTGGCGTTGGCATTGTTGCCAAAACAGCAGTATACGTCTGTATTTTACAGGCATATACAGTAGGGTTCAAACGGGACCGCGGTCCCGGTACATGGTTCGGCAAAAAGTCGGGACTGGGGCGGTCCCGGTCCCGGTCCCGACACCCCAGTCCCGGTCCCGACAATTGAAAAAGGCCAGTCCCGGTCCCGGTCCCGGTCCCGGTCCCGACCACCTAGTCCCGGTCCCGGTCCCGGTCCCGATAAGAAAAATTTCTGGTCCCGGTCCCGGTCCCGGTCCGAAAAACTGGTCCCGTTTGAACCCTAATATACAGCAACATGGACAGAAATTGAGTCCATTTTCACTGGCTTTTAGGCCGCGGAGACAAAAAGTTAACCAAAAAGATCGGCCAAAATGCCAGATGGTCAGCCAAAAAGATATGTTGTGAAGGGAGAATGCGCGCTTGCGCGCAAAAATTTTTCAAACTGTAGACAAAATCGTCGTCTGAAAGTGCCATTTCTGGCACATTTTTTGGTCCGGCCCGGGAAGGGGGGGGGGGGGCGGCGCGATTTTTGCGATTTTTGAACTGATCATGCGCGATTTTTTTTCCCCTTTCAGCCTTCTATGCACTGAGAAAGCCTATATATTTTGCCCCCGCGAGCCCCCCCCCCCCAAGCCCCCCCCCCAGAAAAAGTTTTCAGCTATCTATCCCTCCGGAGGAGCGATTTGCTATCTATCCAGCCCCCGCGAGGGCTAAAATCTTGGAGACCCCTGTTTCTACGTCTGCGTACGTTATTAGTACTGTGAGTTCAAAAAAGGTTTGGCAAAATAATAACCCCCTTCCCCTCGAAATACCCCCTCAAAATTCTCTATGTGAGAAAATAAACCCCCTGGGGGTATTTCGAGGAAATACGGTACATGACCCCCACATAGGGTTGGAAAAAAACGTTTTTTTTAACTCGATGTTTAAAAACAAACAAACGTTTTTTTTTAAAAACAACGTTTTTTTAAATAAAAAACGTTTTTTTAAAAAGCTCCCAGATATGACCTTGTGTCAACATATATCGGTATATCAGACAGTGGCAATACCCTGTGATGTTATATATGACCATATAATGTATGTGGAGCCATGGGATAGCATTATAAGTGGTGATTTGTGTCAAAAATATCCATTTTTCATTGACATATCGTTCATATATTGCCTTATAGTCGAATGTTCGTGACTTCAGGTAAAGTTTGGCACGGAATAGTGATCAAACAAGGTTATAAAAGGAGGTTGTTACTTTGGGAGTGAAGTTACACACTGTGGAAGTACATGGAAGCACATTACCTCAAAATTATATACTACAGCAACATATGACGGCTTATTAACCCATGGTAGCACATAGAAATGGATACTTTGATACTAAAAATGCCACAAAACCAATGAAAACAACCACCAATGTTAATTTGTGTGTGAAATTGCACGCTTGCGCGCAAAAATTTTGCAAAATACCTAGTGCTTAGTACTAAAATTTTTGGCCGATGTTTTTAAAAAAAAAACATTTCGGACGTCATGGTTTTAAAAAAAACAACGTTTTTTTAAAAAACTTTTTAAAAAAAAACATCGGCCAACCCTCTCCCCACAATCATTGATTGTAGCCTCAGACAGTTGGTGAGCCGGTAAATGTTATGGTGAATGTGAAATTTTGCGGTACGGTTCGGCAAAGTTTGCACAGTAGCGGCGTAGAACACGGAATAATATTACCGCGCAAAACTGCAGGAAATGCAGCTGCACGTGGGACGAATTGGCACTGGACGAAATCACTCTGGCCGATGTGACACAGGAGGATGGGAAACATTGCGAGTTCCATGTCTGCCTGATTGCGGAAAAATGCGTGCGCGCTAAGGAGAAAACGTTGGGTTTTTTTCGTCATAATGAGCGGATTTTTCTTTCAAAATAATGTCGTGTTGGTACGGGTAGATATGGAGAATATTACTCAAGTGTTGTAAATACAAAAACATAAAAGTCAATATTTGATATGAAGACAGTCGATATTCGATGGGATACCTTTAGGTACGCACATTTTTATTTTCACTCTGAATTGTCTCCACGTTTTTCTGTGTAACTGCAAAATCTCACAAATTACACGGCACAGGCAAAGGCTGCACACATTACCGCAGCCATATTTTGTGTGGTTTTTTGAAAATTCTCTTTATATTTTCCGGGAAAAAATTGGCAAATTTTATTCATTTATCTGTAGCAGCAGAACAGGGGGGTGCCATGGGGTGCCACTTGGCATTTATGTAGGCAAATGTTGTGGGCACCCCCACAACAAATGGCAGCCATATTGGGCTGCACGTTTCCCTGTGAGATTGTTATGAAAAATGAGGTACCTGATTTCTCATTTAAATGTGCCACCAGTTTACTCTAGTTTAATTTTGAAACTTTAAAAAATTTAGTGAACTAATAAATCAGCAATGAATGCTTTCGAGTTTGCTGGAATGAGTTATTATTACAGAAAGAGTGTAAAGTTTGACTTGGCGGGACGCACAGGCAGGAATCGAAGCCGCGACTCTCATATAGAACACAAGCACCCAAACCGCAGACCACAGTGACGGTCGGCTCTAAATTAGGGCTTGAAACTCGATTTTTTTCAAACTCGAGTTCGAGTCGCAACCCCAAATTTTTTCCGGTCGAGTCGGCAAGTCGAGTCAGGCAAGACACTGAAAAGTCGAGTCGAGTCTGCCAAAAATCTTGAGTCTCGAGTCGAGTCGGATGCATTACTTTTTGGTATGACCCTTGCAGAAATTTCTTATACTGGTTTCTCTTCCAATGTATTCACACACACTTAATGAAGTCTAAATGCCAACAGTTCATTTAAATATCAAGATAAAGCAAAAATAGAACTTTTTATCACTCATGTTGCTACAAATAAAGTTGCAAAAATAAAATCAGCCTACGGATGGATAATTAACATCTTTTACAGCATTTTTTGGATCAGTGCCATGCATTTGAGGTGGTGTGTATATCATGGATGGTGTGTGTATTTCATTATGTAGAATTGTATGGTAACAAGAAATTTGAGTTTTAACAACATTCAATACATACATCAAGCCAATCGACAATATATCACACATGTGGTATGGAAATGCGTGCTCGCGCACAAAATTTTTTGAATAATATGATAAAAAGTTCATATCAAAATTGATTTTTTAGGTCAGTATTCAATGGAAACCCCGACTCGAAATTTGCCAAACTTTTGAGTCGAGTCAGGCAAAAACCTCGAGTCTCGAGTTTGGGCCAAATTTTTCCGGTTGAGTCAGTCGAGTCGGGTCGGTACCCTGTTTTACCCTCAAGTCACGAGTCGAGTCGAGTTCGAGCCCTACTCTAAATAGTCACTATATTAGAGGCTTATATGGTCCATTGGCAATACACTAAAAATTACTCTTTATTGTCAACTACACTTTGTCTATGTTAAAATACAAAAATCGCTTGGCGAACTTTCTTTTTGACTGGAGTGTGGTTGATTATATATATTCCAATATATTTACTTAAATAACATTCAAAATTGATTTATGAGTGTACTAACTTTTCAATGAGTAAATGCACTTTTGGTTCACTGGCAGTAGTAGTGTGTGGAACACCTTTGTCGTAGTAAGTACAAATCACTCAACACTACAAAATCAATGGTACAGGTTCATACAGGGTGTGGCAATTTAAACCTGCGCTCTAGATTTTGAATAACTTGTCACTGGGTGGTCGGATTAATGTCAAATTTTAGGTCAAGATTGACAACTAAATAGGAAAGGATCCCTGAAAACATGGCTGCGATTGCTCCACTCGTTCTCAAGTTATTCATGTGAACGCGTAATTGTCACTTTTCCACCACCTTGTGATATCGTTCAAACGGGATTGACTTCTCGGGACCGGGATCGGGATCGGATTGTTTTTTTCAGGTTTTTTTCTGATTTTCTTATCGCAGCTGCATGCCGAAACGCGTGCATGCTCGCCACCAATTCACTATGCCCATTAGGAAATCGGCAGGCGCTTGCGTAATTGGTCGTAAAGCTAGGTGGTGGAAAAGTGACAATTACACGTTTCCATGAATAACTTGAGAACGTTTGGAGCTATCGCAACTATATTTTCAGAGATCGTTCCCTATAATTTGACATTAATCCGACCACCCAGTGACAAGTTATTCGAAATCTAGAGTGCAGGTCTAAATTGCCGCACCCTGTATTTATGTCACGTCGATGAACTCATTATCTCCACCTATACAATTTCGAGAGAACTGCACGCTAAGGATGCTTCAATGCAAAAGATAGGAGGCACAATCACAGGCCTCAACGCCCTCATTTTTAGCCTGGTTCGCATGTGTTTTTGCACACAATGCAGTCACTTTTTATTATCACATATGTTCTGCTGATGTCCTTTACAGACAGGAACTTCATTGTGTGTCTCATTTGTGTGTTTTCCTGTCTGATTCGTGTGCTGTTCACACAGTAAGAAGCCACTTTTTATTTTCACACAGAAATGTACTAAAAAAAAATGAGGGGGCGGTGGTGGCACGACTGCTACGAATTCGACGCTCAATGTCAGAATGTCACGCCACCGCAATGACCGCAGGACGAATGAATCCCCCTGGAAACTGCTTCACGTTGAGGCACATGGCTTTTTAGGAGGTGTGTTTTTTTCGGTGGAAAACTCCAGGGCCGAGTCGAGTCGGCTCGGCACCCAATTTTACCTCCGAGTCACAAGTCGAGTCGAGTCGAGTTGGAGCCCCATTCGCAGGTCGGTGCTGAAGCAGAGCACGGCGACGGTGTACGTGAACGGGCGGCAGTGTGTCACCGGCCGCCTGCAGTACGTCGTGCCCAACCCGGGCGGTGGCACCAGCGTCCTGCTCCAGCCCTTGGGCGTCCACGCGCTCGTTGGCACGCTGCCAGGACTGCTTAGGTGCGTTTTTTTTTTAGCGGTTGATTGAATTTGGGATGAAATAGGTGATAACAATTTCAGATAGATGAAATCAGTCAGAATAGAAGAAAAAATGGTGGAAATTACGGATTTTAGTGAAAATGAGAATGTAGTATACCCCATGAATTTTGAAAGCCGCCCGATTTTAACATTTCTTGTTTAATTTGACGTGGTGACAGTTGATGTCAGCGCAGAATTTAATTTTTAGTTGTCATAATAACATTTTTAAAAGTTTGCAAAACTCAAAATTCACTCGACGACTTCCGTGAACATCAACCGCGTCAATTCCAGTCGCAAAACGCAACTCAACGCCGCAGATGCCAATCACGCTTACGGTGGCGACTGGCGACCACCTATCTCCTGGAAGAGTCGCTCAATTCCGACTCGGTGGCTCTCTGGCACGAATTGAGGCCCCAATATTCTGGCACGATTTATGCTATGCTCCTGAGACCCCCTCCAAATCGCTCAATTATCTACAGATATCTGGTAGGGTTGGGAATTTCAAAATTTTCGGTTCCGGTTCTCGGTTCCAAAAGATTTCGGTTCGCGTACCGGTACTCGGTTCCTGAAAATTTTCGGTTCCGATTCTCGGCTCGGTTCTTAACCTCGGTTCCGGTTCGGTTCTTTCGGTTCTAAAATGATCAAAATTTCGGTTCCGGGTGATAAAATGACCAGGTATCGGGTAATAATCGGCTGAACAACAGAAAAACAATATACCCAAGTTTACATGTGTAAGTACATTGGTTGGATATTTCATACTACAGGAGCATATCACAGCTTATTATTTCATGGTAGAATGCAGAAATCAGAGTTGTTATAATAATACTGGTATACAAAAAAGTGTAAAAGCAAACATATCAGTTTTCTGTACTTGCGTACTTTAAAAAGTACACAAGTAAATGAGTACTGGTATTTTTTTCTGAAAGGAAAGTAAATGTACCTATTTATGAAGTACGCGAGTGAGTACGCGTATTATTTTGAGTACAAACATAAATAACTTTTGCCAACTACAGTTAAAACTGCCACAAAACCAATGAAAACTACAACCAGTGATAATGTGTATACTACAGCGACATTACACCTTATGCTGCGATTACAGCTCGGGCGTAAAATTGACCAGGCGTAAAATTGATTTTTGGGTGTAAAATTAATTACAGGTGAATGGATAATGATATGGTGTTGTAATTTCAGTCAAAGAAAGCGCATGTGCAGATGTTGCTTATGTCCAAAGCTCATCAGTTTATTTTTATTGTACTAGAAGTTATGAATTTTGGCACAGATTTTTTTAATTTTACGCCCTAATTTTATGCCAGTTACAGCGCATAATTGGAAAAATTGTGCTAAAATTCATAACTCCGAGTACAATTAAAATAAACTCATGAGCTTTGGACACAAGAAACGTCTGCATCTAAGCTTTCTTTGACTGCAATAACAATGTTGTATCTTTATCCATTCATCTGTAATTAATTTTACAATAAAAATCAATTTTACGCCCAGTCAATTTTACGCCCGAGCTGTAATCGCAGCATTACAATGAAATCTACGATATCCCATCTGAATAAACGAACATACATAAAAAATTTCATCATATTTATCAAAGCAATTTGATAAATATGATGAAATTGTTTTACGTTTGTTCTTTTATTTAGGTGGGATATGGTAGATTTCATTGTAAGGTATAATGTCGCTGGAGTATATGTGAAATTACACGCTCCTGCGCAATCATTTTGCAAACGCAAATTTTGCAAATGATGAATTTTGCAATTCTGCAGAGTTGTTAAAAGGTATGTACGTTTACTCGAAAAATACGCGTACGCGAGTACACAGTAAATACGTTTACATATACTTTTAGAAAAAGTAACGTACTCACATGTACGTGTAAAGAAAATGTATTTCTGAGAATGCAATGTGGGACATATTTATAAGGTGACTGCACATCAATTTACTCTATTTCCTCAACCCCCCCCCCCCGGGCTGAGGGGTGATTCTTTCACAGTGTAAATTTTGAGGGCGGTTAAACAATAACGGGCATTTCGAGGGGAGGTTATTACTTCGCCAGAAGTTTTTCGAACTCTCGGTACTGATCATTGTTTGTAACATACGCCGAGGTAGAAAAATGTGTATATAGTTATATATAAGAGTCGAGAGACTTATATACCTAAGTATGTCAATAGAGATGACATAAAGCCTGTTCTAGTGTGACGCAGTCATTGTTTTAACGTGTGTCCTGCACTGATACGCACATGTGCCCGTTACGTACATTTGCCCATTTTTTCACTTGACACATTTTCAAGTGATTTTCAGATATGGGTGAAGTGAAAAAAGTTCACTAATGTCATTGCGCAACTTTTTTTCACTTTACTCATATCTGAAAATCACTTGAAAAAGTGTCAAGTGAAAAAACGGGCAAATGTGCGTATCGGGCAGATGTGCGTATCAGGCCTGCCCCGTTCGATTGGGGGTCTATTAGGTAATTCGTAGTGGCCATTTTGAGGGGGGGGGTAAGTATTTCGCAAACCTAGCCAGTTCTACATATTCCATGGAGAAAAGTGGTCACAGTTGCATTTTACTGGGAAAAAATTTGTACTCACATTTATGCGTACGTACGAGTAAATAAAAAGTATTTTACATTTTCTATACTTTGTGATGAGTATAAAAAAATACTTTACATTTACCTATACTTTTAAAAAAGTTCAGTAATTCTAACAACTCTGCAATTCTGAAAACGCTGTTTAAAAACTTAAAGATTCCTAGAGAATTTTGGCTATTTACTTCGGTTCCGGGTATAAGTGTCGGTTCTCGGTTCCGGTTCGGTTCTCAAGCTCGGTTCCGGTTCTTGGTTCCAAAATAGTGCTCGGTTTTCGGTTCGGTTCGGTTCGGGTCGGTTCGGGTCGGTTCGGTTCCCCAACCCTAATATCTGGAGCGATTTTTGAGAAATGTTGCCCCAATTTTTGCTGAAAATCGGTTATTTCTGCACCTTTTATTAGTTTTTCACATTCAGAATTGCCATTTGAAATTGCCTATATCCATTGGCATATGGCTATTTTTAGCCATTTTAAATCGCCCAGTTATCTACGCGTATCTGGAGCGATTTTTGAGAAATGTTGCCCAAATTTTCGCTGAAAATCGCTTATTTTTGCACCTTTTTATAGTTTTTCACATTCAGAATTGCCATTCAAAATTGCCTATATCCATGGGAATTTGTCTATTTTTAGCCATTTTAAACCTGTTTTTGGCTACTTCCAACCTACTTTTAGCGATTTTTCGCCCTTTCTGCATTCTATACCTTGAAAATGCCTATATATTTTGCCCCTGCCAGCCCCCACCCAAGCGCCCTCCCCGCAGCCCCATCCTAATTTTTTCAGCTATCTATCCCTCCGAGGAGCGATTTGCTATCTATCCAGCCCCCGCGAGGGCCAATCTCAAGGAAACACCTGATTCATACAATGATTAATGTCAAAGTTCTGGGGAAATAATAACTTCCCCTTGAATAACATCCTCCTTAATCACCCCCTCCAAATTGCCTGACAAAATAATAACCCCCTTGAGGTCTTATTTGAGGATACAGACCCTGTGCCATCACGCATGTAAACCCAGCACACACAAAATTTAATTATACCCGGCATGCTGAAAATAGGCAGTAAAGCACACTACTTACTGATTTTGAAGGTAAAAATCTATGAAGTATGAAAAATCTATGAATCTATAGAAAGTATGAAAAGCAGCGATTTTGGGTGAATATTAGAATTAAATATCTCGCTCCAGATAGCTAGATAGCTCGACACTTTGCGGGGGGGGGGTGTTCAGAGCAAAGTTGGCAAAAAATTCGCCACTGGGAAAGATAGATAGCTGGGCGGTTAGCAATGGTTTTACCCCCCCCCCCCCCCTTTCTTTCGTATTTCGGTAAAATGTGAGTAGTGGGAGTGGGGATTATTTTTTGTCATGATATCTGCATGACCTAGAGAAATTTATAGTCGGTCAAGAACAGTCTAGCTTCTGAAACTATTTCTTGTCGGGAGTGTGGATTCTTTTTTGTCATGATATCGCATGACCTAGAGAAATTTATAGTCGGTCAAGAACAGTCTAGCGGAAAGTTTACAGTGAAATATTATGCCCACCGCAATTTACTGAAGGTCGTTTCGCTTTCCGCTCAACGACCTTCAGTTGCGGTGGGCGTAATATTTCACTGTAAACTTTCCGCTAGACTGTTCTTGACCGACTATAAATTTCTCTAGGTCATGCAGATATCATGACAAAAAAGAATCCACACTCCCGACATGAAATAGTTTCAGAAGCTAGACTGTTCTTGACCGACTATAAATTTCTCTAGGTCATGCAGATATCATGACAAAAAATAATCCACACTCCCGACAAGAAATAGTTTCAGAAATATTACACCCCACCGCACTGAAGGTCATTGAGCGGAAAGCGAAAAGCGCTAGGAAGAACATGCTGGACCCGTATTGTTCACGTTTCAACTTGATAAATTAAAAAACAAATATATTCTGATGCGTGCTGTAGAGAGATATTCGTCAATGGACAATGTCATTTGAAAACTTTTTGACGTTAGGGTGTAAAGCTCTAACTAGATCTTTTCTCTACGTCATGCATAGGACATGACAAAAAATAATCCACACTCCCGACAACAAACCCATTTCTTGGTGAAGGAAAATCTGATATTTTGACTGTTGTCTCTCGCTGCTTGTCTCGAAAATAAATATTTTTAAAAGCAGAAATTTGATTTCTTGGCACCTCTCCTTGTTCCCTGCAAAACTGTCGATTTCCGGATAAAAATGTCAAGTTCTACCATTTTTACTTTTTTTGTGAAGATTGTATAATAGGAATAAATATATATGAAAAAGCAAAATGAAAAAGCTGTTGAAACAAAACCCGCAACAAGTACGTTTCAATGAATTTTGACTTGAGATCAAAATTAGATCATAATCATATTAGTCGAACCGTTTAAAACACAAATAAAAATGGTTAGAGTATAATAAAACATAAATATATTATTTTGCTGGAACTGAGAAATTCAGTTCCTAAATATGTTCCACATTAGTTGATTGATCAAATTCATGTGAGATCCAATTGAGTAACACATAAGAGTGCTCAAATTACTCAATAAAATTTTAGTTAAGCCTGAAAGTCCAGCTCGTATCCAAAACAGATATTTTTAAAAGCAGAAATTTGATTTCTTGGCGCCTTTCGTTGTCCCTGCAAAATTGTCGATTTCCGGATCAAAAATCCCAAGTTCTACCATTTTTATTTTTCTTCTGTGAAGATTGTCCATTTAAATCCATTTAATTAATATATCAAAAATGTTAACTTCCAATATCGGATGTCTGCTCGTATCCAAATAAATATTTTTCCTTACAAGGAAAAATTTGATTTGTTGGGGACTGATGTCAAAACCGGATCAAAATGTCAAGTTTTTTATCATTTTTACTTCTTTTCTATGAAGATTGTCCATTTAAATCCATTTAATTAGTACATCCATAATGTTAACTTCCAATATTTGATGTCTGCTCGTATCCAAATAAATATTTTTTTCTTAAAAGGAAAAATTTGAATTGTTGGTGTCTCTCGTTTTTCGCTGGAAAATTGTCAATTATCGGATCAAAATGTCAAGTTCTACCGGCACTCCCGGTAATATAGATGGTTTTTATGACATTTATCTGGACAAATGGATTTTTGCTTTATTTTTTCAGACACGGCCACCCGTTTGGCGCGTCTGGAAATCGCTCGCGAATTCAATCCGGGGCACGCCCAATTTTGGAGCGATGGGCAACGTCGACGCACCCCGGCTCTTTGGATGATAAATGGGACAAATACCAATGACATGCACTTGAATGATGCGGCGAAATTGCTGTTGAGTCACCAAGAGAACACCCGAATTGGTAGGTTGTTTGAAATATGTTGTTTGTTTTGTTTTGACTGATTTTGAATGAAAATTGAGATTCCGATTTGATTGTTTATTGTGATTTCTGAAAATGTACGGTTTTCGTTTATATTCTCAGTGAGCGCGCGTCTGGGCGGGCAGGTGGATATGGTCGAAATCGAATTTTGTGATTTTTCCGTAGAAGCACACGAAAATCGCAAAAGCATGGGCCGCCAATATTTTCCCAGCACACATAGGAATCACATTCAGGGCACCAAATCTATTCCAATCACGACATCGTGCAATGTGGAGGTTGGTTTCGGAATATTTTCTGTTTTACTTTGATTTTAGACTTAGTTTTTTAATTTACGTTTGAATTAATAAAATGTAATTTGCTTTACATTGTAGTAAAGGGTTTTACTTTCTAAAATCTAATATTTTTTGTGTTGTTGTAAACTTTCTCTTGTTCAAAGAAAGGTACTTTACAGGTTGTCTATCGGCATCACCGCACCGATATGCCAATTATCCTGGAAAACGGGCGCTATGTGCCAGCGCGCGTTTTGTTGATTCGCATGTGCACATACAAGGAATGCGAAGAACGCCACGCCGAACAGTTGCACGACTTGGATGAGTGCGAAATCTATCCAAATGTGCCCATGGGACTACCGGTAAGTCTACCGTTTCCAAAATTGGACTTTAAGTACGTACAGTACATATATGTAGGGTTGGAAAAACCGTTTTTAAAATCGTTTTTAAATAACGTTTTAAAAAACGTTTTTATAAAAGCTCCCAGATATGACCTAGTGTCAACATATATAGGTAATAGTCTGTGATGTTAAATATGAGGATATAATGGCTGTGGAGTCATGGGATAGCATTATAAGTGGTGATTTGTCTCAAAAATATCCATTTTGGTCGAGATATTGATCATATATCACCTTATACTCGAATGTTTGTGATTTCAGGTAAAGTTTGACACGGAATGGTGATCAAACAAGGTTATAAAAAGAGGTTCTTACTTTGGGAGTGAAGTTACACACTGTGGAAGTACATGGAAACAGATTTACCTCAATATTTTATATTACACCAACATATATTGGGTTATTCACCCATGGTAGCACATAGAAATGCATGTTTTGATACTAAAAATGCAAGAAAACCAATGAAAACAACCACCAATGTGAATTTGTGTGTGAAATTGTGCGCTTGCGCGCAAAAATTTTGTAAAATACCTACGGCTTAATACTAAAAATTTCGGATGATGTTTTAAAAGCATTTCGTATGTCATGTTTTTAAAAAACGTTTTTTAGAAAAAGGTTTAAGAAACATTGATTTTTGGAGAGATTTTACATTTAAAACATTTCTTCAAACTATATTTTTGTTTCAGGTTCACGTGTACAGTAGCTGCACAGGCCGGTTTTTGGCGGAATGTTTGGCGGCTTCCCTGCGCTACATTGGGTTCCAATGCCGCATGATCGAAAAATGCTCTTTGATTGGGTTTGGGGATTACCATCAAGTTTTGCGAAGTTTGGTTAGTTAATGTTGTCTTATATTTAGGGTTTAACGGGATTGTTGTTTCGGGGATTGGTATTGGGGATGGGGATTGGTTTTGAGATTTCGGGATTGACATTTTTTCGGGGATCGGGATTGGGTCTTGGGATAGAGATTTTGACCAATGTTTTGACATTCACAGTTGTTCTTAAAGCTCGAAAAACACTGTTTGATTCCAGAAAGGTGGCATAAAATGAAGGCTGGGGATTTGCGTTCACATTTTTGCATAAAAAACGTTGTTTTTATTTTGATAATTTCCACTAATTTTTTCGGGGTTGGGATCCCGGACATTGGAGTTTCTTGGGATCGGGATCAGGATTGTCAAATCCCTGGAAATTTCACGGTATCCGGTATTGAGATCGGAGGATCATTCTCAATTTTCAATAAATTTCTAGTTGAATGAAGTGAATTTATTCTAATATTTTTAATTTCCAAAAAAGTAATAATTGTATAATTTTGCAGAATGGAATTCCGTGGAATTGGAGCCAGGCCCAGTTTGCAAGGTTGTTCGAGGCTGGGATGGTGCACATCAATCCGACCGTGCGCGACGCCCCCTCAAACCTCAAGGATCAATATTGCTACCGGTGCACTAGTGACAGATTTGGTAGTGATAATTTTGCACCGGGATTTAACAATGTGTTTGAGGAAGCTGGTAAGCATCGTCCGGAGAATTTTGAGGGTGTTAAGAACCCCGTGGGTGACGCTCCGCCTTGGTATAATAGGCGCGTCAACTTTAATGTTAACGAGTAATATACTCGGTGGATCGCAAAATTATATCCCTTGATTCCGATGGAATGAGCATTTTTTCAAAATAATTTCCATAATTGAATTGTTGTTGTTTTCTTTGAGTAATCAAAATCCAATTAATCGCTCATTGCATTGCTTCATTGTGTTGGAATTTTGGGTTGTGATTTGTTAGTGATTTTCGGTTTGTGGTTAGTTCTTCTTTGTATTGTGTTTCAAAAACTGCTCGTGGAAAATTATATTTGTTACATTCCATTTTTTGGTAAATTGTGAAACTCTCTCGAAATGAATTCCGGCGTGGTACCTTTGAGCAAAATTGAAGGCGGCTGATCAGGGGTTGGTCTATCCAGCATGTTTATGACTTTTTGAATTTATGGCAAGTGGTACATTTTTCACAAAATTGGGGAGAATGTTTTGGCGGATTTTTGCCCCGGTGGAAAATGGAAATGGAAAAATTTCTACTTGCTGGAAAACGGAAACGGAAACGGAAAAATTTGCTCCTGATTTATACTCATCTTTTTGAATGGGAACACCTGAGAGTCTATATTTAGATGGGTATGTTGTAGAATTCTCTTCCATCATAGATCGGATGAATCCCAAGGGGGAACGTTTGAACCGAAATTATCCTAAGCTGGATAGAAAAGCTATTCTTTTCATCTCCCAACCCCACTTCACTCCACATCCATTTCTTTCACTGTGTGAAAGTAATTTTTATTCGCATTCTCATTTTATTTACATTTGTCTGTAGTTCCGGAAATGAAAATGTGAAAGGGACATAAAAAATTTCTAATTCCCTTTTCACATTTTCATTTCCGGACGTACAGACGAATGTAAATAAAATGACAATGCGAATAAAAATTACTTTCACACAGTGAAAGAAATGGAAGTACCTTTCACATTTTCCATTTCCGGAAATAGCTCAGAATGTAAATAAAACAGAAAATGCGAAAAAATTACTTTTCACACAGTGATGTGTGGTGACGTGTCTTCGCGCTGACATGGACTTCACCACATTCTATGTTTCGCGATACTTCACGAGCATCTGTAAATTACGTTAAAATCTACCATGAAATATTTTACAGATTTTTTCACTGTGTGAAAGTAATTTTTATTCCCATTGTCGTTTTATTTACATTCCGGAAATGAAAATGTGAAAGGGATATAAAAAAATTCTGCTTCCCTTTTCACATTTTCATTTCCGGAACTACAGACGAATAAACATAAATATACTTTCACAAAGTGAAAAATGGGTGTGAAGTGCCTTTCAGATTTTCCATTTCCGGAAATAGGTCAGAATCTAAATAAAATAGAAAATCTGAAAAAATTACTTTTCACACTTTTCACTGTGTGAAAGTAATTTTTATTCCCATTGTCGTTTTATTTACATTCCGGAAATGAAAATGTGAAAGGGACATAAAAAATTTCTACTTCCCTTTTCACATTTTCATTTCCGGAACTACAGACGAATATAAATAAAATTACTTTCACAAAGTGAAAAATGGGTGTGAAGTGCCTTTCAGATTTTCCATTTCCGGAAATAGGTCAGAATCTAAATAAAATAGAAAATCCGAAAAAATTACTTTTCACACAGTGATGTGTGGTGACTTGTCTTCGCCCTGACATGGATTTCACAATAACTCACTCAATCTTAGAACTCCTAAAAGTGTGAAATGTAAACTCACAACATTATGGAAAATGATTGAGAAATGATCTGTGTACACTTCAATTTCAACCCAGATCATGGGTAAACATAAAGATGACATTTTTCATTTTACAGGGCATTTTACAGTGTCTGGGACTGCCCCCAGCAGAGAAATTTAAGCCCTACAAACCCAACAGACAAATTAAACCCCTACAATCCCCTTAGAATGACAATGGATGGAGCCCCAAGTTGCTAGGGTCTGCTCCAATTGATAAATATGATGTCAACTGAACCAATTTCCTTCCTGCTACATTTTGTTGGTGTCATGATGAGTACAGTTCTGTTCACTCTCAGTTTAGTGGAGTTTCGTTCAGATCAGACTTCACGCTGGATAAATACTGGCATATCATGTGTGTTCGATTCGAAGAATATTTTTTCTTCAAATCTTCCATGAAAGAGTTTCAAAGGGTAATTAAATTTTGTTGTACAGCATTATTGTAAGCATCATTATTTGGATACAGTTGTTGGTTAGAAAAAATGACTGGAAAGGGACATAAACCATTATTTTTGGTATATAAAATTGTATTTTTAGTTACTACTCACCGGCTTGTATTTGAAGATTAAAGGATCCGTTTTATCACAAGAAATATTACTCTTCTTTCTTTCATGAGATTTTTCCATATGTCGAAATATCATGTTTAATACATGAAATTTCTCACCACAAACTTCACATAAATAGGTCAGCATGTTGTAAAATGCTGGAGTAAATTTAAAAAGGAAAGGAATGGTCAATAGAGAATGGAAACCAATCTTAATTGGTTCATAAAATATCAGCTTTTTTTAGCAGCTGTAGGGGTTGAACACCCATTCAAAGAGTCAAGAAAAATGAAATAAAAAGTATTTCTTTATTAATAAAATTTAATAATAATATATATATATATATATTTCATAAAATAAAATAAAATAATATAATTGGATCAAAAAAATCCATCAGCAAACATTTTAAAATCACCAAAATTTATATAAATCAAAAATAAACAATAATAATGTTCAAGTGTAAGAATTGACATTGAATTTTTGATTGCCATAACGAGATAACTGTTGATAACGTTGCTGTTGTGTTATTAACTTGGCTTCATATTCTTTCTTTTTTGCTTCCGCTTGTTTTAGAGCGATGGTAAAGAAATCTTCAAATTTCCCCTTGAATAGATCAAATATCAAGCTGTCGCCAATGGGGATCTGGAATAAAATTTATATAACAGTATTTGGTATATTGTACAGGGGTGCGCATCTTCAATTACCGCTGGGAAAATGCGATAGATTGAGCTATAGTTGAGCTATCGGAATGACATTTTAACACAATGGAGTAAACTCCATAGGACACCTATTCTGAAGTTTGCAACCCAAACGACCACATTTTGGGTGAATTCTGGAACACACGGGTTTAGTGTAATTTTGTGAGTTGGCGTCACCCATAGAGTAAATCGAGGGTGGCATTTGAGGGGGGGATCGGTCGTTGGTGTCATCCCATTCTGTCGTACATCGATCGATGTTGATGCCCTTTGAGTATGTTGTGGTTGGGCTTACTACTAAATTCTTTTTTACTCAAATAGTCCCGAGATAAGGGAGGTGAAGTCACAAAATTACACTAAAAACTGTGTGTTCCACAAGTCCTCCAAACTGTGGCCGTTTGGGTTGTAAACTTCAGCATAGGTGTCCTATGGAGTCTACTCTATTGTGTTAAAATTTCATTGTGATAGCTCAACTGTAGGTCAAGCTATTGCGTTTTTCCAGCGCTAACTGAAGATGCCCACCTCTGTATAATAATTATATTAAAAATGATTATAATTATTATATAATTAAACTTACCTCAGCTACTGATTTAAATTGGGTGTTAGCGTTTGCCCATGGAGATGACCTTGAAGGTCGAAAGGTTGTTGTAATCCTATCATATTCAAAACTTCCAATCTGGGTAGAGTTATGTATACTTTTAATTTTTTAATTTTTCTGTTGAAAAAACTTTAAAATCAATACCTGTAAATATGGTAGAAAATCCTTAAATATGATACGAAAAGCTTCAGATTGATTTTTCTTTGACAGCCAGACCAATTCTGAAGCAATTAAGTTGTTAGTGATTTCTTCTTTTTGCTTATTTTGTTTTTCTTCAAAGTCTTGTTGATATTGGGCTTCAATATTATCATTTTGGACATTAATTGGTGGTAAGTCTGTGTTAATAAGAGAAGGGTTAATACATCTATTAATTAAGTGAAATCTATAACTCTTATCTATTTAGAAAGTGGAGGTTACTTAGTATTCATATCTGCGACCAAAACCCCGTTTGTAATTGGATAATAGACATCATCTGAAGAGGAGTAACCAAAATAATTCCAATTTTCTTTTAAAAATTTATTTCACATTGATGTTATAGCAATAATATAATAGGACTTATGTTAATTAATAAATATATTAATTTTATCCTCGAGTCCAGCAAATGCATAACCCAAGGTAATGGAGTAAATGATTTGAAAAACACATACCATCTGGCACAACTGTTTTCATACGTTTTAATTTGGGGATAGTTTCTTTCTTTGACAAATTCTTGCGAAGTTTTGGGGGTTGAGGTGTGTTATCTTCCTCGTCTAATTCACTTTCTGTTTTGTTATCTTCTTCAATCTCCTCCTGCTCTTCGATAGAAACCAGCGGGTTCAATTTCTTAGACTTCTTCTTCAGGTTGTCCATGGTTTTTCCTTTTTTGAGAAGGGAATGAGGAGTAAGAGAAAGTGAGCTTGGTTTTATACTGATCCAGCAGCTCTTATCAGTTCTTTTTTATGAACATTCCAACCCACAAAATCAACAAAGAAATGACTCATACACATTTAATTATGTCTAGACTACCATGTCTAGCATGTCATGTCTAGACCTAGACCTTTATCTAAACCCATAATGTATTATGTCTAGACTGCGACTTCTATACTCATGTCTGGAACTTCCTGTATAAATTCGATGAACTGGAACTGATAACTCACTGAAAAATAATTTATTTTAGATGAATCTGTATCCAGGGAGCCTTCTCGTGGCCAGAATCGAACATTTTACTCTCTTTCTGTAGAGTAAAATGACTAATACCCTGCTTAAGCTTCAATTTCAACCCAGAAAGTAACGTGGAATTTTCGAAGCAACTGGTGGAAACTGTCCAAAGTTTTAGTTATCACACTAGTTAACACACTTCTGGGTCACCACCTATAAATTTGCCATATCTTTTGAGACTTTGCATCTCATTGTCATTTTATAGCGTATTATAGACTATAGCTTGAAAAACATAGTCCTGGGTTTTATCACTCCTGGTATCACTTCTAAATCCTCTAAAATATTTTACAAGATAATCAAAACTCATGTTAGTGACAATGAAATGATAAAATATGCTTGTGAAGTCTCGTGAAACATCTAGAATGCGGTGAAGTGCCTTTCAGGCTGAGAAACCATGTCAGCGCGAAGGCACTTTCACCACACATCACTGTACACCCAGTTTTTACTATGTGAAAATAATTTTTTTCACATTCCCTTTCACATTTTCATTTTCGAAAATAGGTCAAAATGTAAATAAAATGAAAAAATGCGGATAAAACATACTTTCACATAGTGAAAAAATGGATATGCAGTGATGTGCGGTTAAGTGCCTTTCCACTGACATCCCTTTCACATTTTTCATGACCACACATCACTCTACACCCATTTTTTACTATGTGAAAGTAATTTTTATTCACATTCCCTTTCACATTTTCATTTTCGAAAATAGGTCAAAATGTAAATAAAATGAAAAAATGCGGATAAAAAATACTTTCACATAGTGAAAAAATGGATATGCAGTGATGTGCGGTTAAGTGCCTTTCCACTAACATCCCTTTCACATTTTTCATGAACTTCACTGCATTCTAGATGTTTCACGACACTTCACAAGAATTTTTATCATTGCATTCTCACTAACATGAATTTCAATTATTTTATGAAATAATTTACAGGGTTTAGAAGTGTCACTTGATCTAAATATCGATGAACGAGTGCAGCATCTAGGTGAAATGAAAAGACTTGATGTCAATGCGCCACAGTGAGTTAGAAATTAAAAACAAGGTACTTCAACAGAAAAATGTTTTCCTCCCACTGCAGACAACATATTTTCGCGTATACAAAAACTGATTCTGGTTGCATGGTAGAAATTGAAATTGTGACACATGCAGAATGCCCAATGCATTGTCCCAGTGCATTTCAACTACCAGATTTCAGGGTATTTTTTCTATTTGGGAATTAATATTTCATATCGTTTTCTGGGATGTATTCAAAGAAGTTCTCATTTCATTAGAAATTTCTTGTATCTGAAATATGGTATTTATCGGTATAGTTAATTAAAAATTAATAGACACACAATAAAATTTTGAAATTAAAAATTAAAACTTAAAACTTTTTAAATACAGGTCGAACATGGATTATTAAGGGAACACTCTGAACTGCATGTTAGTGAAACAAAACAGCAATTGATTGATCGAAAATCAAAAATATTCAAATATTTTACATTCAGATACCTTCAATGCCGGAAACTATCTTTGCTGAAGAAATCCACGTGGCTCTTGATTTAAAAAGTCCTGAGCGACCAAATGCTAAAGTTTTGTTTCTTATTGAACCAGACAATGCTTATACATTGGACATTACGTTTACTTGATCAATTTTTTCTCAACCTTGCATTTTAAGTAAATAATTTCCAGTTTTTGATTTTCATCTAAAGTTTCTCAAAAAGATTACCGCTGTATGTTTCATATTTTTATCATTTATTTACCGTGTTTTCTCGAATTACATCCGAGTTTTATTTTTCTTTTGAACGTCTATTACACATTTTCTGTATCACAAAATCATAATATCTCCTTTGAGGGTTTTCCCAGGGATGTATTTTCGAGGAAATAAGGTAATTAAATGGCGCATTTTTAAAAAAGGTGGGGGTGACAAAACAATTTTTAGCACTTCGACGCATTAAATTAAAAAAATAAAACAATCGACATCATTCAAATAGTAATTTAATACTCTTTTTATCACAAAAACTGCTCAATCAAACATCAGACGCGTTCCTCACAATGCACACCTTTTTTGGCTTTGAATGCAGATCTGAAAAAAATGTTTTCCACTACTATTAATTGAACTAGCAGAATGAAAGTTTATATATATTACTTGGCGTGGAGTGGGTCGGCATATTTCGTGATGTAGTAGGAAAAATCGTTGACAATGATGCCATTTCTTCCACCTCAAAAATATCCTCTTCTGCGCGATTTTCAGGTGCTGGTGGACACTCCAAATTCCTGTCAAGTTAAAAACATCACTTTATGTAAAAAAGTACATAAAAAATAACCAGTCATTTTTAGACTGTAATTTCTATTTATGATTTATCAATTTACGGAAGTGGGATTTCACATCTTCAGTTCCGGAAATTTCGATGTATTTCCAGAACTGAAAATGTGAAATCTCACTTCCGGAAATTGATAAGGCGCAAATAGAAATTACAGTGTAAAAATAACTGGGTATTTTCTGATGTGGTTTTTACATAAAGTGTTATATTTTATTCCATACAACAAGTTGGAATGTCACCAGGTGGGCCAGAGTCTTCAAATTCGACCAAATTTCTTCTTTCTGGTTTTTTACACAACTTTACCACCCAAAATCCAATGCTGATTATCACCGAAACCTGGAAATAAAATTATTTACATTTATTTTTAATAGAATTTATGATTTAGCTTTATAAGTATTTTTAACTCACAATTGTATTTCCAATAATTTTAGTCAGACTTAATTCACCAAAATCATGAAACGTCTTTTGAATTCTAGACTCATTTAGAGAGGTTTTCTGTAGTGTTTCATCGCATATTTTTACAGCCGGATTTAGAATTAGCGCCGTAAATACCCAGACAACGCCAATCAGCCGCAGGCAGAAATCTAGAAATTGATAAATAAATATATATATATATATATATATATATATATATATATATATATATATATATATATATCTACATGATTAATTATACATTTATGACACATAAATATTGAAAAATGTAAAAAATGGAACTTACCAGGCACTTTCTCCCATTTTAATTCCATTTTAATTGGACCAACCCAATGCTCATTCACAAATTGCTGAAAAAGTTAGTTAGTAAATAACTCAAACTCAACACAAAACTGTTAAACACACACCGTGCAATTAATGGTTTTGAATTCAAGGGTTGAGTCATTCAATAACATCCATTCCATTTTCCAATAATTTGAAGCATTTAAATAATGCATTTTCTGGTCCAGTGCACATTGTAGTCTATTATTTAAATTTTCAGATTTTTTAAGAATAATTTCCAGCCAATAAGTAAGATTTTTGCTCTCAACATTAGCCAAAAATAATTTAGTTTGGCACTGTTCCAAATTAGATTCCAAAATCATCACCCGATTTGAATAATAATCCGTCTCATTTTGATCATTATTAGCCGTGAGATTATTGACATACTCGGGCAACCCCAAGGATAAATTTTGAGTGCAGTGATTTAATTGCTCTTCCACAACGGTTTTTTCAGAAAAACAGGATTTCAAAGCAGCTTTTTTTATTTCAACCATTTCCATCAATTCAGTAGCCTGTGTATTTGCCACATTTTTCATTTGTCCCAATTCATTTCGACATTGGGTAATATTAAGACTGTATTCTGGAAGCCGTAATAGTAGCCGCTTGTAGTGGGGATAGAAATGAGATAAATTAGCCCACAAAACAGCTTTTTCATCTTCACATTTAGTAAAATTTGTGTTCACATTTGCCAAAGCCATAGTGGAGTGGGTCATTTTTTGTTTGCAACCAATCAATAGTGATTTTACTTCTCCCAAGTCTGAGAAAATATGAATAAAAATTCGGAGGAAAAAAGTAAAACAAAAAAAGAAAATTTAATATTCACCTTCAGTACAGATGTTTCTCTCTTTGAGGCAGTTTCGATTTGTAATTATTTCACCACTGAATTTTTGATTTTCTGCCAAACAAGAATTTAGTCTCACTGATGCATTTTCCACCAAAATATTCAATCTACTCTTAGTCTCCAAACATGATGTTAAATTTGTCTTTTTTATAGCCAGAAAAATTTGTGCATTTGTGTTGTTTTTTTGACAAATTCCCAGTGCATTTTTCGCGCTCAGAAACTCTGGAATGATTAGTAAAACACTTTATTAGAAAAATACTTTAAAATACTCCAAAATATTTAAAATAAAACAAATATTAAAACCTTTTTTGTAATTTTGATTCTCTGCCAGACAAAAATTCATTCTCATTGAAGCATTTTCCGCTAAAGTGTTCAATCCAATGTTAGCGTCCAAACACGATGTCAAATTTCTCATTTTTATAGTCACCAAATTTTGTGAATTTGTGTAGTTTTTTTGACAAATTTGTAGTGCATTTTGAGCGCTCAGAAACTCTGGAAGGATTGTGTATGCTGTTAACAAGAAAAATACCTTTTAACATACTTTTTAAAAATCAAGTTAAAATATAAATATCTAAAAATAAAAAATAAATAGTAAAACCTTTTTTGTAAAATGTCTTTTTAAATATTCACCTTCACTGCAGTTCTTCCTTTCTTTGAGACAGTTTCGATTTGTAAGTATTTCACCACTGAATTTTTGATTTTCTGTCAAACAAGAATTTAGTCTCACTGAATCATTTTCCACCAAAATGGTCAATCTACGCTTAGCCTCCAAACATGTTGTTAAATTTGTCTTTGTTCTAGCCAGAAAAAATTTTCCATTTGTGTTGTTTTTTTGACAAATTCCCAGTGCATTTTTCGCGCTCAGAAACTCTGGAATGATTGGTAAAACACTTAATTAGAAAATACTATAAACTACTCTAAAATATTTGAAATAAAACAAATATTAAAACCTTTTTTGTAATTTTGATTCTCTGCCAGACAAGAATTTATTCTCATTGAAGCATTTTCCGCCAAAATCTTCAATCCAATGTTAGCGTCCAAACACGATGTCAAATTTGTCATTTTTATAGTCGCCAAATTTTGTGAATTTGTGTAGTTTTTTTGACAAATTTGTAATGCATTTTGAGCCCTCAGAAACTCTGGAAGAATTGGGTATGCTGTTAACTAGAAAAATACTTTTTAAAATACTTTTTAAAAATCAAGTCAAAATATAATATCTAAAAAATAAAAAATAAATAGTAAAATGTCTTTTTAAAATATTCACCTTCACTGCAGATATTCCTTTCTTTCAGACAGTTTCGATTTGTAAGTATTTCACCACTGAATTTTTGATTTTCTGCCAAACAAGAATTTAGTCTCAGTGATTCATTTTCCTTCAAAATGGTCAATCTACTCTTAGCCTCCAAACATGATGATAAATTTGTCTTTGTTTTAGCCAGAAAAATTTTTGCATTTGTGTTGTTTTTTTGACAAATTCCCAGTGCATTTTTTGCGCTCAGAAACTCTGGAATGATTAATAAAAGACTTTATTAGAAACATACTTTAAAATACTTCAAAATATTTAAAATAAAACAAATATTAAAACCTTTTTTGTAATTTTGATTCTCTGCCAGACAAGAATTTATTCTCATTGATGCATTTTCCGCCAAAATGTTCAATCCAATGCTAGCGTCCAAACACGATGTCAAATCTGTCATTTTTGTTCTCACCAAATTTTGTGAATTTGTGTAGTTTTTTTGACAAATTCGTAGTGCATTTTGAGCGCTCAGAAAGTCTGGAAGGATTGAGTATACTGTTAAATAGAAAAAAATAATTTTTAAAAATCAAGTCAAAATATCAAAAATATAAATATCTAAAAATAAAAAATAAATAGTAAAACCTTTTTTGTAAAATGTCTTCTAAATATTCACCTTCACTGCAGATGTTCCTTTCTTTAAGACAGTTTCGATTTGTAATTATTTCACCGCTGAATTTTTGATTTTCCGCCAAACAAGAATTTAGTCTCACTGATTTATTTTCCACCAAAATCCTCAATCTACTCTGAGCCTCCAAACATGATGATAAATTTGTCTTTGTTTTAGCCAGAAAATTTTTTGCATTTGTGTTGTTTTTTTGACAAATTCCCAGTGCATTTTTTGCGCTCAGAAACTCTGGAATGATTAATAAAAGACTTTATTAGAAAATACTATAAACTACTCTAAAATATTTGAAATAAAACAAATATTAAAACCTTTTTTGTAATTTTGATTCTCTGCCAGACAAGAATTTATTCTCATTGAACCATTTTCCGCCAAAATGTTCAATCCAATGTTAGCCTCCAAACACGATGTCAAATTTGTCATTTTTATAGTCGCCAAATTTTGTGAATTTGTGTAGTTTTTTTTACAAATTTGTAGTGCATTTTGAGTGCTCAGAAACTCTGGAAGGATTGGGTATGCTGTTAACTAGAAAAATAGTTTTTAAAATACTTTTTAAAAATCAAGTCAAAATATCAAAAATATAAATATCTTAAAAATAAAAAATAAATAGTGAACCTTTTTTGTAAAATGTCTTCTCCTGTGTGCACTGAGTTATTGAATGATTCAACCCGATATTAGCCTCCAGTGTTAAAGAATATTTGTTAAAAATGGCAGTTGTGTTAGCTGTTAACGAATGCTTCTCATCCATGCATCGAGATAGATTAAATTCTCCCACATTATTTTTATTATCAGCCGAACGAAGATTAGTATCGCATTCATGCAACCTCACATTTAAATTTTGCAGGTCTGGAATTTAATAATATTATACATATATATATATATATATATATATATATATATATATATATATATATATATATATATATATATATATATAAATATAATTCATAAAAATAGACCTGTTTCTTTTAAATTGACAGTTCTCAAACAATTTTCAAATGACCCATTGAAATGAGCATTTTCCTGGCGTAAATTTTGTACGGTCAAATTCAATTTCAGAAAAGCAGCCAACAACAACTTTCCACGTTCGCATTCACTCAATTCAACAGAATAATCAAGTCCACATGGGTAATTAGTTGTTATTTCCGAAGTTATGTCACTGATTGTTGACGCGCTGGTTGTCTAAAAAAAGTAGAATTTGATCATAGAATCGAGATTTTGCTATAACATACCGGGTGGAATATACTATAAAAATATTTTTTTATTGTTTTTAAAACTTTTTGTTCTTAACAATCACAGTGGGATTATATTTCTTGGTTGTTTTTGAAACTTTTTGTTCTTAACAATCACAGTGGAATTATATTTTTTGGGAAATTTTAAAAGTTATTTTATTCACTGGTTGGGAAAAAGTTTTGAAAAAATAAAAAATATTTTTAATAGTATTTTCAAACTGGCACTCTTGATAAAGTTTGTTTTGTGCGTAGTAAACTTGACAGTCTCTGTTTTGAAAATATATGTTTTCACAGTGGATCAAATGTCGCACGCTTGGAATTAACTGAAATATTTTGATTGAAATTAGAAATTTTAAGAACTTTTATGAATATTTTTTAATGAACACACCATTTCATCACTTCCAATAGACATCAAAGCTTCAGGTAAATCAGTCACAACCGAAAAAACCTTGATTACCTGGTGTTGCTGTTGCCCTTGTGTTTGACGAATTGATGGTCCATCTTGTAACACAGCTGGCACGGTTGTTGGCGCCGCGTGAATTTCCGTGGCCAAATGATACGGTTCCTCTGTTTGCACAGAAATTTGATTGACCGGGGCCTGAAACATATGGTTGTTTTACCTCACTATAAATCGTAGTTATTTCATCTTCCTCGTTTTACTTCCCATAATCGATATTAATGTTAATTTTGAATACTTCAGCTCAATGGCAACTTGACACAGAAATTGTAGTTATTTCATCTTCCTCGTTTTACTTCCCATAATCGATATTAATGTTAATTTTGAATACTTCAGCTCAATGGCAACTTGACACAGAAATTGAGAAGTGAAAATAATAAAATACAAAATGCGGAGATAAAAAGGGATTTTTATTTTTCTGTTTTATTGCCGGAAGTGAAAATGTGAAACAGAGATTTCTTTACTTCCCCTGTAAATAAAAGGGAAAATGCGCATAAAATACATTATGATGTATTTCCAGAAATGAAAATGTGAAAGGGAAATAAACTACCTTTCGTATTTCCCGTTTTATTTACATTCTAATGCATTTACGGAAATGAAAATGTGAATACCTTTCGCATTTCCCGTTTTATTTACAATCTAATGTCCAGAAAAAATGTCAGAATGTATTTTATTCGCGTTTTCCGTTTTATTTATATTCTGATGCATTTCTGGAAGTGAAAATGATGTGAAAGGGAAATACAAATTTAGCAGTTTGAATTTCTCTTTCACATTTTTATTTCCAAAAATAGTAGAAAAGATCAATGGGACCTCAACGGAAAATGCAAAATATAAAACTAAAATATCATCTTGACATGTTTTGGGCCAACTCCAGTCATTCCAAGTTGATAAATCCTATTTCTAACCTGTGTAATGTGTAATCCACTGCCCTCCGTCGTGCTGCAGAGCGCAATTTCAACATGGTCGCTGGTTAAACGAGGGTTAGCCGCTGTAATTCCATTCAAAAACGATTCGCCGATACCAGGTGGAATACAGCCATCAATTGCAACCTTCACAAATACCAAATTTCGACGCAGATTTCCAAAATCCGTTGGGAGTGTGGGGCAGTACGCGATTCTGCGACCCCGTATTGACTTTTATTTCAATAGTATAATGAGGATACCAACGTTGAATTCAAAAGCATTTTGTAGATAAATCCTGATTTCGATGTAGGTGGAGCCTAAATTTTCATGATTTTCCAGAACGATTTCTAAGTCAAAGGAACAAGTCCCAAAGTTAAAAACTAAAAAGCGCAACCTATTTTTCTGCTGATTTTTATGGAAGATTCCCGCTAATTGTGTAGATAAACTGTGATTTTAATGTAGGCGGAGTCTAAATTTTCATGATTTTCCAGAACGATTTCTAAGTCAAAGGAAGAACTCCCAAAGTTAAAACCAAAAAGCGCAACCTATTTTTCTGTTGAGTTTTACGGAAGATTGTCGGTAATTAACGAAATCTCATCACCAATCTTTTGATAATATAGGCGGAGCTTAAATTTTCATGCTTTTTTTAACAACAGTTTCTCAATCAAAGTAAGAATAAGAAAGTCAAAAAATGAAATCCATAACCTATTTTTCCGCTATATTACCAGAGATTTTCGCTAATGAACGAAATCTCAGAAACCAAACTTTTTGAAAAATATGGCACACCGCCAAAAACTTCTCAAATACTTTCTGAAGGTCCTTGCGTGAGGAAAAATGCGCAAAACTCACGGGCCAAGATGCTCATCACTCCAAAACACGCTGCACTCTTCTACACTATCGGTAAAACGAATAAATAGCCATAATAAATAAATAACAACCCTCATTTTCTGAAACGATTTCGAAATTTTTATTTATTTACTATTTTAAAATATAACAACGTATTTGGATAAAAACTTCTCCTAAGGGAGGAAATAAATATTTTTCTAGCAACATCAAACAGTTGTTCTATGAAAAATAACTAAAAAAACTAAAAAAATCTCATAAATCATGTTTCAAAATACGCCACTATGTATCCTCTTTCATCCTGCGTAAGAAAAACTGCAACTGGATTTTTGAAACAAGGAAAGCATTTGCAGTTTCGTAAAACTTATTAACTCTATAACAAACAATTTTCGTCAGATTCTGCATCGTGCATTTGCCCAGCACCAAAAACGGGGTTGTCCATTTCCATCTGATATGAGCGCCTTCTGAAGCATAGGCGCCATTTGCAAGTGCGATGTCTGAAATGTCGAGTTTTGAAATGTGTGTTCCAAACAGACATAACACATTCTTATCACGTGAAGACACTTAACTGCATTCCAATTGCTTCACGATACTTTTACGGGACTTTATCATGGGTTACGGAAATAAATCCTAGTGAAGTATCGTGAAGCAATTGGAATGCAGTGAAGTGTCTTCACGCCGGCACTCTGCATCAGTGTGAACTAACTTCACCGCGCATCATCGTGATTAATCTAGTTCACGTGAAGACACTTCACGGCTTTCTAGATGCCTTACGGGATTTTATGAACTCTGTGTTATAGAAATAAATCCTAGTACTTTATCGTGAAGCATTTGGAATTTTGGCATTGTGCATCACCGTGAACTAACTTTACCACGCATCCCGTGATTAATGTAGGAATTAATTCTAATATTAAAATCAATGAAAAGTAAAAAAAGCGGGGATTTAAAAATCCATACTTTTTCCAGTAGAGGACTCCAAAAATAATCCCCATAATTGCAACACAGCCTCCCAAAATGCCAAGGATCACCCCCAATGACCCCTCTCGAGTATTTGTCTGCTCATCGCTCGACATCGTTGTTCTTGGGCTTATCGTGGTGGTTACTTAAAAAGTAAACTTTTTATTATAAGTATAATATAGGGACATTTTCTATAGAATTCAAAACTTACCGCAAATAGGCGCACCCACAATATCCAACATTTTCTCACACGGGGTCACACATGGACAATCTATAGTCAATTTCATGTGGGTCAAAAATGGATACATGGAATATCAAAAGTAAAAAGTAAAATTGTTTGATTATTTTTGCATTTTTTCCTGTTTTCTTGTTCGGAATCTACATTTTTTCCACACATGAAACAGACACCTGGTTTCTCATAAAAAATTTGTTTGAGAGTAGGAAATGCCAAAGCAATGCCAGAACAATTCAATTCTGTGCAAGCATAAAAGTCAATTTTGGACAATTTGTTGCTGGTGTAGGTCGAATTATCTGGCCAGAAATCCTCATTTTCATCACAATAACCTTCACTAAAATCGTGAGATTCAAGGCAGCAAAAGAGTCCAATTTTGGTGCATGTTAAATTCACTTGACCAAAAATAAATAAGCTCAACACAAAACGAAAAAATTGGGACATTTTATAACGTTAGTGTAGTAATTTATTTACGTAATTATTTTTGCCACTTCAAAAACATACAAATGTGTTGTAAGACTAGGAACGGCATAAAATCACAAATATTAAGGTGTTCCAATATTTCTGAGACAAATATTTAATAAGCATAAAAATGTCTCATTTTATTTCAGATTGTCATCATTAAAATCTTTGAATAAATCTGGACAGTATGCCAAAGCAATCCGATCCACATCTCGAGAAGTGTATGGGTTCAATATGTATGTCCCGGTAAGTCCATTTACCTAAAATAATATAGAGAACTGATTTGTCTTTAACATTTCCGGTAAAAAATTAATATTTTCAAACCACAGGGAGTGCTTTTGCTTTTTGAAATCCAAATAGTTCATAAACAAGAGCACCAGATTTTGGATCCTGCACTTCATTTATTGGATTTGTAGAAGCTGCAAACTGATCAACAATCTGACTGAAAAAATAAATAAATTGAATAATCTGAACACAGCTACTATAACGCATAAAAATTACCTCAATGCGTCCAATGCAATTTTTCCACGTTGAAGTTCCCGTAAATTTGTACTTCTCCTTAAAATATGATAAATTTTAAAAAACAGAAACAATTAAAAATATTTATATGGATTAAATAACCAGATAAATGGAGCCACAATTTGACAAGGATTTTGAAATTGAGGTTTCGGAATTGTGATATCATTCCCATGTAAGACATATTGATTTAACAAATTTTCAATTTCACCATGACCTGGTGACATCCTAATCATTTTTTTACCACTAGACATTTTTTAAAGTGTTGAATTACCTATACTTTGAGCTCCTTTTATAGTTGAAAACAGTAAACAATGTCTCAGAACTTAAAACACACCTATAAACCTCTGTGGTTGGTGTTATCACTAACGTTATTAGATGTCAGGAATCTAAAGGGTGTTTTTAAATAACTAAATAAAAATCAAATAAAAATAAAAATAAAAAAGCAGGAGATGTATAGGTGATTGGAGTGTTAGTAATTTATGCATGAGTGCATTTAAATATAAAATGTTATCTAAAAATCAAATCTCCAAACGTCTCGTTCAACTAGTAATTTCTCCTAAAGATAAAACATGGTTAAAAAAGTAATTTAAGTGTTGAGTGTTCTAAAACACATAAATTTATTCTTTGCAGTGTCTAAGTGAGAACTACTACCTAGGTATTAAAAATATAACTAAGTGCCAGTTTTGACATGACACCATAAAAATTTGGTGTTGGTTCTGCAAATGGCACATAGAGAATATTTTTGTACCTAGATTTCTCAGACTGTCTAGGTACCACTTCAAACATGAAACCATAAAAACTTGATATCCGAGTGTTCTAAAATACATAAATTGTGGTGTGACTCAGGAAGTGGTACACAGACCACCCTTCGTATCTAGGGACACGTTGGCACACAGACAGTCTATGTACCTCTTCTGGTATGACACCATAAAAAATTTAACGGTTAATTCAAGAAAAAATTGGTCTCATTTCTGGAGGTCTGTAAGTTACACTTCTGAAAAGGATATAAATTTTTTACCTGAGTCAATATCAAATTTTTTATGGTCTCATACCAAAGAGGTACCTAGACTGTCTGTGTGCCAACGCGTGCCTAGATACAAAGGGGTGGTCTGTGTACCACTTCCGGACTAGCCACCAAATTTTTGTGATCTCATGCTAGTAGTGACACATAGACAGTCTGTGTGTCATTTCTGACCAGGTACAAATTTGGTATCATTTTTGAAGTGGCACCATAAAAGAGTTGGTACCAATCAACACCACCATTTATAAACATCATAAAAGAAATGCTTGTATAAAAGAAAGCAGCTTGCACAAAATTTTCAAAAGCAAGAAAAGACACAAGAAAATGGCGTCTTACATGCCTGAAGAAGCTGAAAGGTACATATTTCACCTTTGACTCTTCATAAAAATTTTAACTTATTCCTGTATTTATATTTTAGGCAAAATGGACTGTTAATGGACCCGACCACTGATGAAACTAAGACAACCCTAAAAGGAAAATGTAAATGAAATATTTTACTTAAACTTAAAATAGTTTTTAACATCTTCACTCAAAATATATTTTCAGCTCTAAAGGAACTGAAACAACATTTTGGAAGAATAAAACAAAGAGCGCTCAAAAAATACCAAAAAAATTCAAAATATGAAAAGGTAAATACAAAAAAAGCAAATAAAGCAGCGAGAAAAGCCGCCCAAGCATTTGCTTGCTACAAAGTAACGAATGTAACATTGGATTTAATTGAAAAATCTGAGAATGGGGTGAACCTGACAGAAGGTGAGCAAGAATTCCTTCTTGCTGAAAATATGGGAGAAATTATTTCTGCACAGGAGGGCTTGAACAATGAAATGAATGAAACCGCTGAAGAAGTAAGTAAAATAAATAGATATTTATATTTTAAATATTTAAAAAAATATATTAAAATATATTTAAACAGGAATTTGTGGACGTTGAGAAACCATCTGGGAATGAGAATGCCTCGTCTTCAAATATGATGGTTGGAACCACTTTGTCATTTTTTCTGAAATAAAAACACACAAATACATTTATTATAGTGGTATCCAACCATTGGAATGCTCCCGCCGCCTCCCACACCACCAATCTTCAGTGAACATGGATTTCCTGAATCACCCCCAGAGAGTTTTAATGGGTGTGGTCATGTTTGCAATGGGCTGTGGAAAAATGGTGCACTGTCTAAGAACCAAGAAAACGACATGGCAAAGACCACTGAAAATGATCAAACTCAAAATATCACAACACAATTGAAGAAGACCCTCAAAAAGAATGAAATACCAAAATCCCGCAAAATACCAATGCCCCCCAAACGACAACCTTTGTTACTATCGACCCACGGTTTAACATCATCAAGTGACGATGATCAAGACGTTGATTGGAATCAGTTGAGAAATGAATTGGAAAAGGTTAATTTAGATGCTCACTGACTCTAAAAAGCCTGAAAACCTTCTAGTCTGAAAATCTTCTATCGGGTTTTAACAATTTAAATCAATCTAAACTATATAACAGCAGACTTAGAAATTTAAACCTTTGTTGGCAATAGGAATACTTCACGATGCATCACATACCCATTTCTGCAATGTTTTTAGTAAATCTATATCACAGACAAGTCATTTCCACCTTTTTCACGGTTCGTTACATATGCACAAAATTCTTGTACGCCAAATGACTGTGTCCAACTAGTTTTCAGGTAAAAGTAATGACTCACATGGGCACAACCATTTTGGGCACACATGCATTTTGTCCATAAGTAACGAACCCTGAAAAAGGTGAAAATAACCTGACCTCAAGTGACATTTCTATGATATAGATTTAGAAAAAACATTGCAGAAATGGGTATGTGATGCATCGTGAAGTATTCCCATTGCCAACAAAGGTTTAAATTTCTAAGCTTGGTGTTACAACTTATAGAAGGTATTTGTCCCAAATGTAAATATATTCCATCAAAAATACTTACGCAGAAAGCTGATAAATGTCCAGAAAATATACCAAAACCACGTAAAATAGCAATGCCCACCAAAAAACCTTTGTTAGTATCGACCAGCTGTTTGACATCATCAAGTGACGATGATCAAGACGTTGACTGGAATCAGTTGCGAAATGAATTGGAAAAGGTTAATTTAAATGCTCACTGACTGTAAAAAGCCTGAAAACCTTCTATCGGGTTGTAACAATTTAAATCAATTTTCTTAACAATCTAACACCAGGCTTAGAAATTTAAACCTTATTGACAATGACGAGACTTCACGATGCATTAGATACCCATTTCTGCTGTATAATATTTATAATAATATACAGCAGTAATGGGTATCTAATGCATTGTGAAGTGTCGTCATTGTCAACAAGCTGTAAATTTCTAAACCTGCTGTTAGAACTTATAGAAGGTATTTCTCCCAAATCTAAAATATTCCATCATAAATACTTACGCAGAAAGCTGATAAATGTCCAGAAAATACTGAAAGACAAATACTCATAATGAACACTCATAATGACAATGAAATGGAAACAAATCATGATCCAGTTACTGAGCCCAATAAAAAACCTCCGTGGTACCGGAAAATTTGTGCACAGGATATCAATTTTACACCAACTATTCCCTCAACAGTACCAGTGATCATCCCCACTGTAAATCCAACAGGTAGCCTATCTTATGAGTTTTACATTATATTTATGTATTTTATAATCAATTAAAAAAGCAGGAATGCTGGCTATTTGGGAATCAAATGTAAAAATTGCACGAAGAGTTCATGTCTCAACTTCCCATCCGATGGCACAAATCGATGCTAATTTTATCATTCAACCCGATGAACTCTTCTCTACCGCTGAAGCAAAGAACTCTCAAGGACATCCTGAAGCAGGTAACAAATACATAAATACTTACTTAAATCTATTTATACCGAAATCTATACTTAACCTACAGAAGCTGAAGAATCCCGAATATATGGACAAAGTACAGAAAACAATGGTCCAATATTCTCAGAAAATCAAAATCAAAAGCAGAACCCTTTAATGGCCCATGATCACTATAATGAATTAGGTGGAATAGGAATCAATGCAACTCACTCATGCGATTCCTGTTACAATATTTTTTTGGCTGAAAGAGATCAATATCCACCAATGCATATAGTGGTAAACATTTCATCTCATTACATTCATTATACTATACCCAAAAGTACTAACAAGCACACAAAACACAGAGTCATACAGAACTTGATGGGGGCGCTCTGAAAAATCGCATTCGTATTGGATGTGATAAACAGGCAATTGAAGAAAAAATCGAGGAACTGGAAAATCTCGCTGTAATGGAAGGTATGTAAAAAGATTATAACTAAAAAGATATCATTTTTGATACTGTGTGACACTGTTTTTCCAGATCATATACCTGAGGGGCGCTTTGTCCACTTCCATACATCAATTCAAAATGCAATAAATTGTCTATCTCCTGAAGAAAGATGTCGCACAGCTGTCCAAAAACTGAAACTGCAAATATCCTACCCAGTTTCTGATGGAAAAATCTTTTATTTAAGGTAAAACTCCATTTTTGTGGTGAGTCTAAAACTATCAATTTTTTGATTTTACACCTGTATACTACCCAGGTGCCACGGACAGTGCATGACACCACAAACACATATACTTGTGTTAAGATGCCTTACGTGCGGGGAAATGGAAAATGTGCGCTTCCCACCGCAAAATCTACGCAACACAAAACTTATTTTAGGGAAGCTTGACATTGATGAAACCAGCAAGCAGGAGGGAATAACAAAAGAATGGTATTAAGAAGGTTATTTTTGATATTTTTTAATTTATAAATACCCACAATACTCACATAAATCAAAGATCACCAACCTCATATAAATACCCACATTAAACTTATAGAAATACAGTTGAAAAGTTGTTTAAATAAGCGCCATAAACAAAATTTAATTCAACATTATCGGCACATAACATATTCAGGTATACATAGTAAATGCATACTCTTTACAAAATACTTTTCTCCAACGACATGGGATCAGTAAAAAATGGCAGAGTATTTTCCCTTACAGTTGAATTTGATTTATTATGACATGTTTTACTTTACTAGAAAACGGAAAATGAAATAGAAAACAGATAAATTTCCCTTCGGAAAGCGGAAAACGGAAAAATGCTTTCCACTTGCCATATAAGGGAACAGGAAACTGGAAAATGGAAAAACGGAAAACACGAAGTTGATACCCTTAAAATCTTAATTAACCCATGAAATGAAAAAGTATGAAAGCCTTTTTCCCTTTCCTTTTTATAGGTTCACAACGACTATAGTATTGTATTCTGTGATGTATTTCAGTCTTTTGGAACACATGTTTCTGGGACTACTCAATATTCTATCATACATTTCCAACCAGAAGGTGGACACAGAATGGATATTGGACAAATTGGTGAATTAAATGTTGCCTGGCGCATGATAAACTACAGTAACGATGATAATTCTATATCTGTTCTACAAAATACAATAGAAAATGAAGGTATTCAATTTATTATCAAACTTATGGGATAAATCGCTTAATCTTCATAATACGCATTGTTCACAGTGATTAAAATATTTACCGTATTACCTCAAATTATCCCCCCTTGAATTAAAACCCCCTCGAATTAACCCCCCTCAAAATGGACTGGGGAAATAATAAACCCCCTCGAAATACCCACCCTTCGGAATGATATACGTCATGTACATAATAAATACGTCATGTATGCAATGTACATGATGTATATTACTGTTAATTTGCATTGGAGTTACACATAGAGTAGTTTGTGTAGCTATCTAGGTTTTTATGTATAAATATATCCTGTTTGGACATATTTATTACCTATTTTGGGTACGCAAATGCTTAGTATTTACTAAGTTCCTTACGAAAATTGCTGACGAAATAATAAAACCCTCCTCAAATAAACCCCTCGAATTAACCCCCCTCAAATTTTGCTGGCGAAATAATAAACCCCCATCGGGGTATTTCGAGGTAATATGATAATCTCACAATTTGATAAATAATTCAACCAATAAATCAAAATAAGCTCCCAAATGTTATGAATATACTTAGCGTAGAAATCTTTCCAACAGAAACACTTATTAATTTAAAGTCCTAAAAATAAAAAAAGGTCTCACATCCCTTGAGAGAATATAAAACACTAGTGACTACTCGATGGCATTGTTGAAGAAAGATCATACTTACTACTCGATGCCATTGTTGAAGAACCGCCATACTTACTACTCGATGTCATTGTTGAAGAACTGCCGTATAAAAATGTCTGCGCTCTATCGACAACTTGAACATCCTTAGAATCATCAGGTTGAGCTTCTATCAGTTTAAAACGAATTGAATGATTTATCATTCCACTTTCACTTTTTTCAGTAATAGCTCTCAAATGAACACGTTGATCCCCATTTACGGCAACTCCAACAATAATTTTTGAGCCACCAATGTCGGCAATACATTTTAGGCTAGACAGAATAACATCTCATAATAATATCAATAAAAGATATAATTTTTCTCGTGATTTTTAAGAAATTCGTGGGAATTCGAGGGCTAATTCGAGAAAAAATACAACATATCTTGTATTTATATTATTTTTGATAAATTATTATGTATAGCACTGTAGCAGCAGGGCACGTGCACTGAAAGTTCACCAGAGACAACAATATTCGTCGCCTGGATCCTCCCCGGTCGATTTCCCAACCCATCAAAAATACCTATCATAAGGAGACCATTTGGACCCTGCAAAACTTCCATTTCTTAACGATCTTTAAAATAAAATTCCATAAGAAGTGTCGAAATTTCAAAAAACTCACAGTTACCATAGTCCCATGAAAACGTTTCCTTGGGTCATTTCCTGGTAACGGTGGGTAAGCTTTCAAATCCACAGTTAAATGAATACCCATAAATTCACCACTGTATATCCATTCGCCTTCTAAAAGTAAAATACCAGATGAAAAATTTACATAATAAATCTTTTTCCAAAAATTGCATGAATATCTCACCACTGTTGAACTGGTAGTGAGCAACTCGTTTAAATCCTGGATTATATTCCCTAACCACTTCAGACATTTTTGTTTTGACACTTTTCATGCAAAATATTTCAACTAAACGAAGCTCAAAACGTTTTAGAACTGATAGCAGTAAAAACTAGTGTTTCTAGAAAGTTGGCTAAGTAGTAAAAATGTCGGTAATGCAAACATTCAGAAGGGGCATCTTTTGGGCATTCGATACAGTATTCACTAAATCTGAGACCACATCAATTATTTCAGGAGCCCCAGGCAAATCACCAAAATCAATACAATAATTTAGTTTACTGGGCTGCGTTCCAAACTCCATCATAATTGCCAAAAACGAATCCCCTAAACGTGGATTCACAACACCCCTAAAATGAAATGAACTATTAGACAGAATAGATTCAACCATCATCACAATCCTGATATCTTCCAGAAAACCTAAACCAAAAGAAAATGGAAGACCGGTAGAAATTTCACCCAGAATTTCCACTTTTGTACTTTTTACTTGTTGACTTTCAAACGGCTGCATATCGACAAACAACGTGCACTGTCCAGAATTGCTCTAAAAATAGACAAAGCTTTGCCTCTATTAAAGACTTCAAAACAAAATCACAAACCATTGTGATACGTCCAATCATATCTTTTCCATTTTTCACTGGTGGAAATGCTTGGAGAAATATGTGAACATTAATGCCATTTAGTTTTCCAAAAAAACGCCAAATTCCGCACACTTTTGAAAACTTTGAGGCAAACACCTCTTCTATTTTTCCCTCAGACATAACGTAAATATTGAAATATTAAAAATTTTCAATTCACTAAAATGTTGGATGGTTTGGAACTAAGCTCAGAAAAAAAGACATTAATTTTTATTAGATACCATATTTCCTTGATATTTTCCCAGGGGGTTTATTCTAAGTGGTGTATTATTTCATCAAAAAATTTTGGTAAAGTTGGGTTATGGGTATTTTGAGAGATATATTTTTTTCTCAGCTTAAACATACCTGGGGGAATAGTATTTATGAGGGGGTTAATTCAAAGTTGGGTGGAGATATTTCAAGAAAATATGGTCTCTTAAATTTGGAAAAAATACCACAAGTGTTCTTATCAAAACTTAAATGAGCTATTAAAGTGTGTGGAACATAAATGTAAAATGGAAGAAAACGAGACGTTCCTATTTTTATGGTATACACACACATATTAAACCGAAAAACGGCGTTTCAATTTTTGGCGACATAAAGTTTCATCCAAGCGTTCAAAATGGGACTGAAGACTGTTAAATTTAAATGGGACTACAATCATATTATGTCGCAAATATGCACCAGCAGCAAAATGTAGCATTTTCCCAGCTTCACTTTCATTCAATATACCCACCAAAATACCGCGTTTCATGACCTTTCCAACATAAAATAAGCTAGATTGTTGGGGCTTCAAATTACCCAAATGCGCACAATCAATAGCCAATGATATCGTATTCAAATGCGTCAATGGACTCAATTCAATTATTGGACCATTTGCGGCATTCTGGAATATAACAACTTTACACTTGGGACAAAAGAAATAAAAAAGTTGAAAATGTAAAATAAAATACATCCCCATGCCACTCAAAAATACAAAATTTACCATTTGCAATTGAACTTTGATGCAAGAACCGAATGGTATAGCCTCTCCTGGTATAAGTGTAACCGAGATCAAAATGGAATGTTCAAACCAAACTCCGCGAAATTTCCATTCATAAAAATAGACACCGTCCAATGCACCATGGGGGGGATCCATTTCACCTTCGAATATTTTGACATTATAGTAAGTATAAACAAAAATATAATTTGCGAACTGAAAATACCACGAATTTCAGTTTGACGCCAGTTCATAACAATAGACATTTTCAACTTTTTAAATAACTTGGAAGGTAAAACAACTTGTCCGTTGAAACTTGAACAGACTAAAAAACATGCATTAGGATATAAAACGCTATCTAAAACAAACAAGACTGAGCGCTAGTTTATTACCTAAGACTTGTGGATTAAAAAGGGTTATTGGTTGGTTAGAATCAGAGCATCGGTCATGTTGCTAACTTTTGTCAAGTTAACAAAATGTTCATTAGGTAGATAGTAAATAGATTAGAATTCCAAGTGGAAAATGAGCGGCTGTCCCCACACCGCACCGACGCTCTCGTATTGCGACAAGGGACCCTGAATTGCCCCCCCCAACAGGGAAACAATCGGCGATACGATGAGCGTCGGGTCGGTTCGGGCTACAGCGTCGCGTTTTTCTCCTTCAAAAAAAGAATTTAACTGGGATCCAAATACGTGAGGGAGCAATTCAGGGCTCCTTCGGACACGTCGTGCGATACTGACTGACGTGTCCGAAGGGTCCCTTGATTGCCCCCCCATCAAGATATTAGGTAGATATGTAGATAGATAGTATATAGATGACTTCAGCTATCCACTCAATTATTTAGATGTTAGCTAGGTGGTACCCACTACAACATTAGGTAGATAGTAAAAAAAATTAGAATTCCAAGTGGAAAATGAGCGGCTGTCCCCACACCGCACCGACGCTCTCGTATTGCGACAAGGGGCCCTGAATTGCCCCCCCCCAACAGAGAAACAATCGGCGATACGATGAGCGTCGGGTCGGTTCGGGCTACAGCGTCGCGTTTTCTCCTTCAAAAAAAGAATTTAACTGGGATCCAAATACGTGAGGGAGCAATTCAGTGCTCCTTCGGACACGTCGTGCGATACTGACTGACGTGTCCGAAGGGGCACTTGATTGCCCCCCCATCAAGATATTAGGTAGATAGGTAGATAGATAGTATATAGATGACTTCAGCTATCCACTCAATTATTTAGATGTTAGCTAGGTGGTACCCACTACAACATTAGGTAGATAGTAAAAAAATTAGAATTCCAAGTGGAAAATGAGCGGCTGTCCCCACACCGGACCGACGCTCTCGTATTGCGACAAGGGGCCCTGAATTGCCCCCCCCCAACAGGGAAACAATCGGCGATACGATGAGCGTCGGGTCGGTTCGGGCTACAGCGTCGCGTTTTTCTCCTTCAAAAAAAGAATTTAACTGGGATCCAAATACGTGAGGGAGCAATTCAGGGCTCCTTCGGACACGTCGTGCGATACTGACTGACGTGTCGGAAGGGGCCCTTGATTGCCCCCCCATCAAGATATTAGGTAGATAGATAGATAGATAGTATATAGATAGACTTCAGCTATCCACTCAATTATTTAGATGTTAGCTAGGTACCCACTATAACATTAGGTAAATAGTAAATAGATTAGAATTCCAAGTGGAAAATTAGCGACTGTCCCCACACCGGACCGACGCTCTCGTATCGCGATAAGGGGCCCTGAAATGCCCCCCCCACAGGGAAACAATCGGCGATAAGATGAGCGTCGGTTCGGTTTGGTCTACAGCGATACACACATCTTAATAATTTATATTAGTATAAAAAGATTAGGTAGATTAGTATAAATATAATATGTTATGAAATCAGCTTAAACCACCTTCTGGATATCCACTACTTGAATAATACCTGAAACATTGATTCGACGGGTTTTGCAAATTCATCTAAGCATTGACTTGAAGTCAAATAGATATTGACCAAATACCAAAAATGGTAACCTTTTATAGGAATTTGACCAATGTCCATTTCTGCATGTGAAAGAATGTATATGAGAGCAGTGCGCCAATGTGCATCTGCATTTGAAAAGCACATGCACACAAGCATGACACACACATTCTTTCACATGCAGAAATGGAGATTGACCAAATTCCTATAAAAGGTTACCATTTTTGGTATCCGGTCAGAAATTTAAATTCGTTTACACTTAAAACGAATGAAAAAAGAAAACGAGGTCAAAGGGAAATGGAGTAATGTCAAACATCCCCGAGACATGAACCTAGGCTAGAGAGCGAAATTTTACAATATTAGAGTTCAATTCGAGTATACAAGCGAATAAACACCATATCACTTTCTAGCCTATGTGGAATGCATTAACCAAGTAGCTATATTGCATATTGAGGGTTGCATTAAGCAAGTTCCTATCAATTTATCTAGAGTGGCGAAACCCACTAAAATCATGTTTCGCTCAACCTAGGCTGGAGATAGAAAATGATCCCAATTGAGCCCTTTCACCGTGGCAGCGGTGAAAAAGCAACCAAAATTGGGCGCGGCACGGTATACAACCACTCGCTGCGCCCATATGGATCCAATTTTGCAACTTGCAAAATTGCAAATTGCCAAATTCAATCCAAATCTCGGCAGCCCGCCAGAAAGGCAGGCTGGATCAAATAGGTAAAATTTCGCTCTCTAGCCTAGGTTGAGCGAAACATGATTTTCACGGGTTCGCAACTGAACTGGACATTGTATAGCCTAATGTGTGTCAAACGTCACGCAAAAGTGTCAAAATATTATGGAATATTGACATTATTAAATTTTACAATTTTTAAGAAATTGATTTTATGTTATCTGTATACCATATTCCCCCTTTTTGAATGTATTTGTTCTCGGGAGTGTGGATTATTTTTTGTCATGATCTGTGCATGACATAGAGTAGTTTATAGTCAGCCAAGAAACGTCTGGCGCAAAGTTTAGATGTGTGAAATATTACACCCAACCGCACTGAAGGTCGTTGAGCGGAAAGCGAAACGACCTTCAGTAAAATGCGGTGGGGTGTAATATTTCACACATCTAAACTTTGCGCCAGACGTTTCTTGGCTGACTATAAACTACTCTATGTCATGCACAGATCATGACAAAAAATAATCCCCACTCCCACTACTATGTGTCTGTGATGGGTCTACATGCGTGTTGGGTTTACATGCGAAATAGGCCTGACCCAAGGATATAGAAGCCCTGTGATATGGAAAAACACTGTTTTCAATGGCCCACTTTACAAAAACAACGTTTTTCACACTTTTTACCAAAAAACTTGATACATTTCACAATTGCTCCCAAAATGGTTGAGTCGACATGACTCTTGTGCTTACCGTATTACCTCGAAATACCCCCAGGGGGTTTATTATTTCGCCAGCAAAATTTGAGGGGGGGATAATTCGAGGGGGGGTTTATTCGAGGGGGGGGGGTCTATTATTTCGCCAGAAATTTTCGGAAATTCCCCATACGCAGACGTAGGAAAATCGAACAATTACGTAGATGTATATGTGTTTATAGGCATATATAACTGTATATACACATAAACCCTTCCCTAACGTCACTTAGTCATCACTTTTAATGTGTGTTCTGCATTGTACAGATCACAAACTACGGTATTTGTCATGTACGTTCGCTTTACACTCAATTTTAGGGGGGGTATTTCGAGGGGGGGGGGTTATTATTTCCTCAGCCGAATTTTAGGGGGGGTATTTCGAGGAGGGGGTTAATTCGAAGGGGGGGGATAATTCGAGGTAATACGGTATTTAAAAAAATGACTTCAAAAAAGGAGGCGTTGAAAAAAGTGCTGGCCATCTTGCACTATTAATGTATTTCAACAACACCATGAACAAATTGGTGTGCACTCCTGAATAGGGATAGCCGGCCAGCGCGTTTTTTTTAAAAACGCTGCTTTTTTTAAAAAAAAGCGCAAGGGCCCCAGCGCTTTTTTTGTTAAAGTTTAAACCCCAAATTTAAAATTTCTGTTGTATATAGCCTTTTGTCGAATGTTCATGACTTCAAGTCAAAGTTTGCATAGAATAGCACTTATATAAGGTTATAATAGAAGGCTAATCCATTCACAGTGATGGATCACACTGTAGAAGTATGTGGGAGCACATTGGCTAGATATTATATGCTACACTAACATATCACAACTTATTATTACACAATAGCATGAACAAATGGAAGCTTTTACACTAAAAATGCCTCAAAACCAAATCTCCAATGGTAAAGTGTATGTGAAATTGCGTGCTTGCACGCAAAAAATGCAAAAAACCTAGTACATAAATACTCATACAATTTACTTTATATTTATTTACTGTACTGTTTGTGATACTACTTTACAAGTCTTTACTATTTATGTTTATTGATGAGGGAGAATAAAAGTAAACATGCTCTGAAACAGAAGTGTGGTGTTTTATTGGAGGGTATACAGTGCCTTAGTTAAGTTTGCCCGCATTCTAGCCATGTATTTTAAAAGGCAGTATGTAATGTAGCAACAATAAAAAGTACAATAAGGAGAACAATATGAATGACTCAATGTTTTTCCAATCAATTTTTCTATCGTTCCTTAAATTGTTTTGGACATGGAACTCAATATTGAAATTTGAATAGTTTGCAATTTTGTATGATGGTGTGCAGTGTGCATAGCATTTCATATAGGTGTTGTGATAGGATGCTGTTTTTTATGCAAGTTAGCCAAGTTTGTTGTAATCTTAAATTGGTTATGTTTATACATATAATATTATGCTTACGGAGGAGAAGGTAGGTATGGGTGAGGCGAATGAAGTGAGGTTTGTTTAGGTGCAGACAAAATGTGTGTGACTGTGCTTGTCACAGCAAAAAATGTGTGTGTGATGCATTGGGAAGCGGGCTGGACGTGCATGAAGCGGCTCGCTTCCACACGCTTCAGCATGCTTCACCAAGAATGCTGAAATTTGTGGTGAAGTGTCTTCCACACGCTTCACCTAGCTTCACAAACGCTTCACGCGCTTCCAAAAATGTGGAAGACACTTCACGCTGTTTGGCGCTCCCAGACGCTTCACTGACATATACATTTGCGTGTCAGCACTATGTTAAGAAGCGTGAAGTGTCTTCACACAAAATTTCGTGAAGCGCGTGGAAGTGCAGAGCATGTTCATGAAGCGTTGGGAAGCGCCAGTGTGAAGGCACTTCACAACGCTTCATCGTGCATCCAAACACTCATTTCTTGCTGTGTGTGTGGTTTTAATGTATTTATATTTGATTATATTAATATAGTTGCAAATTTAAAACATTTGGTCACAACAGCGGTGTGGAATGATATGCTAACAGTTGTTACTATGTCAAAGTTTTATTTGTGAGTGTATTTTTGATGTGTGCAATACATTTCCATTAGTGTTTTAATTTTTAAAGAACTACGAAACCCGACCGAAGGTCGGAGAGAATCCTGCTAGTCTGTACACAAATGATCATATAAGTGTACGTATGTGCAATGCAAATTAGTAGTAAAAAATACATCGTGCAGATTGCAGATATGATTTACATCATTCCGGAGGGGGGGGGGGGTTATTATTTCCCCAGCCCATTTTGAGGGGGGGGGGGGGTAATTCGAGGGGGGTTCATTCAAGGGGGGATAATTTGAGGTAATACGGTATTACAACATCCAAGAGTTCTGTATTTTGTTCAGTTCTATGAAGAAAGGTTGCGAGTGTTCGATGTTAGTGAAGAGCCTTTGGAGAGGGTGAACTTTCAGTTTGGAAGTGATATCTCTAAGCATTCTTGTGTATTTTGTAATGTGTATTTACATACGGAATTTGTCATTTCACCCTTTATTTTTCATTTTGCTGCAGATGGCTTTTTTTCGCAGGAAACAAAATAAATGCTTCTGAAGCCACTTTTACGTGGTTCTTCTGTAATGGCACCACACAGACTAGTTTTCATGGTTCCAAAATGAAAACTGGTTCCCATCCCAATTCAAAGCTTGCTGACGAGTAACAAGATAAGTGTACACATACTTCATACCAGCTTTGTAAATTGCGCTGCGCATACCGCGATATTTTTTCAACACTGCAACTTTATTAGGAACACGATGCAACACTTTTGGATTTGAACATCGTTCGTCGGCGCCTCAGCAAGCTTTGAATTTGTATGGGAACCAGTTTTAAATTTGGAACCATGAGAACTAGTCTGTGTGGCCACAATAACGAATATTTGATTTATTAACCAGCATCTCCTGATGACAACGGATGGAAACCTGGTTTCCCAAAATCTGTGCCATGATCCAAATTTTCTGTCGGCACGTGAAAATCGTATGAACGTGCTTTAAAAAATTCATTGACATGACAGGGCTATGTAAACATATGGCTATCACTAAATATCACTGTTCCCAGCGTGTGATAAAAATTTAATTGCAACTGTAATAGTTAATTCATCATTCAGTATTTTGCATTTCAGAAGCGCATTTACCAAATGAAGTTTGAACTAAACTGCCTTAGCATCTAAACATTTCACACAACTGACTCTCTGTGAAAATGCCAATATTCACCACAAAACAATTCCAAAATTTTAGCATTTGCATTGTATTCACACTCACATACAGTCTCTATATGGTGATACACATGTCGAGGAAATTTTGGCCAAGCGCCAAAACAGTTTACAAGAAAATTTGGCTTGAAAGTGGTGATATTGCTCCTGGAGAATGTCTTCATCCCACTGAGGTGTGTTCCTGCAGCTTTTCTTGAGGAATTCTTTTTGCAGACGAGTAGTAGAGAAGAGTTGTTAAAATACCGGTATTTTTGGAAAGCGTAAGCGTAAGCGTAAATACACTTTCCAAATTTTGAGTATGGATAGGTACTGAAAGCGTAAGGTATTTTTAAAATACCTAGGAAAGCGTAAATAAAAGCGTAAGCGTAAAAATCATTTAGAGGCTTTTTGCTCAGTGAATTCTTTCCAAATCAAGGTGACATTTTTCGGATGTCCATTTAGCATAGTCTGCCCTCATATTTTGTCTGGTTATTGATCGGCAGCAACACTTAAGTCATCCTCATCTTCTAACGTGGAGTTAGTGCTGTCAAGGGCGACAAAATCGTCGTCGGGATCCATTTTCAGCAACAAATTTTTCTCACCTGAAGCCACAATTTTGCTCGATGACACAGTACATATTAACCAGACATTCATATTGCGACACAATTTGTACATGTGCCACTATTTCCAGTGCATTACTGCACACACGCAGTCATTTTTTTGTACGCAGCCTCGTTCACTCTTTTTTCTGTTTTTTACGCTTTTTCAAAAGCGTAAAACTAAACTGTTTGAAAAGCTTTTTTACGCTTTTAGTACCCGGGTATTTTGGCCGGGAAAGCGTAAAAAAGCGTACAGGTATTTTATGAAAGCGTAAGCATAAGCGTAAGTATAAATACCCATTTACCCGGGTATTTAGGGTAAGCGTAAATACGCTTTCGCAACTCTGTAGTAGAGTAGCTTTGTTTGTCACCAAACCCACAATGTTTATGTTTCAAGTGAACAATAGGTGTGCCTATTTGTGCGAAAAACTTGCTCCTCCAACTGTGTCTTCAGTTCCACCCTGCCTCCAACTGTGCCACCCACAACCCACATCACTTCAGCTTTACAGCTGGAATTTTTTTCGTATTTTAGATTGCTCCCTAGATTGGAATTAACCATTGAGCCGAGATTACAGCTCAGCGTGAATTTGATGACGTAAAATTATTTCGTAAAATTTATTAAATGAATGTGGAATGTTGATGTGGAATGTTACAGGCCTACAATTTTCTGTGGATAATATATGAATCAATACCTAAATCGTGTCCGATAATGAGTATTATCAGCCACAGCTAGAACGAATTGAAAAATTCAATTTTTTACATTTTACATCATAATTTTACGTCAGGAAACGAAGCTTACATTTTATGTCAATGGTTGCATGCAATCATTGATGTGAAATGTAAAATTTGTTCCCTGACGTAAAATGATGACGTAAAATGAAAAAATTGAATGTTTCAATTCGTTCTAGCTGTAGCTGATAACACTCAGTATCAGACACGATTAGATATTGATAAATATATTATCCAACAATTTTTTTAGACCTGTAGCATCATCATCCACACTCATGTAATTAATTTTACGACGTAATTTTACGTCGTCATTTTACCTCAATATCACACTGAGCTCTAATCTCAGCTTAAGAATTACAATGTAACAAATTTCAATGCCCACTGACTGCACAATCTACCAGTCTAACACTACCGGTTCAAACACAGGTCACAGAGTGATGCTTAACATACAAATTTTTATAATGTTACAAACTATTTTGAAACAATTAAATGTGCTTGCTTGGAAAGTGCATTGAAATGTTTTCCAGATGTGGTCAATGGTCGATCAGTTTTCTACAATAGAAGGAGCAGAATCTTTCCAAGGAATAGTGGACAGCTTGTTTTCTGTGGCCTTTGCATTAGTTCAGTGAAATTTTGGCATTCTTCCAAAAAATTCTGTATTGAAGTTCATACTTTGCCATGCAAACAGGGTGTGATTCTATGTGGCATAATTGGTGAACATGTGAATAGGAGAATCCTGATGACATTGGGCACTTTTGCCAGTGCCATTGCTGTTGAGTTATTTTCCACAGACTTCTAACTTTTTTCAACTTTTCTTCAACTTGGAAATTTGCCAACTCCTTATTTACCCCCAACCACAATTTCAGTTATTCTTCATGGGTGCTGGTTTTTCATGGTTGGGTATCTACAGCACTGCCATTTATATCATATTGTGGCCATTGGTGGGCTTCACACAGGCTGCAGCATTTCCGAACATTGTTGCAGTCATTGGTTAGTTTTCGGTTAGCCTTTCACTTTAAGATTAGTCAATTGAATTTACAAAACTTTTGGTTTTGTTATAGGATTGGAATTTGCTGCACAAAAGTTTGGGTTTGGGTATTGGGTATCAGTTCCAAAAAACTTTGTGGGTATCTGGATTGTCTTTGGGTATTCGGATTGGTTTTACGACTGGTGCAATGTAAATTCCACAGTGAAATGTCACCACAGTACACCAAAAAACATAAGCAAACAAAATCAGGCAACTGGGCTGGCAACCGTGCAAGCATGAGCAGCATAATGCTCGGAGCCTGGGCCTCATGTCAGCCAGCTGGCAACATCCTGGGTTCATTTTTAGCCTCTCAGCTTTTGGATTATGGTATTGAGGTTGTGTTGTTTGTCTGATGTTTTAATGAAGTTTTTAACAGTTTGTGAACATACTTTTTTACAGGCATTGTGTACTGTTATGTCTAGCTTAACTGCATGTTTGAGTGTGATATGTTTCTTTGGTCTTGTTGAATCTCCTGAAAGCATTTCTGGTGAAGAGGGTGAAGCAAATGTAGAAGGTAAGTACTTAAAAAAAATTGAAAATAGGTATTTATGTCATTTCAAAATTGAAAATAAATAATGTAGAACCATTGCTGAAAAAATCATCAAGTGCAAGTACAAGTGTGACCGAAGAAAATCACCAAAATGAGAAAACAACAACAACACTCTTAAATGCCATGTTTCTGCCTGGAGTAATTCTAGTCAGTTTCCCATTTGAACTTTTGTGGATTTCATAAATATAAAGTAAAAGAAAAACCAGTTCACAGCTTCAGCATGTGGTGTAAAATTTGTCAACTGGGCATTTTTCAACTGGTTGCCCAGCTATTTATCTGACACTTACAATGACTCTGCCAGCCATGCCAACAGTATGTCAATATGGTATGATGTGGGCAATTTGGCTGGGGCACCAATAGCTGGTGTAATGATTGTTAGTTTTTGAGAATTTTTAAAGAACACTGCAAAAAATAGGTTCACGAAGCACGTAGAAGTCGTTTTCACCAGCCAAATGAAAGTCTGACTAAAGAGTCGTCTGCATGCTTCACCTACCTTCATCATGCACTTGGATTATAGAAAACACTTCACAGTGCTGGCACTCCTATACTCGGCGTACATGATACTCTGCCCTCGCACTGATTTATGTCTCGTGTTGGAAGCGTGCCAATGATCATTAAATCATGTAATTTTCGTAAAAAGATGAAAAAAATTCATCGATGTGTATATGTTAATGAATAACACTATAACAACAATCAATTTTGCATATTTTTATGCAACTCGCACGCGTTAACCATCGTTGGCACACTTCCAGCTGGAACCACGCGTTCAGGGTGTAAAGTAAGCGGAGTATACATGCTTCATTGAGATATATTTACATTTGCAAGCCAACATCACATTAAGTGTGAAGTGTCTTCACATAGATTTTCATAATGATCGTGTAAAAACTATCATGATTTGTGAAGTTTTCACTTGAATGCACTTCACAACGTTTCATTCACACATCCATTTTTTTGCTGTGAATGCACTACTTGAGGAAGTTGTGTGTCATGTGAATGCCAGATTGGATGTTACAACAGAATGCATGACATACAAAGAGACACCGTTTTCTCAAGTATCTGACCAAATGCACTTTGTGTACCCTTTAAATTATTTACTTTGTCGTTTTCTTTGTATAATACAATACAATTTTATTTTCAAACTTCAGGCGCGTTGGAATAGAAGCTCTACAGTTGTGGTGATATATCTGACATTATCCATATTATTCATCACACTTTTTGCATGTCAGTTGTCAGTTGCGATTAAAAAACAATAACATTATGTCGCGTTTACACGGATTTCATGGCTACGACTAGTGATGGAATGGCGCCAGCGCCATGGCGCCATTCCATCATTACTTAGGTGTATATGTGTGTGTAATTTCAGTTCAATTGGCTCAGTCATTAAATAGTTATGGACTGTTGAATTTTTTTTTATTCCGCTGGGCCTTCCGACAGCTTTCCGACAAATCTGAAAAAACTCGATTTTCAGATCACGATCACAGATTGTCATCACATGCAGAATCTGACAGGATGACAAAGTGGTTGATATTTGATAACAAGGCCGATTTGTCGTCACACACGTAAAATTTGCAATTTTCATTAAAAAAATGTCTGTGACGACACACATTTTTTGTCGTCACACGAAATCCGTGTAAACACGGCCTTAAACTTAAATAAAGTCAATAAAAACACTTTGCAGTGAGTCCACACAACCACCCACTTCTGAGCGTTTACATGCTAGCTATCGGGTTCACAATAGGCGGGGCTTACACAACTTATGTGACCGTAATTGCGGCGAAATTGGCAAAGTGCACCCAGTGTGGCAAGGATTATACAGGTTTGTTTGTTGTTGTTTTGTTTCTTGGAGTTTTGGTGTTTTTATCAGCGTCGACAAAGATTTAAAATTTTTAGCATACCCTATCCCCCCCTTGAATTAACCCCCCCCCCCCCTCGAATTAACCCCCCTCAAAATGGGCTGGGGAAATGATAACCCCCCCCCCCACCCTCGAGATTTCAATATAAGTTTGCCAATGGAAAAATGTGCTGAAACATATTTCACGTCGTGGCTATATAAATTCAAAAGAAATAATTGATAGGACACTGATATAAATAAAACTGTCCTAGTTCCCAAGGAGGTAATAGATAAATCAGCACTTCCAATTAAACCCTCAATTGGCACCGATCCAATAAGTACACCAAACATCTCATGTGCCATCTCATCACCCAGCAAGCAACAATCACTCAACCCTGACACCTCACAGGCACAGTGTCAGGTTTGATGAACGGCACTGCCACAATGTGCACAGCCGTGGGCCTGGCGCTGGTGCCCCTGGTGGAGAACACACTTGGATGGAATGGGGTCTTTGTTATGTTCGTGGTGATTGTGAGTGGGGGGTTTTGGGGGGTTTCGGGTGGGGGTATACTAGGGGTCTGTGTGTGCATATGTTTTTTTTAAATTTTGTGTTTCGAGCCTCCAGTCAACACAAGTCGACGGGTTGAAAGTATTGCATCTACCTTCAGTAAAAGGGAAGCTTTATAAAACACATTTGTCAGCTGACCATTGGACAACTGCCATTATCTATTTATTAATGTGTGTTGACAAATTTAATACACATTCTCTGACAAAATATTATTCAGAAAGCAAAAAATTAAACGATTGTTAAGTTAATACTAATTATGATTTACAGATTACGGGTGCCTGTGCTACAATATTGGGCAAAGCATTGGATGAAATGCCTTTGTGATTTTCATGATATACTCCGGTTACTTTACACCCTGCACGCGTGGTTCCCGCTGGAAGTGTGCCAACAATGGTTAACGCGTCCGAATTTTTATAAAAAGATGACAAAATTGATTGATGTTATAATGTTATTCATTAACATATTCACATCGATGATTTTTTTCATATTTTTACGGAAATCGCATGATTAAATAATCATTGGCACGCTTCCAACACGAGACATAAATCAGTGCGAGGGCAGAGTATCACGTACGCCGAGTATACTGACAAAAACAACACATTTACATTACAGATGTGACAAATTATCACCTTAATATGAGCGATGTAAACGCTAAAATTAATGTGATATTGCAGAATAGGTTACATATAGGGTGTCAACTTTCCGTTTTCCGTTTCCGCTTTCCGGTGGCAAAACTTTTTCCATTTCCATTTCCGTTTTCCAGCTGAATTTATTTTTTTCCACTTCCATTTCCGTTTTTCCTGCTCGTTTTCCATTTTCAGGCTAAATTTTCAGTTTTTCTGCCTCTCTTTCATTTTCCAGCTCAATTTTCTGTTTTGCCAGTATTTTGCCAACATTCTCCCAAACTGAATTTTAGTTTTTTCTACCATGGTATTTGTTTCTTTCACTTCACTCAAAACAACACATTTGCCTTTCATATTTTGCAGTTCAGTTGTTTTGTGCCACTTCTGCGTTTTTCTATGCATCCAAATTGAATGAAATTTGAAAAAAATTTAAAACACAGTCATAAACAAACTGGCAAACTGTTTTTCTTCAATTATGCAATTTTTCCATGTCCAGCAATATTTCAGCAAATTTTTTTTCCATTTCAGGCAGAATTTCAGCAAATTTTTACCATTTCTGGCAATATTTCAGCAGATTTTTTCCGTTTCCGGCAGAATTGCAGCAATTTTTTCCGTTTCTGTTTCCGTTTTCCAGCCTTTCATTTTTCCGTTTTCCGTTTTCCAGCAAATTTAAATTTTTTCCGTTTCCGTTTCTGTTTTCCGGCAAGTGCAAAAAATTTTCCGAAAAAAAACTTTTTTGTTGACACCCTAGTTACGGAAAATATCAACGGAAAATTTATTGCCTATTCTTACCGTTATTATTATTGTTACCCATGCTCCGTGTAGCTGTAATCTCAGCTGATAACATGAAAAATTGATCGAAATTTCGATGTTTGGAAGTTGGAAGTGTCTTCAAGACTTCACTACTAATTATTCACAGTTAAAAGTATAAAATCGCTACAAATAGAATTATCGCCGATTACCTTCGATTGTAGTTACAACTTCAATTGATTTACCGTATTACCTCGAAATACCCCCATGGGGGTTTATTATTTCGCCAGCAAAATTTGAGGGGGGGTTAATTCGAGGGGGGGTTTATTCGAGGGGGGGTCTTATTATTTCGTCAGAAATTTTCGTAAGGATCGTAGTAAATAGTAGGCATTTGCATGCTCAAAACAGGTAATAAATGTGTCCAAACAAGATATATTTGGACATAAAAACGTAGATTAGCTACACAAACATGTCCATGTGTAGCTGCAATACAGATAAACAGTAATATACATCATGTACATTGCATACATGACGTATTTATTATGTACATGACGTACATCATTCCGAAGGGGGGGGGGTATTTCGAGGGGGGGGTTTATTATTTCCCCAGCCGATTTTGAGGGGGGGTTAATTCGAGGGGGGGGGGGGGGTTAATTCGAGAGGGGGGGGGGGGTTAATTCAAGGGGGGGGGATAATTCGAGGTAATACGGTAATCACTTTTTTTCTGTACTTTCAATTAGAGGGAACCTTTCATCGGAGGTATGCCTACAATTGGAGGTAATATGGTATGAATCAAATCAGCAGATCGTCAACAAAAACCAAGTATTATGTTGTAAACTTAATAAGTTGATTTTTTTGCGATTTCACATACACATACATTCATGCGTCCCATTCTGTTGTACATTGGCCGATTTTAATGCCGTTCGAATATGTTGGGATTTGGGGTCTGGGCTATGACGAACTGTTTTGGTTTGCTCGAATAATCCCCCTTTCCCGAGATAAGGGGGGTCTATAAAAAGGTGGTCATTTTGCACAGATGATCTACACATTGACTTTGAAGCTTAATAACTCGGCCATTTCTAGACTGATTCAGATCGTTTAACACTTAAAATAATCTGGACAACCTGTCGATTCAATTTTTATGGTCTCGGATATCTAGATATCGATGTCTAAATTCCTTATGCCGATTTGACCCGGTTTTTGAATATTGAAAAAAAATTTTTGAGCATGCTATCATATACTTTAGACAAATGGAATGAACATGGCCCAAAAATTACTTCAATATCTTATTCCAATCAAAAGTTATAACATTTGTTATAACTTTGAAGTTATAAAGTTATAACTTTGAATTTTCGCCTCCCACTCATAAAATAACTGCATGAAGAACAGTGCATACAAATAATCGGAACAGAAAAATGAAATCTACAGGTCATTATGATCACTTTGAGCATTCATAGGTGAAAATTGGCTGAGAAATGGCTGAGTTGTAGAGTTTTAAATTTGCATGCTTTGTTCTTCATGTGGTTATATTTATGGTTTTGAGGTGGAAGTTTGAAGTGTTGTAACTTTTGACTGGAAAGAGAGATTGGAATAATTTTTAGGCCAGATTTACCCTTTTTGTCTAAAGTATATGTTAGCATGTTCAAAATAACCGCCTTGAAAAGTTTTATTACACTTATTTTTCATGTTCAAAAACTGGATCAAATTGGCATATGGAATTCAGACATCACTAATCAGACCACAAAAATTTGATCTGCAGGTTGTCCTGATCGTTTGAAGTGTTGAACGATCCCAATCGGCCCAGAAATCGCCCAGTTTTTAAGCTCCAAAAAAATTAAACTTATTTAGTTTACAACCTAATATAACCAATTACTGATTGCATTGTCACTTCTGTCGACAAATCACACAACAGACTCTGGCCAACATTTGTTTCGCTTTCTGACTGCCAGCAGTGTGGAAAAACTGGTGCAAATTCCACAAATTGACAAGTGAAATGGAAAGTGACAAGTGGAAGTGGTGGTAAGGCAAATTGTGAGCTTAGTCTGAGTGTAAATAGTGACCAAGAAGTTTGTAAATGAGTGAGCAGATCGAAATGGAAACATAATTTTTTTGAGCAGTCACTGCCAGTTTTTCACGACTACTTGGAATCTGGCTTTCCTTCCAGCCATAAATAGTGATGAGAAATTCCCAGATAAGTTGTGCCAAATGCTAATCATATAAAAATCAGGGAATGGTAAAGGTGCCAATGGTATGCCAAGAAATGGATACCATCTGCCAATGGCTCCATGCAAAATACTTTTTGGCACTTTGCCATTGTGCCTATTCGCAGTCACCTGCCACTTTTATTGTCACTTGTCAACTTGTGAAATTGACACCAGCACGCATACAGTCAGAAGAATAGTGCACACAGAGCCAAACATCACACAGATGCCATTTGCTGAGTACACTCCAATGCTGGCACAGAGCCAACTGGCCAGACTGATGAATGACACCCACAGACAGCCATAGGAGTTCATATGTGCAGCTTCATATGTCTGCTGCAAGCTTTCACATCTGTGACAACATTTTTTACCTGAACGCCTTTAATAAATACCCAGTCAAAAAAACTAAACAAAATCGCCTGTGAGTTGTTCAAGGTTACACAGCAGTATTTTTTTGCCTGACTAATTGTATTAAGAATTACACATAACACTGTGAGGCTCAAGTTTCTGACAACTTTTTACTAAATAGCTGACAACCATTGACCAGTTGTTGACATATGGGAGCAAGTTGTCAGAATGTGTCAGCATGTTGTCAATTAATCAGGCATAGCATTGAAAAAATCTCTGAGAGATTCATATTTGAAAAATCTCAGAAAATCTCAGAAAATATAAGATTTTCTGAGATTTATATTTTTTGATGATTTTCCAGAGAGATTTGATTATATTTTCTTCTGATTGAGAAAATCTCTCAAGAAAATCTCTCTATATTTGCCCATTTCCATCTTCAAACTCACTAGTTAATGTGCTTTTTTGTCAATTTTCATCAATTTTCAACTATATATGTGCTTATATGCACATTTTTGGCTATTTTCCCCCTATTTTTATCATTTTCTCCACTTTTTCTGTTCTATCGCATGAAAGAGCCAAAAAAGTCTATCTGAAATACATTTTCTGTACTCAAGTACTTTCAAAAAGTATACATAAAAGGGAGTACTGATACTTTTTTCAGATGAATTTAAATGTATTTAAATAGCACTCAAGTAGCTATATGTATTTTTGAGTAAACATAAATATGTTTTGACGACTATAGAGTTTGCATGCATGCTTCGGATAAATATGAATATACTGACCAAATTTTGGTGAATAAAGTTATATGTTAATTTCTGTGGGGATCATCACACGTGAATGTAATGTATTTTATTAGGATGTAATGAGGAAAAATGTACCTAAAATCATATTTTTGTTGATTTTTCAGACAGTACATGGTAGTACAAAGCATGCTGTCAGTATACAATATGCTGTTATCATTTAAAATTGTGAATGAAAAATTTAAACAACACATGATGTGCTTAATATCTACTCTCAATGGTCCAAACACCTTGAAATATTGACTGAATCATACTTCAAGTTGAGAGATTTTATGAGATTTTTTTTACTGCAAGAGATTTTCTCAGAGATTTAATTATATTTTCGAAAATGACCCAAGAGATTGAATTAAATTTTTTTGTGGGAGATTTTCTGAGATAATATTTAATTATATTTTCACAAAATAGGTCGTTTTTCAATGCTAATCAGGCATCCAAAAACCCAGCAGGCTAAAAACAATTCCCACCTGGTCACATCAGGATAATGCCAAATCTGTGCAGACTCTGATACTATCACAGCACACACTGCAAAGATGAAAACTGGGGGCAGTCATGCAGTCTGCAAGTATAAAGTATAATGGCAATGGTCATGCAAAGTGTCAGTTCAAATAAAAAGGAGAGATTTTCTTTTAAATTTTGCATGGCACTTGACAAATTTGTGAAACACTTTGCATCACATTTGACAGTTGACTTTATACATTACAGTGTGCGGGAGTACCACCTGGAGCCACTTGAAGTACAATGACAGCTGTGGAGGCATAATTCACCCAGCACATTGACAGATCTGCATATTCACTGTGCAGAAACACCACTGCTGGCAGAAATAGCACAAGGCTTCCACAACAAATTGCCAGAATAATGAAAAATGGTGTTTTTATCAACGGATGATATATAAATACATTTGTCACAGCTGTGTAATTGTGAAGTGACTCAATGAATAGTGCCACAAAATGTGTCAGCGACAGGTAGTGCAGCAAGAATGCTGTGAGAGTGCACATGCCCGATGACTGTTCTGAGGCCAATTCCACATACAGACACGTTAAAATAGAAGTCATAAGTTGCAAGTTCAGGTCAGGTCATAAGTGACAACTCAATTCAATCCAATTTACCTACCTGTGCCAGACTTTGCAAACAAAAGACAATTACACATCAGACCAGTCCAGTACTCCACTAGCATCACTAACACTAAACTACCGTATTTCCTCGAAATACCCCCGGGGGGTTTATTGTTTCAGAGTGAGAATTTTGAGGGGGGGTTAAACGAGGGGGGGGGGGGTATTTCGAGGGGGGGGGTTTATTATTTCGCCAGAAATTTTTGAAATCCCAGTACTAAAATGTCGTCTGAAACGTACGCAGACGTCGAAAAATGCAACAAAAATAGCCATTTATAAGACTCTAAAGACATTTATAAGTGTGTAGACGTACAAACAGTGTTCTCACATAACAGAGTCATCGTTTTTAACGTGTGTTCTGCATTGCCGGGATGACAAACCGCAGCCTTTGTCATTTACGTTCTCTATACACTAAATTTGGGGGGGGGGGGTATTTCGAGGGGGGGGTTTATAAGTTCATAGTGTCCATTTTGAGGGGGGGTATTTCGAGAGGGGGGGTATTTCGAGGGGGGGGGGGGTATTTCGAGGAAATACGGTACACTAAAATGCACTGTAAAATATCAAACAGATATCAAATATATCAAACAAATATCAAAAAGTCATGTAAAATGAATTGGAATTTGTAAAAACGGTGAACAAATTGTAACTGTTAGTCAGAATACCACAACAAAGTGATCATAGACAGTGACATTCCACAAGGCCCGGGGTTAGTGTTACATTAAAGTGATATTTTTTCGTCATGTTTAATAAGTCATGAAACATACGTCATGTTAAACAGTAACATATGCAAAATACTACTGATTTGGCACCGTTCCAGCATATGTAATAATCTTTTTCATTCCAATGTTTTTTCATACATTTTTACTTAACACTTATTACAAAGTGCTTTACTTGTCACTTATGACTTTACTTACTACTAGTGATGGAATGGCGCCATGGCGCTGGCGCCCTTTGATGGCGCCAAAGGGCGCCAGCGCCAAGGCGCCATTGGCGCTTGGCGCCCTTTTCTCTGGCGCCTGGGGCCATTATTTCGAATGGCGCCATGGCGCGCTTGGCGCCATTTTCGCTGGCGCCAATTTGGCGCCCTGCGCCATTGTTTTGGATGGCGCCAGAAATGGCGCCAAAATGCTGCGATGAGTGTTAAAGATTGTTCCGTATCCAAGTGCCCTTATCTGCTATGAATGATATAATTTATGTATACCGTATTTCCTCGAAATACCCCCCCCCCTCGAAATACCCCCCCCACAGTGAGTGTAAAGAGAACGTACATGACAAATACTGCAGTTTGTGTTCTGCGTAGTGCAGAACACACGTTAAAACAATGTCGGAATCACGTTAGAACAGTGTTTATACCATATACGTACTAATATTAGTCTACATAACCTTATAAATGGCGGTTTTTGTTGTATTTTTCGACGTCTGCGTACGTTTCAGACGACAATTTCGTACTGGGATTTAAAAAAATTTCTTGTGAAATAATAACCCCCCCCTCGAAATACCCACCCCCTCGGTTAACCCCCCCCCCCTCTCGGGACCACTATGAAACAATCACCCCACGGGGGGTATTTCGAGGAAATACGGTAGGTATTTAGCATTTTTACCGATGTAAGTTTTTGCTAGCATTACTGGTTTGCATTGTTTTACTCGACATATTTATAACACAACAACAATAAGTTCAAATAACAATAACACGACAAACTTTCAAATACGTCCCACATGGAGATTGGCACAAGGATCTTTTCATTTGGTGTGGCGCAAATTCACATTATTAGATTTACCATATTTCCTCGATATATTTACCCTCAGGGGGTTTGTTATTTTGTCAGCAAAGCTTGAGGGAGGGTGAATTCTAGGGGTAGGGGGGCTTATTCCAGGGGGGGGGGTTAAGATTTCACCAGAAATTTATTAGTAAACAATACAGTTTTATAAACCCAAAGCTGGTAATAAATGTGACCAAATAGAACATTTTTGGACCTTTTTTTGTAGATCATTACACAAAGCGGTCTATGTATAGTGCAGTGAATATGCAGCTATTAATACATCATGTTCTTTGCAAACATGATGTACCTTATTACAGATGGGGGTATTTCGAGGGGGGGGTATTTTTTACTCACCTCGCTTAGACTTTGGGGTATTTCAAGGGGATGGTAGTTTTTCCTCAGTTCCATAAGAAAGACCTGGGAGTATTTTGAGGGGGTGTTTATACTAAGGGAGCATTTCGAGGAAATACGGTCACATATTAGTCTTTTATAAAAGCTTCTACATGCTAAAATAGGGACTTCTATTTTTGGCGCCATTTTGCCGCCCGGCGCCATTATTTCTGGCGCCCTTTGGCGCCCGGCGCCATATTTTCAGATGGCGCCATGGCGCCATTGGCGCCTGGCGCCATTTTCTCTGGCGCCCTTTGGCGCCCGGCGCCATTATTTTCAATAGCGCCATGGCGCCATTGGCGCCTGGCGCTATTTTTCCTGGCGCTTTTCCATCACTACTTACTACTTTATGAATTTTACCACTTAACAACTTCTATTTTCATTTGTCCACTTGTGAAATTGGCACCTGGAGCCCCAGCACCTGGGTCAAATGGGTCACACGAGGCACTCATGCCAAAAACGGTTTTCTCTCTGAACATTAACAAGAGAATGCTGAGGCATAGGAGTGACAATTCCTGAACCAAATGGTAAACTCTGGAAATGCTGAAATCCTTTAAAAGTAAATGAATAAGGATCAAAATAGCCATGCTACAGCACAGAATGATGCTGGCCACATTCTGTACACTGCTGCTGATTATTCTAGTCACTTTGTTATTGGGGGTCATGACCTGGTGCCAATCCCATACTCTGCCAAGTGTGGTGTCAAGTGATTACCTGCAGGCACCGCCTCTGTAAGCTGCCTTGGAGATAAAATATCTGTACAACTGACAAGTTATAGAAATGTTACTGTTCAGTATTTGTTGTTTTATGCTTTTATTTGTGATCTGTCAGTTTACTTGATTAGCTTACTTTAAAAGTTACAAGACGCTTAAGAATTTTTCACTTGACATGAAACTTGACAGAGTTTGTGATTGGCTCCTGAGGGTCACAATGAGTCAGCCACGTTTCACAGTGTTGGCCAGTTGCCAATCCATCAGGGCAGGTGCAGTTATAATGTCCAACTTGATCGATACAGGTGCTGTGTTCAGCACAGGGCGATGAATCACAGTCATCAACCTTGTCAGCTTCACAGGTTGGCCCAGTGAACGGAGGCTTGCAGTGGCACTCGAATGTGCCAAAGTGATTCTGCCAAGTGTGACGGTTAATTTGTTTTACATGGGAAATGATTACCGTATTTCCTCGAAATACCCCCCCCCCGCCCTCTCGAGACCACTATGAAACAATCACCCCCCTCGAAATACCCCCCCCCCCAAATTGAGTGTAAAGAGAACGTACATGACAAATACTGCAGTTTGTGTTCTGCGTAGTGCAGAACACACGTTAAAACAATGTCGGAATCACGTTAGAACAGTGTTTATACCATCTACGTACTAATATTAGTCTACAGGAGTCTTTACATGTCAGTTATTGATGCATTTTTCTACCCCAGCGCACATCACATACAACGATTTTGTACTAGAATTTCAAAAAAGTTCTTGTGAAATAATAACCCCCCCCCCCCTCTGGAAATACCCGCTCCCCTCGTTTAACCCCCCCCCCCCACCCCCCCGGGAGCACTATGAAACAATCACCCCCGGGGGGTATTTCGAGGAAATACGGTATTCGGATATATAACACAAAAATTTTGTTCAGTGCGTGAATTGTCTTGGAAAAAATGTTTTGCGAATGACTGTCAAAATCGTGCCATTTTGTGAAGCATGGGTTGGGTTTGAGAGCATCAACATAAAAACACAAATGACAGTGATCCACCATGCATCCTTACATGCCTTACATAAATGTCAAAGTTTTGTTGAACATTTAGTGATATTTAGGCAGATATTTTGCCACATCATTTAGATGAAATAGTTAAATACCTGAATGACCCCCCCCCCAGTTTGACATTGGTATATGGTACACAAAAGACTCACATTTAATATGAGCAGGACGAAACTAGGAATGAGAATCTAAAAATGCATGTTTTTTCAGAAAATCAGGTTCAGAGTATGTAGATATTTTTAAAGATAATTGTGAGAAACTTCTCCTTAAAATTGCACACCCAAAAACACATTGAAAAACAACACACCACACAGAATGCATCATTTTTGCAAAGTCCTAGGGCACATTCGTCCACATCCAGTTCACACTGTGGTCCAGTGAATCCAGGTGGCACTCCCAGACCCTGAAAAAGCCCTGTAAAATGTCAAATGTCATGGAAAATGCCCTGCAAAATTGTTTGCCATTTTGATGGACATTTTCCATGACTTTTGACACTTTGCATTACATTTTACAGGGTCTGGGAGTGACACCTGGTGGGCAGTGGCAAAATGCAGAAGCCCCATCGGTGATTGGCTCACACTTGCCCTCATTATAGCATAGCAACATGCAAATACCTGGTGCTTGCAAATACATGAAACATGTAAGCAAATGATGGTTAATTTTTGCATAGTTATTATATAATTTTTTTCCAATTTACAATTCAATTTGTAAATATATACTTCTGAAAATTAAAATTTTGGTTTTGATATGCATACCGTATTTCTTCTAATAGCAGAGTTCTGTTCTATTTTTTCATCAACTTTTTACCTGCCATTATATTGGAGGTGTTGTTCTATTGGAAGCTGCCATTCTATTTTTTTCACCAATATTTTCCACGCATTTTTCACTTGAAAATAGTGTTTTTATTAAACATGACAACATTTTTATACAGAGTATCTATTCAAACAAAACCAAATGCGATAACAACGAAGTTGAAATGGGTGGGAGTTATTATGCATCTAAACCGATTATGCATCTAGGCCATAATGCACCTAATTCTATCCATTATGCATCTATACCGTTTATGCATTGTTGTGCACACGGGAAACAGGGTTCCAGCAAACTGAGTCCATGATGCACAGGTGAGAAACGTAGTTGAGATAAGTTCAGCTGGATTAGCATGTGGACCTTGGGCAAGAGGCGAAGCCAAGTCCACTGAGCCAACAGCCAAAGGAGATTTGCATTTGTGGTGTGGTGTGGTTGTGTGTTTGGGTGGAACGTCGCTCAGCGACAAGGGTCTCAAATGTTAACATCTCATATTCATAGATGGTCAACCCCCAAAGGGGACATGTATGATGAGGGAAAATGAGTTAATGAACATCAACTGACCTAAACACCCAAGTGGTCACTATTCAAGATTGGTTGAAACATAAAAGTTAACGGTTCAGACTAATCACTCCAAACTTATCCAACCATAGGAATGCAAGTGTATATTATGTAATGGACTCTAACTACAACAGTCCCCCCCCCAAGGTCACCCTACCGGGGGAACTGACAGAAAACCAATAATCAAATTCATACAAAAATCACAACAAACACTAATTACAATAGAATAACAACATTATCCAATAAACAGAAATGTCACCAACACCATTGTGCATGGTCACTTAGCCTTGGAGTGTTCCTTGCCTTCCCTGTAGTTCCTCTATCCCTTGAATGCCATCACTGGTGCACTGACTGCTGGTTGCTGCTTGGCTGGTATGTTGAATGGGTGGTGTGGGTGATTCATTGGGTGTGAGTGTCTCGGATGAAGGGAAGATTTGTAGCTGTCGTTCATTCATCTAACCTCCCGATGCTTAGCCAAAGAATGCTTATATAACAGAAAGTAGGATAACATACCATGCGCGCATATAACACCAAATCTCACATGATCCCCTCTCACAAAAGAAAACAATCAAACACCTAATCACAAAAAGCATGTATCAAGATCAACAATTTCCTGAGCCACCATAACGCTTGCCAAAGTAGGGCCTCTTAGTAACACGCGAATGAATTTCTTGGATGTAACGCGGTGCACGGGCATCGGCACGACGCTGTGGGCGCCGATTATAGTTGTGATAACTATTCGGTGGCCGCGGAGTGTTGCACCTGGCAACATGAAGCAATGAACATTCATAACCAGAGGGAAATGATATGCAACAGCATGGTGTACAGTCATGGAACCCAAAAACCAGTTTTCATGCATTTCGTTCCAATCAATGAGCTTTGAAATGCCTCTCAATGTGACACATGTGACATGTGTGACACAATTTGTGACAATTAATTTTCCCCCCTCAGGCAGAAAAAAACCACACCAACAACCTATTGTAATGCTGTTGAGGGTAGCGCTGTGCTGCTGTCACGCGGTGCACTGCAGATGTTTGGTGACGTGTGACATGTTCTGGTGCCGTCACAGGTGGGCTGACTGGTGCGCGCACCGCGTCCGTGTTGACATCAGACAAATGTAGTGCCGCTTGGCGTCACACTTCCACCGGGCTGACAGTCATGCGGCCGTCAAAGCGCATAAGCGGTCCAAATTCTTGGCGGCGATAGAACCGCGCGCCATCTAAATCAATGTCTCCGGTCTGCGTAGGTGTGGGGTTGATGCAAATTGATGGGCTAGCATGACTGTTACAGCAGTGACGCAGTGACGCAAACGGACTGGCGGAAAAAAGGTAGTTTCCGTTTGCATAATAGTGCTTGTACTCTGCTTTCCCTCGTCCAAAGCTTGACGTAAACGATCGTTTTCAGCCGTAAGATTCAGAATTGTGATATTTTTGGCAGAAGATTTGGCTTCTGATTTTTCTAAAGCCGTGCCTAAATGGCGGTTTTCAACGCGGAATCCTACTACCATTCAATGATGATCCAAATTTTCATATTGTAGGTTGTCAAAGTCACGTCGCAGGCGTTGATATTTGTCGCCCACTGTATCAAAATCCTACAAATAATGTGTCATTGGAACTACATTGCGGACATATCCTACACATGTCAAAGCAAATCAGCCCATTAAAAATGACCTTGCCAGTTGTTTTCACGTGGCCAAAATGACCGTGGTCAAAAAGTAACAAAGTTGAATCAAACGCTGAACAAATAACAAATGGGCCGTCGAATTTCGGAACATTTTTCTCCACTGACAATAACTCCCCAGGTCGTCCACCAAAAATGTTGTGATTGTGAATATGTTTGATGTCCACGTTACAACGGTTCAAGTGTGAGGATTTCGTATATTTATTCGTCGGTCATGTGTACTCGAATTGCACAGTTAAATAATCATAAATCAACACGTGAACGCTAGCGCGCTTCTCAATAACAATAAATCAACGCTTCCCAACATTGCCCATGCGTGCACAGACGCGTTTACGCTAACACATTGCATCATCCATCATATTTACTAGCACCACACTAGCTAACACACGCCTCACTACATTGTCGAATGGTGAACGGTGCTCAAAGAATAATGGAATTTCTACCATGGAACCCTCCGATGTGGTGCCAGATACCATGCAAACGCGTACAGTGCTTGTTTTAAAATATTTTGTCAAATCCAATCCTGATTTCATGGCTAATCGTGCAAACAGTTGATTGGAACAATTGTTCTTGTGCAACCTGTATCCAAAAGCATTTTACATAGTATCCCTTTCCACAGAAACATTTGCAAAAACTTGTGGCCCATTCGTTGCTTCTATTTTTACACAAACTCTTTGTTTATCACCTACGCATGTGTACGCGTGAATACATTGTTGTTCTGGCACTTTCCCGCACATTTTTTTAGTAGAAGTTGTTTCACAACTATTACCCTTTGGGGAAAAATCACATTCATCAACTGTCTCACTAAAACTCAGTAGGCTGCGGGAAGAGTTCAGAAAAAAGTTCTGCGACGCGTTCGTCCCCTGTGTCTGCGTGGGGGATGTTTTATGTTGAAAAATCAACCAGAAATGTCGTTGCCACTGTACTGACTGACCAGGGTCATTTTCGAATAACTCAGCCACCCTGTGTCGAAATTCGTTGCAATACATCTCCCATGGTGGGGGTGTATCTACCTCATTATTGTCTTCAAGCGGGGTTTTGAAATCTGATTGTTTCTAGATTCATTCAAGACCATTTCTAGATTTTCATCATTTCCCATGTGACCGTATTTTGCAAAAGATTGTTGTTTTGGTTGGGCGATATTGCTAGTATGGGGTGGTCCTATGCGCTTAACCTGCCCATACCCATCCGATTTTTGACTCAAACTTGCGGGATCCAAACTCGAACTACTGACTCCCTGCAGTTTTTGACGTTGTGTCACCCGACAATCGCTAACCCTGTGTCTGGTATGGTTGACAATAGGGCACCAAGGGTCCGCCTGCGATTCCGCCAAAAACTGTTTCAAGCTGGCGCGCGCCAGGCGATTTTGCCTGTCTGCGCGTTGGGGAGTTTGAAATGGTTTGTCCAGCAATGACGTCTTCACATTTCGAAAATACTCGTCAATTTACTGCATCAATTGAGCCACTGTCAAATTGCTGTTTTTTGCCTTGCCCCAGAAATTTGCCATCACGAATCGATCAAAACGTTTTTCCTCGAATCTGTGCCATATTTTTGTTAACACTATTTTATCCAACATTGCTTGGTCAAAATTCACCGATTCTCGCATTTCAACAGGGATTTTGGATAACAGGCGCACATAAAAATCCATCATGCTTTCGTTTTTGAACATTGCTGCCTGTTCCCACTCAGAGTATGTGTAACTTTTATCAGTGCATTTGAACACTGATGATAATTCCTTTCATACATGTGCATGATTTTCTAAATCTTTCGGTTGAAACAACGTTGTCAGAACTTTGTGGGCATCACCAGTCAACTTGGTTGTAAAAATTTCCAACCAGAAGTGATGCAACAAAACTAGGTTTGGCACTGATAAAGCTGCCATTTGAACAATGTGGTTCCATTCCACAAAACTTTGCACATCCCCCTTGCCCGTGAACGGCGGAATTTTGTCAAATATATGGGGACGTGCCAAATACCAGTTTTGCAACACTTCCGGTTGTACATGTGCCCTTTGAGCAAGCGTCATGTTTTCGGTATTTTGGTGATGCCAAGGGTTGGTTACAGTGGGTTTTGCAATTTTCAAATCAGCATTCGACGCGTTTGACGCGTCAGAGTTGACGTCAACTGTGGCTACGTTTTTTGGAACGTTTTTGTTTTCAACTGACGTTGCAAAGCAACCTAATGCTGCAAAACGTTGCTTCAAATCTTCAAAAGCTGCCAAAAAATCGCGCTCAGACGTGGTGTCTCCTAAAGCCGGTGATTTTGTCAACAAACCGCTGCTGTTTCTGAGATTTGTGTCAGGTTCCAGCTGTACTATGCGGACGTGTTGAACGTTTGAAGTCCATGTCACTCGTTCCGCCAGCTGCTGGCATGCGGGAATGTTGCTCAATTAGTGCTGCAGACGCAAATGCCATGGAGCTGTCTGCAAAACTAGCAAAGTTGAACCGGATGGTGACAATGACGGTTCACTAAACGCATGTGATGGGCGCTGTGTCGGTGACGCCCCTTAATTACGTACTACGCGCCCTCTCACCGGTGACAAATGTGCAAAATCGGCGCCTGTGTACCGCGCTACCGGAAAATGTGGACGTTGTCCATAACGCAACTGATTGTCCTGGAAACGGCAATGCTGCTTGGCATGTAATGTCGCGTCGGGCATCTGGTTTACTGGATGCTGACGTGTATGCCTTGGCGCCTCCGGTGACAGGCTGTTGCGTGACGTCTGGTCGTCCATCGCTGACGACTGGAAAACGCCAGCCAACAGCAACACGGTGAAGACAGCTATGATGACAGCTGTGACAGCGGTTAGATGACAGCACAGTGATGACAGGTTACTCCCCGCAGGCCTTTGCTGGGAAAATCGTGCAGTCACGTCCACCACTTGTGAGTGTCTCGGATGAAGGGAAGATTTGTCGTTCATTCATCTAACCTCCCGATGCTTAGCCGAAGAATGCTTATATAACAGAAAGTAGGATAACATACCACACACGCATATAACACCAAATCTCACACAGAATTGCATGGTACTTGGTGATTTGGTGTACTGGTTGGAGGTGGCAGGCTGGATGGTGGTGTTTTGTGCAGGAAAAATGTGTCTGCCTCAATGTGGACTTAATGTAAAGGCACTGTTTCAGAGGTGTGTATTGGATTACTGTGCATTGACATAGCTGGTTGGTGTGTGGTGAGTTGCCTGATGCATCAATGTTGCTGTTTGATTGTTGAGTGTGTGGGTTCTACTGGTGTTGCTGATTGATAGCCAGGGTATATTTTTATTGACCAGTGTTACTGATTGATGGCCAGAGTCATGTTTTTATTTACCGGTGTCAGTGATTGACAGCCGGCATGATGGTTCGGGTTTCCAGTGTCGTTGCTTGACTGCCTACCTGTTTCCCTCAGTTCCTGGTGTCGCTGCTTAATGGCCGGGGTTAGGCTGTCAGTGTCTGTGTTGGACCACTGACCTGTTTGCCTCTGTTCCTGGTTGCTGCTTTGACAGCCAGGGTTTTTGGGCTGTCGGTGTCGTTGCTTGACAACTGGGATGGTTAGGCTGTCAGTGTCGCTGCTTGACAGCTGACCTGTTTGCCTCAATTCCTGGTGTCGCTGCATGATGGCTGGGGTTTAGGCTGTTGGTGTCTCTGTTGGACCATCGACCCGTTTGCCTCTGTTCCCAGTTGCTGCTTTGATGGCCAGGGTTTTTGCATTTGACATCTTTTGTGTCATGCATGCGCTCTTGTGGCGCGTGGCTGCTCTTGTTGGCAGGTGCTGCCGCAGGTTTGATTGTGGTGATACCGATGTCATTGTTGGACAGTTGGGGGCGGGCTGGTTCACATAGGCTTGAAAAGGTTCAAGCGAGTGTGGTCGCCATGTTGTGCACACGGGAAACAGGGTTCCAGCAAACTGAGTCCATGATGCACAGGTGAGAAACGTAGTTGAGATAAGTTCAGCTGGATTAGCATGTGGACCTTGGGCAAGAGGCGAAGCCAAGTCCACTGAGCCAACAGCCAAAGGAGATTTGCATTTGTGGTGTGGTGTGGTTGTGTGTTTGGGTGGAACGTCGCTCAGCGACAAGGGTCTCAAATGTTAACATCTCATATTCATAGATGGTCAACCTCCGAATGGGACATGAATGATGAGGGAAAATGAGTAAATGAACATCAACTGACCTAAACACCGAAGTGGTCACTACTCAAGATTGGTCGAAACATAAAAGTTAACGGTTCAGACCAATCACTCCAAACCTATCCAACCATAGGAATGCAAGTGTATATAATGTAGTGGACTCTAACTACAACAGCATGTAACCCCCTTATAGATGCAGCATTGGTTTGGATGCATAGTCAGTATAGGTGCATAATGGGTAGGGCATGTGCGTCAGGCAGCAGGTCCAAGTGGCCACAGTGGGGGGGGGGGGTTGTTGGCAGAACAGTCTCACCTGTTGGCGCACAGTCATGTGTGCTGACAAAAACATTTTTGGCTTTCATGTCATGAAAATTGAATATTTGTTATGTTGGACACCAAGATCTCAATCACTTGTTTTGCCTAGGACAAACATAAATTTTGATTTATCAGATATACACAATAAGATGATATTTTTATTGTTGTCACAGTTGTTGTTTCCATCTCCTCCTGGTAGCCATGGTTACGAGACTGCATATAAGAAGTGGAACCAACAACTGTGATGACAAAAAAAATTATTATCTACCGTATTACCTCGAATTAACCTCCCCCCCCCCCCCTTGAATTTACCACCCCCCCCTCGAAATACCCCCTAAAATTTGGTTGAGGAAATAATAAACCCCCCTTCAAAATACCCCCCCCCCCTAAGATTGAGTGTAAAGAGAACATACATGACAAATACTGCAATTTATGATCTGTACAATGCAGAACACATGTTAAAACTGATGATAGAGTGATGTTAGGGTAGGGTTTATGTTTATATACAGTTGAGGCGTCTAATTCTAAAAGTCGACAAGTCCACACAATGTGATTTTGAGTAAATCGCATTTTAAGTTTCCGATCGAATTCCAGGCCCGTGGTGCATGTCCAATTTGGCTCTCTCATGCTTTTCATAAAGTTCCATATGTTAACAATGAAGTGTCAAATTTTCAGCCCCTTCTCTCAACCCTTATGTGAAAAATTGGGTGTCCATAAATTTCCATTCGGTCAGAGCAAAACTGTTTCGGGGAGGGAATTGGACTTGTCGCCTTCTTGCACGCGAGAACATTTTTGTTCCCGGGGAAGCCGAGGCTGCCTTATGGGAAAATTATGGACTCGTCGCCTTTTAGAAATCGGTTCCCATAGTGGACTTATCACATTTCTTGCGTTTTTTCCCCATAAAAAAGGAAGCGGAGGATGGACTTGTCGACTTTTAGCCCAAAACTAAGTGGACTTGTCGACTTCTTGCCCAAACTTTTTGCATTTTTCCCCAAAAATGTCAAATTTGGCACTTTGCCATATGGGCATGTGAGGTCAAAAAATTTATGGAAAATGATGAAAAATGTGCAGAAGTAGCCCCAGATGACGTTTCCGGGCCTAACTCGAAATTTTCATATTTTGGACTTGTCGACTTTTAGAATTGGACGCCTCAGTTATATACCGTATTACCTCGAAATACCCCCATGGGGGTTTATTATTTCGCCAGCAAAATTTGAGGGGGGTTAATTCGAGGGGGGGGGGTTTATTTGAGGGGGGGTTTTATTATTTCGTCAGAAATTTTCGTGAAATTCATAGTAAAGAATACGCTTTTTCATACACAAAAACGGTAATAAACGTGAGAAAGTAGGTCATATTTGGGCTCTAGGTGTATTTACATCTGTACACAAATGAGCGTATAAGTGTAACTGCAGTGCAAATTAGTAGTAATAAATACATCATGTACATTGTTTACATGATGTCCATCATTCAGGAGGGGGGGTATTTCGAGGGGGGGGTTATTATTTCCCCAGCCCATTTTGAGGGGGGGTTAATTCGAGGGGGGGGGGTTAATTCAAGGGGGGGATAATTCGAGGTAATACGGTATGCCTATAAACACATATACGTCTATGTAATTGTTTGATTTTTCTACATCTTAGTATTGGGAATTTCCGAAAATTTCTGGCGAAATAATAGACCCCCCCCCTCGAATAACCCCCCCCTCAAATTTTGCTGGCGAAATAATAAACCCCCTGGGGGTATTTCGAGGTAATACGGTATTGTGTATAATTATTTCATACACAAAAATTGATGTTTGAGTTGAGATCTAACTGTCTGACACAACAAATATTCAATTTTCATGACATGAAAGCCAAATAATCCTTAAAAGAAATAATCCAAAAGTTAATGTCACCAACAAAGTAATTGCCGCTTAACAATGTGGATGTGTCCGTGTATGGCCGCCCATTACGCATCTATATTGACTATGCATTTAAACCGATTCTGCATTTATGAGGGGGATTATGCATATACTGTATAGATGCATAATGGGTAGAATAAGGTGCATGATGGGCCTAGATGCATAATCGGTTGAGATGCATAATGGCACAGGCCACTTGAAATCGTGATTTTGCAAAACTATGAGCTGCATGTGACAATAATTTTGATGCTAATGTAAATAGTAATTGAGTGTATTTGAAGGTTGTTTCCTTTGATGCTATGCTAGCACCAATGCTGGGGCTCTTGTACATCACAAATGAAGGTTCAGTAATGTTCATGTAATTTGCAAGACCTTTGGCTCTGTAGTTGGAGGTTGCACTTGACCATTTCCCTTCTACATTAAATGAGCCACGTATCACAAAATCTTTAAGTGGCAAATCAAAGGATATATCTGAAAAATGTGAGAATTGTGCAGAAAACCAGAGTTGCAACAGTGTATTTATGCTTACATAAAAACTGGGTATTTGGGTATTTATACTTACACTTATGCTTATGATTTCAATAAATACCTGTATGCTTAATTACGCTTTCCTGGCCGAGTTACCTGGGTACTGTGAAAGCGTAAATTTCCTTGCAGATAGCCCTGTTATAAGCTTTTGAGATAACATATAAAACAGACAGGGTGATGTCCAAAAAACTGCAATGAAAATGCAGCTATTCACTGAAAATGGAGACACACATAATGCCGCTGCACAAACTAGTTTACTAACGGAAAACTAAGAATTTGGTAAACTCACTTTTTAGTTTCCTAGCGCATCTGAGTTTACCGGAATGTGTTATTTTCAATCTCCGTCAACTGCAGTTGACGAACAGCTCATTTCGGTAAACTCAGATGCGCTCAGAAGCCGAGAAATGAGTTTACCAAATTCTTAGTTTACCGTTAGTAAACTAGTGTGTGCAGCGCCAATACATATACTCGGGTGATTTTATGTCGTACATTTTTCCCCAAGAAACACTGACACATCGAATGTACTATGTCATAGAGCAAAAAAAATACAAAAATACGTACCGCCATAATTAAAGTTCGTGTAAGGTGGATTTGTTGGCGGAACTCTCCCCAGCAACATGAAAGAATCAGAAATATCTGTTTTGAAACGTTTCACAGACACCCATGAGTATAGATTTGTGCCAATATCACGTAGAAAACCTGCGACATAGGCGGCGTAAGTGCTTGGGCGCTTGTGAATGTTACAAGCAGTCTGGCCGCTGGTGAAACGCGTTGGGGGTTTCAGCGCGTTTCATTCTACGCGTTACACCAGATTTCAGAAAAAAAATTTCAGCAGCCGGAAAACGGAACGGAAAACAGAAAAAATTTGCCTGCGGAAAACGGAAACGGAAAACGGAAACGGAAAATTTGACACCCTAGCATTGAGCTAGAGCACCATTTGTACATCAGTACAAAATGACGGAAATTGAAACCGCCACAGTTCCGCAGTGGGTGGAGCTAGAGGAGTAATATTTTAGGTGAAAACTCAAAACACCTGATATCTGAACCTGTCAAAATTTTATGACTGTAGCTTACCCGGTTACCCCTAGCGCGAATGGCAAGCACTTCCCGGGGACTTTTCAGCCGGACCAAGTACAAATGACTAACGATGGCAAAAAAAGATTCGAAAATTCGAAAACATTTTCGAATTTTCGAATTTTTCCGGAATTTTCGAATTTTTATTTCACCCCTAGAAAAAACACTTAAAAATCGATTTATTTTTCAAAAAATTTGAAAATTTGAAAATTCGAAAATACTTTTCGAATTTTTCAGGCAATTCAAGGCACTCTGAGGTTCAACGTACTAAATACAACGAAAATTGATACGCGGTGCTTATGAAAAAGCGAAACAAAACAGAAAAAAGGTCCAAAAACGTTGAAATGTAAACTACCCTGTAAAATGTGAAATGTCATGCAAAGGATCAATAGTTATGAAAATGCTCTGGAAAAATGGCAAACATATTTGCCATCTTCCACAGCATCTCCATGACTTTAGACACTTTGCATAACATGTGACATTTCACAGAGCATTTTCAGGTGTCTGGGATTGCACATAGGAACTGCACATAATTATAAGTAAAAGAGATTTGATCAAAGGTATACTCCAGCGACATTACACTTTATAATGTAACCTACCATATCCCATCTGAATAAAAGAACAAACATAAAAATTTTTCATCATATTAATCAAATTGCTTTGATAAATATGATGAACATTTTTTTGTTTGTTGTTTTATTCAGATGGGTTATGGTGGATTTCATTGTAGGTGTAATGTCGCTGGAGTATAAGAGTGGTTTTGAGTATTGGTTTGAGAAGTACCCATATTTCATGCAGTTAGCACTGTATGCACTGAGTATGCCCAGTGTGCTATACTCGGGCGAAATTACACCCTACATTTTTCTGGTGGTAACACTCCATCATGACGTCATAACAGCAGTCCGCAGTGAACTTACGGCTGACTGAACTGGTTCGGAGTCAGGATGAAATGGAGTGCAGTGGTGAATCAGTTCACAAGTTTTCAGTTGGCTGTCTGCCAGCCAAAGATATAAATCATATCTATTTGTAGATTAGCATGTCTGCCAAGTATAGCCACTTCCAAAACAGTCCAAATTCTTTGTTTAAAGCTTCAGATTCAATATTTTTCCAAAAAAATTCGAAAATTATTTGAAAAAATTTGAAAAATGGCCAAAGAAATTCGAAAATTGCCAAAAAAGATTCGAAAATTCGAAAATTCGAAAATTCGAAAATTCGAAAATTAAATTCAAAATTCGAAAATTAATTTCAGGAAAAATTCGAAAATTCGAAAATTCATTTTGGAAAAAACACTTAAAAATTTAAATACTTTTTTTTGGAGGGTTTGCCATCGTTACAAATGACAGTGAAAGCTCAAAATAAGCTCATAATAATCATTAAAATAATCATTATCAATAATCATTTCTCCTTTAAAATAAATATGTAAAATAGTAATAAAATAAAATAATAAAAAATAATTATGTAAAATTACGTCGTAAAATTAATTACATGATTGTGGATGATGCTACATGTCTAAAACAATTTATGGATAATATATGAATCAATACATTAATCGTGTCCAAGAATGAGTGTTATCAGCCACAGCCAGAGTGAAGTGAAAAATTCAATTTTTTCATTTTGTTTGGCAATTTATGTTAGGGCAGTGGCCAACGATGGAAAAAACACAGAAATTGAACACAGAAACTCATTGAGTTTCTGTGTTTTTGTTTTACACAGAAACACGGAAACTCATAAATTTTGAAAAACTCAAAACTCAAATGAGTTTTTTTTTGGAGAACACAGAAACACAGAAACACGGAAACACAGAAAAGTTTTTTGAGTTTTTGTGTTTTTTTCAGCGAAGTGGTTGAATGCACATTAATTCAGTTAAACTAAAAAAGATAAGATAAGCATGTATAGTATGTAAATATGTACATAATGTATTCATATTTTATAATGGTACAAAAAATAAATTCAAGATGGCATGCACATCTCATGGTGGATTTGACAATTTAAGTTTCAACATTTAAGTATACCTTATTACCTCGAATCAACCCCCCTTGAATTAACCCCCCTCAAAATGGACTGGTGAAATAATAAGCCCCCCCCCCCTCGAAAAAGCCCCCTCCAGGATGATGTACATCATGTATCCAGTGAACATGATGTATTTATTACTACTAGATTGCATCGCAGCTACACATAGACTGTACTAGGTTGTGTAGCTATCTACATGTTTATTTCAAACTAGCAGGATTCTCTCCGACCTTCGGTCGGGTTTTGTGGTTCTCTACAATTAATACCATTGGAGAAAATATGATACTTTAGTTAAGTTTGCCCACATGCTAGGCATGTGTTTTGAATTGCAGTATGTAATGTACCAACAATAACAAGACCAATACCAAAGATGCAATGTTTTGGAATGGATTTTTGTAAACTTGGTTGGTAAAATGTAAAACTGTTAACTGTAAAATGGTTGGGCATGAAACTCGGTAGTAAAATGTGGACAGTTTGCGATTTGGTATGATGGTGTGCAGTGTGCATTCTGTGTGGTATAGGTTTTGTGATATGATAGTGTGGTTTTTGCAAGGTGTCAAACTTTGTTGTAATCTTCAATTGGTTACATTTGTGCTTTGCTGTTCTTTTTGTGTTTGTAAATCCTTGTGGTATTAATTGTAGAGAACCACAAAACCCAACTGAAGGTTGGAGAGAATCCTGCTATAGGTACCCACTACTCAGAGGCTTGCAAAAACTGACACCCCAATGGGGACCCCCCTCCAAATGGCACCCCCCGGGGAACCCCCCAAAAGTGGCACCCCCTATGAACCGCCCAAAAATGAGACCCCCTAGGGCCCCACAAATATGGCACCCCCTTGGGACCCCCCAAAATGGCACCCCCTGGGGACCCCCCAAACATGGCACCCCCTAGGAACCCCCACAAAAATGGCACCCCCTGGGGACCCACCCAAAGTTGGCTCCCCCTGGGGACTCTCCAAAAATGGCACCCCCTGGGGACCACCCCAAAATGGCACCCCCTTAAGACCCCCCTGCAAAAAAAAATATAGCACCCCCTGAGGACCACCAAAAAATGGCACCCCTGGGGACCACCCAAAAAATGGCACCCTATGTGGACCCCCTTGAAATGGCACCCCCATATGTACCTCCAGAAAATGGCACCCCCTGGAGACCCCCCAAAAATGGCACCCCATGGGGACCCCCTCTAAATCCTGTAAGCACAGCCCCTAGTTTGGAAACTCCTGTAAACTCAGCCCCTAATTTGGAAACTCCTATACACTCAGCCCCTAACTTGCAAACTCTCGTAAACTCAGCCCCTAACTTGCAAACTCCCATAAACTCAGCCACTTATTTGTAAGCTCCCATAAACTCAGCCTCTAATTTGAAAACTCCCATAAACTCAGCCCCCAATTTTGGAAACTCCTGTAAACTCAACCCATAATTTGGAAACTGCTGTAAACTCAGCCCTAATTTGGATACTCCAATAAACTCAGCCCCTAATTTAGAAACTCCCATAAACTCAGCCCCTAATTTGGAAACTCCCTTAAAATCAGCCCCTAATTTGGAAACTCCCATAAACTCAGCCCCTAATTTGGAAACTCCCGTAAACTCATTTTCAGGTTTATGGTAATGTAGTGTGAAAATGGTATGAATATTTCAAAAAATCACTATCATCAATCCACAAATGCATCAATTCACAATTTTCAATTTTTTAGCCCCAAGGGTTAGACTTAAAAGGTTATGGTAATGTAGAGTCAAAATGAAGTGCATATTTCAAATCAAGGCAATCAAAAAGCCACAAATGCATCATTTCACAATTTCTAATTTATTAGCCCCATGGGTTCAATTTAAGGCTTACAGTAATGTAGAGTTGAAATTGAGTCATTTCAAATCAGTGCAATAAGAAACCTGCAAAATGCATCATTTTACAAATAGAAATTTTTGGGTCTAGGGGTTCAATTTCAGAGTTTTAGTAATGTAGTGTCAAAATGGAGTGCATATTTGAAATCGCTACAATCAGAAACCCACAAATGCATCATTTTATGATTTGAAAGTTTTTGGCTTAGGGGGTTCATTTTTATGGTTATGGTAATGTAGTGTCAAAATGAAGTGCATATTTCAAATGAGTGCAATCAGAAACCTGAAAATGAATGATTTCACAAATTGAAAGTTTTTGGCTCCAGAGGTTCATTTTCAGGGTTATGGTTATGTAGTTTTCAGGGTTATGTAGTGTCAAAATGGATTGCATATTTCAAATCAGTGCAATTAGAAACCCACATCGAATCATTTCACAATTTCTAATTTTTTAAGCCCTGGGCATATTTGAAATAGCTACACTCTGAAACCCACAAATCCATCATTTTATGGTTTGAAAGTTTTTGGCCCAGGGGGTTCATTTTTAGGGTTATGGTAATGTAGTGTCAAAATGAAGTGCATATTTCAAATGAGTGCTATCAGAAACCCGAAAATGCATCATTTCTCAAATTGAAAGTATTTGGCCCCATGGGTTCATTTTTAGGGTTATGGTAATGTAGTGTCAAAATGGAGTGCATATATCAAATTGGTGCAATCATAGACCCAAATTTGAAATCAGTGCAATCAGAAACCCAAAAATGAATGATTTCACAAATTGAAAGTTTTTGGCTCCAGAGGTTCATTTTCAGGGTTATGGTTATGTAGTTTTCAGGGTTATGTAGTGTCAAAACGGAGTGCATATTAGAATTATGGGATATTAGGGAGTGAATCAGTGCAATTAGAAACCCACATTGAATCATTTCACAATTTCTAATTTTTTAAGCCCTGGGCATATTTGAAATCACTACACTCAGAAACTCACAAATCCATCATTTTATGATTTGAAAGTTTTTGGCCCAGGGGGTTCATTTTAGGGTAATGGTAATGTAGTGTCAAAATGAAGTGCATATTTCAGATGAGTGCAATCAGAAACCCGAAAATGCATCATTTCTCAAATTGAAAGTATTTAACCCAATGGGTCCATTTTGAGGGTTATGGTAATGTAGTGTCAAAATGGAGTGCATATATCAAATCAGTGCAATCAGAAACCCAAATTTGAAATCAGTGCAATCAGAAACCCAAAAATGCATCATTTCACAAATTGAAATTTTTTGGCCCCAGTGGTTCATTTTCAGGGTTATGGTAATGTAGTGTCAAAATGAAGTGCATATTTCAAATGAGTGCAATCAGAAACCTGAAAATGCATCATTTCTCAAATTGAAAGTATTTGGCCCCATGGGTTCATTTTTCGGGTTATGGTAATGTAGTGTCAATGGAGTGCATATATCAAATCAGTGCAATCAGAAACCTAAATTTGAAATCAGTGCAACCAGAAACCCAAAAATGCATCATTTCACAAATTGAAAGTTTTTGGCCCCAGTGGTTCATTTTCAGGGTTATGGTAATGTAGTGTCAAAATGGAGTGCATTATGTATCAAATCAGTGCAATTAGAAACCCACAATGCATCATTTCACAATTTGAAAATTTTGGCCCCATTTTGGGTTCAATTTCAGGGTTATCGTAATGTACTGTCAGAATGGAGTGCATATTTCAAATCATTGTAATCAGTAACCCACAAATGCATTATATCACAATTTATATTTTTTAGCCCCGGGGGCCTCACTTAAGGATTATGGTAATGTTATTGTTAACTCCCATAAACTCAGCCCCTAATTTGGCAAACACCCATCAACTGTACTCCCATAAACTCAGCCTCTAATTTTTAAACTTGTGTCAACAGCCCCTTATCTTTAAACTTCTGTCAACTCAACCCTAATTTATCAACACCCATCAACTCAACCCTGAATTGTAAACTCAGCCCCTAAAAACTCAAGTCAACCCCCTATACATGTGCAATTGCATTCTTGGGAAGCAACTTTGCCATCTACTAACCCTGTTTGTCAAGATTGTGGATCGTGTTTGTAAAGGGCATTTGTACTAATAAATAGTGACTGCATTGTGTGCAAAAACACACACAAATCGGGCACAATGAGGCCTGTGATTGTGCCTCCTATCTTTTGCATTGAAGCATCCTTAGCGTGCAGTTCTCTCGAAATTGTATAGGTGGAGATATATCCTGTTTGTATGCATTTATAACCTGTTTTGGGTATGTAAATGCCTACTATTTTCTACGATCCTTACAAAACTTTCTGATGAAATAATTAACTCCCATGGGGGTATTTTGAGGTAAATGGTAGTTGTAGTTCAAATCAATTCCGTAGTCTTCCATACAGCGCACATCCATTGAAGAATTTTGGAGTACTGCATAAATTGTCGTTTCTGGGCATTTTGTTGCTGGTGTTGTGATGTTGACATTGTCCTCATTGTGGACATTTTTATGGACTTTTTTGACACTTGAATGAATACACAAATGTTATGTGGGGTTAAAACGTGTGTAAAACCAATATTTTATAAGAAAACCAGATCGAAATTCTGTAAATCGAAATTTTTGGGGGGGAAACTCAAATTTTTTGGAAAAAAACTCGAGTTTTTTAGAAAAAACTAAAAAAACTCGAGTTTTTACAAAAAACACAGAAATAAAAACAGAGTTACTCAAATTTTTTTCAAGAAAAAAACTCAAAACACAGGTATTCATTTTTGAAAAACTCAAAACACAGAAAGTGTTTTTTTTTGGAGATTTACCCATCGTTGGCAGTGGCATGAAACGAATTTTTCATTTCATGTCAATGATTGCATGCGACCATTGATGTAAAATATAAAATAAGTTCCCTGATGTAAAATGTGAGATGATGACATAAAATGATGACGTAAAATGAAATAAAATGATTAAGGTATTGATTCACATATTATCCATAAAAAACTGGAGACCTGCAGCATCGTTTATGCTACATGACACTTTACAAAATCACAATGTTTTGTATTAAGTGTGGGGATGTAGGAACTGGTATGACATTGCGTGACAATGACTCAATTAATGCAAAACTCAGGAACCAAGAGAGCACGACTCCAGGAAAAGCTCCAAGCAGCAGCACACCGAGCGAGGACACAGTGATTCGCGGAGATCGAAAGATCGCAAGACTTCTGGCAAAGATCGGGATTTTCGGCGCAGAAGATCTCATCATGTCTTTGGTGGAGACGGTGGCCGCCGAAGTGGCCGGTCAGAAACCAAAAATTCTGAGGTTGGCGCTGGAAACTCGCGGAGCTACCGTGAGCGGTGAGATGGGGGGATGTCACAAGCACGCCTTCTCACACCAATCTATGCAACTTGGGGGCGGCCGACGAGAAACACTTTTAGCGGTTTTACTATGTATACTTACTGTATATAGGGGTATGATATTGAAGTCACATCAACTATGCCCGAATGTTACACTTGACATGGTCCGGAAGAATCCTGCCCTTGCCCTTTGGTGGCAAAAAAGCGGGTTACTTACGGGCTATATCGGGGGAGTAGTAGGCGGGTGGGATAGCACAAATATGAAACATTTCATGCTTGGAACGCAGCTACGGAGAAAATCGGGCAGGGAGAACAGCGGGTTCGGGCAGGCACGTGGTCAAGGTACATATGGACGCGGAGAGTTCACGTGATATCGAGGCTTGGGCGGCGGGCGCGGCTGCCAATACGACAAATCTCGGCGCTAGCTCTTCTAGCAGGAACTGGTACGTGTATATGGGTATCCTCAACACTGATTAGCTATCAAACAATTGACCAAGGGGCAAAAGTGATTAGGCTCAACCTAGGATATCTTGTACACGGTAACACAAATGCGCTATCCATGTGCAGATGCACATTTGGAGTGTGTGGGAGGCTGACTGAAGTAGGCAGAAAATGGGCAGTAGCAGTAAGGCGGCATGTTTTTGGAGTTTGTGATATCGTTTTGCGTGCGGGAAACTGTCTCACAATTAGGGTGTCAAAAAATTTTTTTACGGAAAGCGGAAACGGAAAAAAAATTTCAGCGGCCGGAAAACGGAACGGAAAACGAAAAAAAATTTGCACTTGGCGGAAAACGGAAACGAAAACAGAAAAAAACTTTCAGCGACCGGAAAACAGAAAAAGAGGCTGGAAAAACAGAAACGGAAAAATCAAATTTGCATGGAAATGGAAAAACTTGCTGAAATTTTGACAGAAAACGGATAAAATTTGCTGAAATTTTGCTGGAAGTGGAAAAAATTTGCAGTAATTTTGCTGGAAACAGAAATTTTTTTTACATAATTGACAATCTGCATGAATTTTGACCAGTTTGGCTGATCAGAAAACAGAAAGTTGAGCCAGAAAAAGGTAAAATGAGGCGGAAAAATGGAAAATTGTCGCGGAAAAATGGAAAAAAGATGGAAAAACTAGAAATTGAGGCGGAAAATGGAAAAAGGCGGAAAAACTGAAAATTTAGCTGGAAAACGGAAAATGAGCCGAAAAACGGAACCGGAAAAAAAAATTGCCGGAAAATGGAATGGAAACTGGAAAAAAAATTTCAGCAGCCGGAAAACGGAATGGAAAATGGAAAAAAATTGCCTGCGGAAAACAGAAACGGAAAACGGAAAACAGAAATTTGACACCCTACTCACAATGCTATGGGGGCTGAGAACATGGCTATGTCGCAAAAAACGCTTGGGTAAAAAACCACACAAAAATAAAAGAAACAAGCGCAACAGTGAGACACACCAATGCACAACGCACTACATGACAAACATAACAATCCCGATTGGAAGCACCAGCAATCCACAAGATGGAGGTGCAAATCACAAACATGGAACGGGGACACAAAAGCAGCAGGAAATGGGTAGAATCACAGGGATACTGAAAAAACAAAAACCTGAGGCAAAAATAGGGGGATCAAAAGGGACAAATAGGGACAGGACAAAGCGGGGAGTGCGATGGGGGAAAAGAATGACAATATTCTTTCAAAATGTAAGATCTGCACGGAAAAAGCATGAGCAAATCGCAGATATGCTAAAAGATGGACGCTATGATGTGGCCATCCTAGGGGAAGCGAATGTCAGAACGTGGTTGGAAACTGTGGAATCACCAAAGAGACTGTGTACACTGTGTACAGAGACACCAAACCGTAATGGGAGGCTTCTTAAAGGCTGGATTTCTGCAATGGACATGGGAGTTTTGGACAATAAAACAGGGCAGTGGTGGACGTTCGAATCGGGACATACTAAGATGAGAATTGATCACTGCTTAATGGACAATCAAGCGGATATGGCGACGGCTGAGATCAAAAACTTAGGACATGGAAACAGCCCTTTAACGTCTGATCACAGTGGACTGGAAGTGGAATTATCTGTGCAGTCAGGTGGAGTAGAGGGAGAAAAGACAATGCCTACATCTAGGAAGTGGTCAATTAGAGGAAAGGATAAATCCACAAAATTCCTGCTAGAGATCGAGAATGTCATTGACCTGACTGATCCCCCATCCAGCTATGACGCCCTGCTTGAATTTTTACAGCAATGGGTGAAGTGCTGGTTTGGGGTCAAACAGCAGAAACTGAAAAAGAAAGAAACAAAGTATGGCAAGAAGATACGAGAGATCAAACGAATGCTCAAGCAGAAGAGACGAGCTCTCCATGAAGGTAGACTTGGTATATCAGAATACCGAGAATACTGGAAAATGGGACTTGGAGACATCAGACAACACAGCTAGCTGCACATGATGACAAACTGGAGCAGATTATGGAATATGAGCTACAGTACGGAATTGAGAACACTAATATGTACAAAATGGCTCAGAAACTACGAGAGGCTGATGTTAAGTACCCAATGCTCAAAATTGGAAATAGACCATGCAAAGACGACACTGAACTGAAACACGTTCTAAATGAATTCTGGAAGAGAATACAGGCACCAAATCCAGCAAAAGCAAATTTTAGAACTGACCGTGAAATGATAGGAATAATCGACAAAGCCCTGGCTGACAAATTGGACAATGAAATTTCCACCACAGAAACCAGAGAAGCCTGCAAGCGACTTAAGCTGGGGAAGTCGACTGGTACGACAGGGATATCGCACAGGATGCTAAGGATGCCGGGACCGAAACTAGTTGTCATGCTGAAAAATCAAATGAATCAATGGTTTAGCGGGCAGGAAAAATACCAAGACAAGCACAAACATGCACACTCATCCTTCTACACAAAAATGGCTCAAAATCAGACGTTAATAATTACAGAACAGTCGGGATACAATGCAACCTCCTCAAACTGTACTGTTCCATCCTTGATAAACGACTGATGGACGGATATGAATGCAACAATGCCTTTGGAGACATGCAAGCAGGATTCAGAGCGAACCAAAGAACAACAGATAACCATGTGATATTGCAAGGGTGTTTGGCTGAGACAAACCGGTTGTCAGCATGTTTCGTGGATGCAGTGAAAGCTTTCGACAGGGTACAGCGGGAATGCCTATGGGTGAAACTAAGAGACTATGGATATGGCAAAACTTTGTGCAGGGCGATAGAAAGCACCTACAAGGATCAAAAATGCAACCTGCAGTATAACGAAGTCTGCACGGATGAACTTGACTATCCGCTAGGGGTGCAACAGGGATGCTGCCTTAGTCCAACACTGTATGTGCTGTACATGGCCGACCTAAGAACAAAACTGGAAAGAAGTGGACTGGGAGCCAAGCTAGGAAATGAGAGAATACTGGCTGGGTTCTTCGTAGATGATGTGGTGCTCATGGCAAATAGCGACGTCGAATTGCAGAAGATAATGGACATTTTTACAGATTGGAGTCACGAATGGGGGATTGGGATCAGTGAACAAAAGAGCATGATCCTGCACTTCAGAAGGAAAGCAGATGCAAACAGGGAGTGGAACCTAGGGATCGGGGCAGATGGAAAGAGGCAAATTATAAGAGAGTGTGATGAGACTAAGTATCTAGGTATCCTTCTGTGCAGTGGTCGTGATCCATTTCAAAAACAAAAGAGCAGATACATGGACAAGTTGACAAAAGGAAAATTCCTTGCAAAAGAGGTAACAAAACACAGCCAAAGACAAATATGGGTGCTTAATATGCATGGCGTTGAAATAACAGGACTCTCAAAAACTGTGCTTAAACAAATGACGGCTTCACAGATGGGACTCTACCGTCAGGTGGGAAATGTAGGGAAACACATCTCAAACAAATTGCTGGGAATAGACTGGAATATTAGGACAATGGAATGCTGGTACAAATACAGCATTAATAGGTACAATGACTATCTGAAATCTGACAAAGCCACGAAAATGACAAAATTGGCAGCAAAAATCTGGGGAGAACAGAAAGGGTCAGCGGGAGAAACACGGAAAAATTCACTGGAGGGGTGGGCAAAAACAGCAAAATCAGAGATGAACCTACGAAACACGGAAACGCTGGGGAAAGATAGAATTTTAACCGCCTGTAAGCACTACGGGTGGGAGATTGGACTGAAACCACAAACAAAAACAACAAGAAGTATACAAAAAGAAAACCAAGTACTAAATGAAATTACACCACTATTGCCAGAGACCCTACAGGTGTCGGAGCATAGATGGTTTGCCAGGAGACATGGCTGGTTACCAAATACACAACAAATACGCTTTCAGCATAACAATATAAGACAATGGAATAACTGTCCATTGTGTGAATCCCTGGGGTGGTGATTTTGGATGACAATGTCCCATTATCTGGGACAATGTCAGCATCCGACGGTGACACTCTTGCGCACAGCATGGGCTAGGTCAATTAGTGAAGACTGTTGTAGCCGACGGTGTGGCTCAGATATTGCTGCGCCCGAGGCGGAGGCAGCATTAGTGTCGCGACAAATTAGCCATAGCATTGCGAGACAGATTCCGTGCACGGTCTTTGATGCCACAGTATGCCATAAAATGTGTATTGATGCATCGCAACACCTGGGTAATCTAGCCAGTGTACTGGAAAACTGGGGGGAATGCAGCGAAGGTTCATCGTTCGTGAGCGGGAACCCCGGTCAGCCAGTACTCTGACTCTGGAAAGCAGAAGAACCATGTACACCTACACTGTACAAAACTGTATCAATTTGCAAGGACTTTCACAATTTTGAGGTTATTAGTGTGCGACACAACAACGCGCGATGTTGATGATGCTTTTCTGGTAATGGTGTCAGTGATGGAAAGTGAAAAATGGTTATAAATGTGACTCTTGGAAATCTCTAATGATGAGTAAAATGAAGTAGGAGACATTGAGCAATTGAGAAATATTACATTTAACAATTCAATCCTGGAAAACAAAATTTAGCAAACCAGATCTCAAAAATGTCAAAAAGTTGGAAATACTCTGGAATAACAAGAGGAAAGTTCTGCACAGAAATTGGACTTTTGTGACTAATTTGACTTTCTGATGATGATTATGATTTTCACTTAACATCAGAATATAGCTTGTGAATTTTCCTTTTATTTACATTTTTTTGCTCAAACGCTGTCAATTGTTTTTAAGCATGGTCAAACCCGGGTTGTGGGGTGCTAGAGTGCTTTGTTTTTTGGTGTTTTTGGCAATGTTGTCTGCCGCTCACTCTATAGTAATGTTGTAAGTAGCTTAGGTGTTTTCTCTATATTTTCCCTCACCAACTGTGTTTACAATGCACACCAAAACTCACCTATTAGGACCGCAAATAGGAGTAGTTGATGGGTATGAATTGTGTATTTTACTTGCATTTGGCTTTTGTGGTCTGAGTTAGGGTGTCAAAAAAAATTTTTTACGGAAAACGGAAAGGTAAAATTTTTTCACTTTACTGAAAACAGAAAACGGAAAGGTAAAAAAAAAATTTCTGCCGGAAAACAAAAAACGGAAAGGTAAAAAAAAATTGTTGGCCGGAAAACGGAAAACAGAAAAATGAAATGCCGGAAAACGGAAAACGGAAAGCAAAATTTTCACGGAAACAGAAAAAAATAAAGTGAAATTAACACGGTAATAGACAAATTTGCAGAAGGAAAACCTGCATGCAGGTTTGTCTGTTTGGCTTTGATTGTTTTAAATGCGTACTGTTTGCACTTGTCTGCAGCCCAGCAATTTTGGGAGCAGTCATAAAATACCATTTAAATGTGACAATAAACAACATGAATGAATATGAAGAAAATGAAGGGGAACGAAACCAGTTGGCTATGATAATAAACAACATTTACGTCGATAACTTCATCATGAGTGTCATGAATGAAGTTGAAGCTTTAGAACTATATTACAAAGTCAAAGCTTTATTAACCCATGTTCTATGAACATGAGGGAATGGCTGTCAAACTCCAGATCAGTCATGAATGAAATAGCAGAAAACGACAGGAGTCCAAAGGTGAATAAAATTGTCGCAGTAATGGGCATGAAATAAAATCACCGAAGAGAAATGCTGGCAATATCAACACCTAAATTGCAAATTGACAGCATCACAACACCAACCAGACAAAACTTGAAAAAATTATTGGTGTCAGCATATGACCCAATTGGGTTCACAGCACCTGTTTCACTGACCTTGAAATCCCAGTTGTCAATGCTGCTCCAAGAGACAAAAACAACACAATGGGATGAGCCAATTGAAGATAATTACAGATTGGAAAAACAATGGAAAAATGCCAGAAAACGGAAAATCGAGCCAGAAAATGGAAAAATGGCCTGGTAAAACGGAAACAGAAAGGTAAACATTTTTCAGCCAGAAAACGGAAAAATGGGCTGGAAAAACGGAAACGGAAAGGTAAACAATTTTCAGCTGCCGGAAAACGGAAAACGGAAAGGTAAAATTTTTTCGGCTGCCGGAAAACGGAAAACGGAGAGGTACAAAAATTTTCCTGCGGAAAGGCGGAAATGGAAAACGGAAACGGAAATTTGACACCCTAGTCTGAGTCAAGTAAACCTATTTGATTTGATCATCCACAATCATGTGATTAATTTTACGACATAATTTTACGATGTCATTTTATGTCAAATTTACACTGAGCTGTAATCGCAGCTGCAATTTTATTTATATATTTAGTTATTTCGAAGTTTTTGGCTGGCTACCAACTTCACATAAGGACTTTGATAAAAAAATGTCACATGCTGAAATTTTAGCTAATGTGAATGTCACAAGCGCAAGTCGGGCCCTTGCGCCGCCTATGACCTGCGATATACTCTTTACAGTTATAAATGACTGTTCCAGTACATTGTAATACATATTAAATATTTGGATTAATTTCAAAAATATGCAAATATGCAAAAAAAAATAATAAACAGATGGGGTGTTTGGGTAGAGGGAGTAGTAACACTTTCACCCACAACCCCCCCCCCCCTAGGGCTCGAACTCGACTGGACTCGACTCAACTCAACTCGTTACTCGAGGGTAAAACAGGGTACCGACTCAACTCAAAAGACTCGATCGGCAAAATATGGCCCTGACTCGAGACTCGAGGTTTTAGCCAGACTCGACTCGAAATTTTGGCAAATTTCAAGTCTGGGTTCCCATTGAATAATGTCCAAAATATTCAATTTTGATATGAATTTTTTGACATGCTTTTCAAAAATTTGCGCATGAGTGCACACAATATGCATGATATATCATTGATTGGCTTGGGATGTATTGAATGATGTTAAAGCTCAAGTTTCTTATTGCCAATAGTGCCATGTTGTGGTGCCTATGAAAGGGCCAGTGTAATGGCATGAATCTGTTTGTGTAGATAAAATTTCTGTGTGTGGTAAGTAAGCCCACACCATTTATTCACCATTACAGGGGGTAAACAAACACTCCCATTAAAAAATACTAGATAAATCTCTGGTTGTAGTTAATCATCTTCATCTTCATATCATCTTTTGTGAATATAAAAAATACTTCTTTCTGACAAGGGACTTTCCAATCATTGCCTGACATTGGCTTTATGTGTGATTTACCAGGTGGTTTACGGATGGCATTTTTCAATGGTTTTTCTATTAAAAATATTGTCGTTTTTATCATAAAAACCAGATCATAAAAATATGTTGTATTTCCATTGCTAGACTGGTTTTATTTTTGCAACTTTATTTGTGCAACATCAAGAAAGTGAACATGTAAGTTATATTTTCACTTTATTTTTATAGTAAAATAAACTGTTGGCATTTAGACTCCATTAAGTGTGTGTGACAAAAATGGTAGAGAAACAAGTATCTGAAATTTCTGCAAGCATCATGCCAAAAAGTAACGCTTCTGACTCGACTCGAGACTTGACATTTTTGCCTGACTCGACTCGAATTTTCACTGGCTCATCCGACTCGACTCGCCGACTCGACCGGAAAAATTTTTGGGTTGCGACTCGAACTCGAGTTTGAAAAAAATCGAGTTTCGAGCCCTACCCCCCCCCCCTTTATACACATCTCACATGAATGTACAACACTATGGTTTAGATAGAGAGATAACAGTCACAATTAAGGAATCTTTATTGACAAAAATTAGAAACGTCACCATCAACAATTTCTTCGTCACTCTGTTTAAAATATGTCACAAGATGTCCTCCTTCCGGATTGCCAATGCAAAAATCCTTCCATTCAACAAGATTTAACAATTGACTGTGCACCAACAGACAAGAATGCCCATTGGACCAGTCGTATGGGTACCAGGTGTCGAATGATTTCACTGGAATGGTCAAAAATGTATGTTATATGAAGCTGATAGGTATTGCAACATTTTACGCAAAATGTTTATTGAATTCAGTTACTCTGAAAGTAAAGAATCAATTTATAAGCACACCTGAAGTTCCTGCAATTTCAAATTGACAATTTTCTCCAGTGAACCCAGGCTCACATGTACATGACGGTGTATCAGTCGAAACCAGAGTTGCCAAGTGAAATCTACCATAGTTCCTCAGAAAAACCTCCCATGAATTGTGATTTGTGATCCTTGTTATGCAGAACAGATGTTAAAACAATAACAGACACATTTGGAAAGAATTTTTACTGTCTGTATACTTATTCTGCCTTATTATTGTATTTTTCGATATCTGAGTATGTTACAAGCAATGGACAATTTTTTTGAATTTCTTTAAAAAAATTGAAATAATGAATAACATTCCCTGAAAATTAGCTGATTAAATGACCCCCATTTATATCTTATATTGTTATTTATATTTATATCTTATATCTATAATTTATCCCCATTTAATGACCTTGAGGAACTATGTTAGTAAAATTGGAAATGCATCTTTGGAAAACATAAACACATTTTTGTATTTTTTGTGCTTATTTGCAGTTATTTCAGGTCAGACAATCAGTTTGGATTGACTTTAATGCAGCGTTTACACGGATTTCATGGCTACAACAAATCTTTTTTTTAAAGTTCCATAACTCTGGAATAAAGTTCCATATTCATGAGTAAAAATGGTCGAGTATATATCATACTTATAGGTGTATATGTGTGTGTAATTTCAGTTCAATTGGCTTAGTCATTAAATAGTTATGGACCGTTGAATTTTTTTTATTCTGCCGGGCCTTCCGACAGCTTTCCGAGAAATCTGAAAAAACCTTGATTTTCACGCTGCGACAGTGTGACGATCACGGATTGTCGTCACACGCAGAATCTGACAGGACGACAAAGTGGTTGATATTTGATAACAAGACCGATTTGTCATCACACATGTAAAATTTGCAATTTTCATTAAAAAAATGTCTGTGACGACACACATTTTTTGTCGTCACACGAAATCTGTGTAAACGCGGCCTAAATGACTCTATATTATATTTTTACATTTTTATGCAACAGGCGCCAACACATGAATATTTGATCCTTTTGTGGACTTGATCCGATTTGAGTGGCAAATATTTTTTCTGCATTGCATAGTGCCCGGGCATGAAACATGAAGTGTAATGGTTTGAAAATCACTCAAAATCTATCTACCGTAACTGTGGGAATGCATGTGTATATAGTGTAGTGGACTATGACTACAACTTGGAGATGGAGTGCAAATTGTATTTTCGTTTAATAATGAATAAATAAAGTTATCATTTAATAAAGTTGAAGTCACGAGCTTCATTCAGAAAGAATTTAAAGATATGACTCTCATATTCAATATTTATCAGTGTGTATATGGGAAAATGTAACGTGAGTCTCACTGGAACTCGTTAGATTATACCAAGGTAGAATGGGCAAACATATTAACTCCTTGCAACTCGATCTGAGACATCACAATGGCCTCCATTGAAGCAAAGTATCTGACACATAATTGCGTGTGAGTTCGCCGAACATGGGTGATCATCCCATGTAGATCTGTTACGCCAGCCAATTGCGGCACAATGACTATTGTTAAAATAACCTCCCCACATTCCTTTCGATTGCATGTCAGTGTAGGTCTGTGTGGTACCATCATCCAAATAATACCAAATGGTGTACTCAGAAAGTATTCACTATGTATATAAAATATAAATTTGTGTAGATCTATATTTGAACAGTAAAAAAAAAAATTGTTTAGAAGCAATTTGTTTGAACAGGTTTCATATTGAGCAAAAGTACTTTTGATTTACCTGGCAAAGATGTAGAAAAATACCGTATTACCTACAATTGATTACTGTACCTTCAATAAGCGGGTACTTTGTATAGTTTTGCCACATTTTGCAAACATTTTACCAACAGTGAACAAAAATGCTCATTTTATCAAGCTGGAATGTGGCAAAATGGTGAAGTAGCTAACAGAAATTGAAACAAAGTTGTCTTGGTGCCCTTCAGCACTTTTTTTCATTATTGTAAACCATGTTTGGTCGCTTTTTTATGATGTTTTTTTTTGCATTTTGGCATGCAGCCAGCTGTGTCTTATATTGGGGTGTACTTTCACGCAAAGGTGTGCCTTTTATTACTTTCGTCATGTTAAAAAAGGTAAAAGTTATACCTACCTTCAAAAGATGGACACTTGAAATACCCCCCCCCCTAAAATTGAGTGTAAAGAGAATGTGCATGACAAATACCGCAGTTTGTGATCTGTACAATGCAGAACACACGTTAAAACCGATGATTGAGTAATATTAGGGAAGGGTTTATGTGTAAATACAGTTATATATGCCTGTAAACACATATATATCTTTGTAATTGTGTAGGTGGAAATATGGCTAGTCAATCATGCGTAAAAACGTAACGACCGTTTTGTGCAGACCACAGGGAAAACCACCTTGCTGCCAACTCGCTGCCAGCTAGGAGATAACAAGCTGACAAGCATTTGTTTTCTGCAACACTCAACATTTCATTTCATACATTTCATACATAGGTTTGGGTCAAATGAAACTAAACATTAAAACCTTTACCAGTAAAATTGTCAGCGAGCTGGCAGCCAGCTAAGTCATGTGGAAGGTAATTTGTCAGCGAGCTGGCAGCTAAGTGCATAAAAGTTGTCAGCGAGCTGCACCTAATTTTTGCTGTTTGGCAAGCAAGCTGGCAGCGAGTTGGCAGCGGGGTGGTTTTCCCTGTGGACACTCCGACGACTCGAGAACGACCAGACGCGACCAAATGAAGGCCCATGGTGCACAGGGAAGTCACAGTGAATGTGAGGTTTGCTGTGCACTGCAATTCGCCAACGAGGCTGCAGCCCCCAGGACGGTATGCCCGAATGGATACTGCTGTGGCCATGAAACTAATTAGTAAATTTTCCGTTAATTACGTTGATTATCCCCACGCATTTTGTGTTGAATTTCTTTTGCTTAATAAAAATTGTTTCTACCCGCATTTAAGTCAAGTAGACTGGAGTGATTTTTTCTATTTTTGTCAAATGTACTTCTGGACAAATTATTCCTATTTTTCATTTTTGATTAGTTTACATTTCGTTCAAAAAGGTGTAGTGTCTGAAAATGGGCTAGAAAGGTTTTGAAATTTCTCGTTAAGTTAAAGGTGTGCACTTTGTTAGACACTCTTTAGCGCTGCCAGAGATAACAATCGGAAATTTCCTTGACCAGGTGCATTTTATTTGGGATTAGGCAATGGGTGGGAAAGCAGCAAAAAGGCAATTATTGTCAACATGCGTCTACAAGACACATGCAGAGCACAGCATGAAGTGAAGAGCACAGCAGTGCCAATTAAGTATTCCCATCACCCAGGGTGATTGGTGAACTCAAAAGTGCTAGTGTCTTTGTAGCGTGTGCTCATGCCCGAAGTTCCCACCCCTTACCCGGCAATGAAGTAACCTTGAATAAACCCCCACAATGAGCATTTCTTTCAGTGGCCTTGGTCGGGCGCGCCATAAAATGTTTTACCTAGAACGGCGCAAGGTGATAACATAGTGTCACACCACCTGTTCTAAATTGTACTGTAACTATTGAATAAAAGCCCAGTTTATGACACTTACCGCTGAGATATTTTAATTACATCTACGTTTCATTTATTTGTTCATTTTATTTTGGATTGTATTCTGTCATTTCTCTGGCTATTACCTAATTTTTCTTGTGCCTTATATTTTATATTGTTCATTTTCCAGTGATCAAAGTTTTGCCTTATAATTTTTAATTATGATCATTTTGTTGTGTCTCAAAATTAGTATTCAGTTATGATATGGTAGAATTTTGGTGATTATAAAACACACTGATTTTGCATTTTTTACACCCACTAGAGGTTTACAACTTACTTGTGCTATTGTGAATTGACTCTGACTATCGCTAAATAAAGTTCCCGTGAAAATCAACTTGGTCCCCCTGAAGCATACTAACTGCTTTGAATTTTAATTTAATTTTATTAACTGCTTAATTTCGATTTTATTAACGACTGATTGGAATAAAACGCCAGCTGCAATTACGACAGGGATTGGTAAGTTCGGGATTGGTAAGTGTCTGTCCTCGGGAACTTGCCAGGACCCCAAGGGGTACTGGTGTTGTTCCTGAATTGCGTGTAAAATCCCCGTACCATAAAAACAACCATTTATTTAATTACGCACGCATTTAGTGCAAAGGGACTGGAAACACCAATTCTCCGCCGCAGCAATCTGACGAGTGGCGTATTTTGTGGTAAAAAACGGAAACTAGTAAAATTAGTAAAAACGTAAAATATCTGACAATTGTTTGATTTTTCTATGTCTGAGTATGGCAAATTTCCAAAAATTTCTGGTGAAATAATAGCCCCCTCCCCTCGAATAACCCCCCCTCGAATTACCCCCCCCCCCTCAAATTTTGCTGGCGAAATAATAAACCCCCTGGGGGTATTTCGAGGTGATACAGTACATATAGTTTTACAGCTGACATGATGCATACATACACTTTAAACATTCAACTTCTTTCAACAAATCTGAAGTCAAAAAGGACATAACTCTAACAGTTAAAGCAAATTTGTCAGCATCACATTCTTCAAAAATTGAGTTGATGTCAAAAAGAAAAAGTTGAGAAAATGCTCAAAAAAATACACAAAATGCTTAAGATAACGTTGCAATACTTTTTGAATGCACCATGCACCAAGTTCCTGGCTGCAGTGTATCCGTTGCACCGGCGTAGACAAATGTTGTTCTCTCTGAAGCTCCGTCAACATTGCTGTAGTAAAAATCTGTATGTTGGCACCAAATTAAATAAAATATTTGATGGAATTGAAGATGCAAGTTTATTTGCTGTTTTCTGCATTTTTGTTCCCCCTTAATCTCAAACTTTGTTTTCTGATGCCCACCTTTTTATTTTTAGCTGCATGTGGGGACCCCAAACTCTGATTACAGTATCACCTCTAATATAAGGTATACCTTATATTGTTTTCGTCAGATTTTTCCAGCCAAAAGTTATGCCTTACATTAGAGGGTACCTTCAATTATTTTCACCAGATTATAAATAAATTTTACCAACAGTGAACAACGATACAATTCATTTTTTTCAAATTGGAATGTACGAAATACCGTATTACCTCGAATTAACCCCCCCCCTTAAATTAACCCCCCCCCCTAAAATTCGGCTGATGAAATAATAACCCCCCCCCCTCAAAATACCCCCCTAAAATTGAGTGTAAAGCTAACGTACATGACAAATACAACAGTTTGTGATCTGTACAATGCAGAACACACGTTAAAACTGATGATTGAGTAATGTTAGGGAAGGGTTTAAGTGTATATACAGTTGTATACAGTTATATATGCCTTTAAAGACATCTACATCTATGTATTTGTTTGATTTTTCTACGTCTGAGTATGGGGAATTTCCGAAAATTTCTGGCGAAATAATAGACCCCCCCTCGAATAAACCCCCCCCTCGAATTATCCCCCCCTCAAATTTTGCTGGAGAAATAATAAACCCCCTGAGGGTATTTCGAGGTAATACGGTAGGTGGTACAGTATCGCTACAAAATGGCAGAAGTTGACGAAGAGTTATCGCGGTGCCGTTCGGCACCATTTTCATCATTTTCCGCCATGTTTGGCAACCGTTTTTATGATTTTGCGCGTTTTGGCATGCAGCCAGCTGTGCCTTTTATAAGAGGTATGCCTTATATTAGAGGGTACCTTATATTTATTTCGTCGCGTTCAAAATTGCCAAAAGTTATACCTTATATTAGAGGGTACCTTATATTAGAGGCCTTATATCGGAGGTAATACGGTATGTATATTGAGTGTGTGTACCCAATACCTGACCTCAATACACGAACCCGCACTCAATACCCAAAAAAATTTCTGACAGTTCAATCTTTCAAGCAGTTTGGAAGCATTGTGAAACCAACTTCCAGGTGTTTGGTGCAGTTGTAATTTAGACACTTCTAATTGGTCTGTTTCTACTAATTCAGATCTGATTTTATTATGTACCACATGTTTTTATTCACATTTGAAAAATGTGTGCTGACCGTGGCAAAATGAATGGATAAAGAAATACAGAGACTTGATAATTAGGCTCATATTTATCTATTTATCTATTTGCACCAATTTACATTTTATGCACCATATTAACTTACCACAAATTGTATTTCCTACACTTATTACGTATCCATGGAGAATATTCGATTAGAAAAGTGTTCTATAAGTTATTGATAGGTTTATGTGGAATGTTTAGGTTAAAAGGTCAAATATATTATTATTAGGTGTATTAACATAATATTAGGCTCATTCAACTCGCCGTAATTTTCTGATCATTATTATATATACATTTACATGGTCTGCTGGTAAATTGATAAAGTCAAGACTTATAAATATTTATGTGCTACGTATTTACTTAGGCCAGCGTCCTAATAGAGAAATAGTGCCCTGTGTGCAACTAGCATTTACTGTACGTATTTACGAAGCCCTTCGCGTAGGCATAATTGTTATAACCCTGCTCATAAGTTATATTATATTTACTTTGATATTATAATACCCTGCTCAAGCTGAGTATATTATAGACCCTGCTCAATTACAATACCCATTTACCTCGAATAAGTCCCAATTTTGCTAGATTATTCAACATACGTTTCCAGGAAGTGATTATTATTATTATTATTATTATGTTGAATATACCTTATTCTATTTACGTCATTAGGAACAGTTACACCACTATTTACAATTTCCAAACCCTATCATATTAGTTCCAATGTGCGTCAATGTTTTCTGACAAATTGAACCAAATTAGTAAATCGGCCGAGTTTGCCGACTTCGCGCCTCGTAAGATTAATAGTTTTTCTATTAACCCAATTTGTACCTGGTATTTCTTTACCATAATTGTTTGAATGTATGCACGCACAGTATAAGGCAACTGTTTCGGCTAGATGTGTTTATTTGTTACATTTGTGAATTATTTGTGTATTTGTATTAGGAAATTACTGTAGCTGTTTTTCTATACATGATTTCCGTGTCTTAGCTACTTTGGAAGTTTTTACTTCAGTCTGCGGACCCCAAGCTACTGAACGAAAATAAGCTAGCGATAGAAACTTCGAATAGGAAGCTCGCTAGGCTTTGCGCTTTTGTAACACGCTGTATCTGATCGAAATAAAGTACCTGAAACAATTCGAACCCCCTTTTTTCAACACACAACTACAAAATAAACTCAACTTGGCTGTCGACAAGTGGACGTTCGGCTACAACGGGAAATCAACCACTCTAAAAGCCGTTTCTCACTACGGTCTTGGAGTTGCCGGATTCGGTGGTAGAAGACGCTGATTTCGGTGGCTTCATCACATGGCGCAGCGAGCAGGGTGATTGCATGACATTGTGCTATCACCAAGCCGGAACGAACATTGTGCAGCAGTTGGCAGAACTTCAAAAGTCCTGCTGAACATCAATTGGCCTTGGCTGAGCGTTGGCTGTTGATTTGCAGACAGCATTGTGCTAAAGTCACGGCACTCCTGTCTACATCCTGGGAGCGGTTCTACGCTCACGCGCGGAGGACACTGGAGTTCTGACAAGCCTGTCAGGATTTCAGGCAGCTTTCACCAGTGTTCTGGCAAGGTGCTAGACGCTGGGCGGCGCCGGCATTTGACAAGGAGTCATTGTCGGACGGTGGTCAAACTTTCGCTGGACGCTCCTGGACATCTGGACGCCAGTGACCGCTCGCACGTCCTTCCTATGCCAAGGGAGGGTGACCTGACGGAGACAGGATCGCCACAGAGCCACGCTAGTCAAAGGGCTGTTTTTTGGGCATTCGCGGAGGTCCCTCGCTCCACTGGGTAAGAGTGGACTCATACCTCGGAAGTGCAAAAGTAGGGGTATCAGTGTACAAAGGGCTGTAGCTGACAGAGGGCTGTAGCTGACAGAGAGTGGATTTAAAAACCAAGTATTAGGATACTTGGTAGCGTGTAGGGGCTTTGCGGAGCTCCCATCAAATATACACGCTGTGCCTGCTCGGTACCATCAGATCAGACAGCACAAAAGTGCCAGAAATTCTGCATTGCACAGGCGCAATTGCAGAGCAGTGTACAGAAACACTGCCCAGAATCAGAAAGTGCACCAGAGTGCACAGAAACGTGTCACAGGTGACACGGCAAGCGCAGCACTGCGCACAGCGGCACAGGAGCCGCTCAGAGCAAGTGGCCGGCGTGGTCACGGGGCACACAGGCGTGCCAAAAAGAGCGCCAGAGCGCTCAGGAAAAGTGTGTACGGACCCTCTTTGGGCGCACATTGCTGGGCAAATAAATTGTTTATTGTCCAGGTGGATTTGACCGGTGTGTTGAAGTCAACGCGTGTAAACAATCACGTCAGGGGCTTTAGGAACACACCTGGTGCCAGTGCAGTAAAGGTTAACGTGTGAGAACACGTCAGGGGCCTGTAGGACTGCATTGGTATTGTGCGTGGCACAACAAATCCGTGGTGCACAGAGCACTACACAGAAAGACGCAGAGAAGCGTCACAAGCGTCACAGGAGACGCACTATAAAGAGAATCAGTGAAGGAAAATTCATCAGCAAAAATGGTTTCACCAACGGGTCACATCAGAAAGACCCTGGGGCCGGCAAAGCACAGGGTGGACAACAGATTGGCAAGAGAATATGCCAAATACGACCCAGAACTATTTGCGGGAGCAACAAAGGAAGAAAAGAGAACAGAAATGAGAAGAGTGATTGCATCTGTCAAACAGGAGGGTGCAAAGTTGGAAAGTGCAATGACTGCAGTGAGAACTCAATTTGACGCATGGAGGGATGTCGTCAAGGACATTGACGAACCCGACCAGATGGAACAAGAACAGAAGATATACCAAGACTCGTATGAGGAATATGCAAACATGTCAGACTTGGTGACACAGAAAATTGCAGCCATGAATGTGTACATTGAAGAGTTGCAAGACATGATCCAGCAACTGAGCGGAAGTACTATGTATGAAGTCAACACAGCATTCATACAGCAGATGGCTGCACAGATGGCTTTGACAGCTCAGGGAGCTGCTCCGGGGGCCAGTTCAACCAATGCAACCACAGCAAAGAGCGTCAAATTACAGAAACTGGAAGTGGAACAGTTTACTGGGGAAATTGTCAAATTTCGATCATGGTGGCAAATGTTCAAATCCCACATCCACAATCGAACAGATTTGGAGGACATTTCCAAGTTCTCATACTTGAGGAGCTTGCTGAAAGGCTCAGCATTTGGCATGATCAGTGGATTGAGTGTAACCGCAGAAAATTATGCACCCGCAATTGCAATGCTCAAGAAGAGATATGACCAGCCAGTTGTGGTCAGAAACACGCTGATGAGTAATATCATGAAGCTGCGACAGGCCAGGAATACCTGTCAGGATATGAGAATTTTGTTTGATGCAATTGAAAGGCTGCTCCAGCAGTTGGAGTCACTGGGTGAATCAGTAGAACATCCAATGCTGTTGAGCCAGCTGCAACAGAAAGTGCCACCCGAGGTTCTCAGAGAAATCCAGAAAGAACAGGGAACTGAGGAACCCTTGACGGTGGAGATATTCAGAAGGCTGTTTGGCAAGCAGCTAGCGCTCAGTGAGGCTGTACAACATGCACAGCAAACTGAGGCACCAGTTCAGCAATCGCGCCAAGGATTCGGGAATAATCCACGCGCACAGCAATTTAATAATCGATTCCAAGGCAATGGGAATCGATTCAGAGGGCCAGAGAACCCAAGGACCAGCACAGGGAGCATGTCTGTGATCCAGAATGGTCAGAGTGCACCACAGGCTGGATTTATGAATCCTGGGAGGCCGTGTGTGTTCTGCAATGACACACAGCAATTACACTTTAATGATAAGTGTCCAAAGTTCAAAACTGCCAGAGAAAGGAGAGTGATTTTGTCAAAAGCAGAGCGATGCCTGAGATGCCTGCAGAAAGGGCATTACATGAATCAGTGTCAATTTACGAGAAATTGTTTCTATTGCAAGTCCAATAAGCACCACACTGCGGTGTGCCCAGAGAAATTTGGTGACAATAGCAATGGAAACGTTGGACGACAAATTCCAGCATTCAAAGCAAATGGTCAACAGAGTGGCCAGCAATCAGCAAACAATGGCAGAAAGTCTGTGCCGATGGCCGGTCGACCAGCACAGAGCCAACAGAGAAAGGCCACAGTGAATTGTGTCACTGTGGAAGAAGCTGGACCAGAAGTGGTAGAGACAGAAACCATATCCAGCACAGTGGTTACAGAAACAAATACAAAGCAACAGAATACGTCAGTGAACCTGTCAGTAAACAGGAATATGTCAATGCTGATGACGGCCAGAACCGTGATTGAGGCTTCAGAAATGAATACAGAGATGGAGCCTGAACAGCCACCACTACAGATTCAAGCGTTCCTGGACACAGGATCCCAGGGAACGTACATGTCAGAGAAAGTGGCCAAGAAACTCAATTTGAAGAGTACAGGTGAACACCACATCCAAGTGTACACATTTGGAAATGAAAAGCCGCACTATAAAGTAGTACAGCAAGTGGAATTCAGAATGCGGCTTAGAAATGGCCAGAAAGTTGATATGGTGGCTGATGTGGTATTGACGTTGACCACAGAACAAGTCAAAGTGCCTGTGTCAGAACAGGACGAAAAGTACCTGCAGAAGTACTTCCCGGATGAGAGTTATTTTGCAGACGGAATTCCCAAAGAAAAAAGGACAGAGTGCAAGTTCAAGCCAGACATTATAGTGGGCTTGAATTATTTCTGGGACTTGATGTCCAGAAACACCAGCACCACCAGACTTCCGTCAGGATTGTATGTGATTCCATCAGAATTGGGATTGCTGATGGGAGGTGGGCAGCTGACGAGCAACAGAAATCAATGGACCACGGATGGCGCATATCCGGTGGTGGTCAACACAATTGTGCATCAAATTCAGAGAGAAAAGTGGTACGAGGAAGCACCGTTGTCAATTGCTCCTGTACCAAATGTCAAAGACATGGACAGACTGGATACCATTGGCATAATGGACCAGCCAGACCTCGTCGAGGACGATGAGGCCATCAAGCAATTCAATGAGAGTGTACAGAGAAACCCAGATGGATGGTACTCTGTAAAGTTCATGTACAAGCCAAATTTGCATGAACTCCCAGATAACAAAGCAATGGCGTTCAAGAGGTTCAGGTATCTCACCAACAGGCTCAAGAGAGACCCAGAATTACTGGAAAAAATTCAGGCAATCATGAAAGCACAGGAGGAGCAAGGAGTGATTGAGAAGGTCCAAGAGGATATTATGAATGGAAGAAAGTTCCATATATTGCCTCATCAACCAGTGATAACGCCAGAGAAAACTACCACAAAGGTCAGAGAAGTATATGATGCCTCAGCAAAACTGCCAGGCATGCCAAGCTTGAATGAGTGCATGTACCGCGGTCCAGTGATACTACCACAGCTGGTAGGGATGCTGATGCGATTCCGGTTGCATGGAATCGCCCTGGTCGCAGACATAGAGAAGGCGTTTCTGCAGATTAGTCTGCAGGACAGTGACAGAGATGTGACAAGATTTCTGTGGTACAAGGATCCCACGAAACCATCCATGGAGGACAACATTCAGATTTACAGATTTGCCAGAGTACCATTTGGTATAATCTGCAGCCCAGCGCTGCTGGCGCTGACAGTCAGATACCACCTGAATCAAGCTGGCACAGAAAATGCAAAATTAATCGATGAAAATCTGTATGTGGATAATTTGATCCTCAGTGTGGACACAGAGCAGAAAGCAATCGAATTGTACCAGGAATCCAAAGTGCTGTTCACAGAGGCACAGATGAATCTGAGAGAATGGAACAGCAACAATAAGAGCTTTACTTGGCAATTGGCAGAGTCAGATGTGGCCAAGGAAATTGTCACAACAGTCCTAGGAATGAAATGGGACACAGAGGGCGACCAGATGTGGCTGAAAACGCCAAAGACAGTTCAGCAATCACAATTATCAGAAACTGACCAGAAAATCAAACTTCCCACGAAAAGGACAGTTGCAAAGGTGACTGCGGGATGTTTTGATCCAATGGGACTCGTCAGTCCTGTCCTACTGCCAGCAAAGAGATTTTTGCAAATGTTATGGCATTCAGGACCAAGTGCCAAAGAGTGGGATACTCCCCTGTCGGAGGAACAGACAGCAATTTGGCAGCAATTAGAGACAGAATTGCTCAAGGTTGGACAGATCAAGTTCAACAGAAATCTGAATTATCAGAGTAGTGCAGATGCACAACTGCACATTTTCGTTGATGCCTCAGCAATGGCATACAGCGCAGCGGCATACATATGCCAGAAAACGGAAAATGACGGCGGCACATCAAGCCTGCTGTACTCCAGATTGAGACTAGCTCCAAAGAAACCAGAAGTGACAATTCCACGGCTGGAATTGTTAGCAATGTTGATCGGCAGCAGAATGTCAAAGTTTATTCACAAAGAGCTCAAGGACGTCAAATTCAGTCAAACAGTTGTATGGTCAGATTCAACCTGTTGTCTGAAGTGGCTAACAACAGCAAAGCCACTGGCATGTTTTGTCAAGAACAGACTGGATGAAATCAAGAAAATTCAGAGCGAAACAGAGAACATGCACATCAGACACATCGCAGGACTGGAGAACCCAGCTGACATGGCCACAAGAGGCATGAATATGTCAGAGTTGGAAGGCAGTAACCTGTGGTGGAAGGGGCCAGAATGGCTAATGACTGGAGAGTGGCCAGAGCCGAAAGTGGAGCCAGTTACGCCAGAAGTAATGGCAGAAATCAAGAAAGAAGAGCTCAAGTTCCCAAAAGCCAGTCCAATTTACCTGGGCGCCACACAGCAAGTGGTCAGTGACCCAGATGCCAGCAATGTACAAGCTGATGAAAGCAAGCAAAGCAATCCATTGGGAATTGAGATACAGAGATTCTCATCACTGACAAAATTACTGGATGCAACAGTATACGTGATGAGATTTGTGCGACAGATGCACAAAAAGCGCAACAGAAATAACAGTCAGAATGGATTGTCAGAAATCATGGAAAGTATCTGTGGTACAATAAAACCACAGGGAATTATCAGCATTGAAGAAAGAGAGATTGCATTGAAATATTGGATCAAAGTGACGCAACAAAATCATTACAAAGGAGTAGCAGAGATTCTGGCAACAGGCCATAGCAAAGGCAGCCAGAATGGCAAGAAAACAGCTGCAGACCAGCAGTTGATCAAATGGCTCAATGTGCAAATGCATCAGGATGGAATCCTGAAGTGCCACGGCAGAATGGAGCATACAGACCCACAGGAGGTCACAGTGCCACTTATACTGTTGCCAGCAACGGCTACAGTGACTCAGCTGATTGTCAGAAACCAGCATGAGAAGTTGATGCACGCAGGAGTGCAACACACATTGGCAGCGATCAGACAAAAGTACTGGATTACACAGGGCAGACGGGTGATCTACAATGTAACCAAAACCTGCCCAACCTGTAAGAAATTGGGAGCGAAGCCGTACCAGCTTCCACCAATGCCAGATTTACCAGAAACCAGAGTTCAGAGAGCCAGACCGTTCCAGTACACGGGCTTGGATTATTTGGGACCAGTTTGGTACAAAGTGGACAAAGATCACAGGAAAATGTGGATCTGTTTGTTCACATGTATGGTGACACGTGCAGTTCACCTGGAAAGTGTGCTGGACATGACAGCACAGGAATTCCTGAACGCAGTCAGGAGATTCATTGCCAGGCGTGGAAAGCCTGAGGCAGTGATTTCAGACAATGCGACGCAATTCAAATTGACAGAGAAAGTGCTCAGCACAAGCACTGACAAGACCATCAATACTGGAAAGGAATGGTCAGAAATGGTCAAAAGTGGAGCAGTACAGACTTACTGCTCACAGCAACAAATCCAGTGGAACATGACTACTCCTATGGCACCATGGCAAGGAGGAGTCTATGAGAGAATGGTGGGCATCACCAAGAAACATTTCAAGGCAGCTGTGGGGCACAGAATGTTAACCCTACAAGAATTGTTGACACTTCTGCCAGAGGTTGAGGCAGTGATCAACAGCAGGCCAATCTCTTACATCTATGGTGATGTGAAGAGCCTCAGAGTACTGACGCCAAAAGACTTCCTGACAGGGGAAGGTCAGATTGGAGCACCACAGTTTGACACAGACAAAGATGGAGAATTCGTGCCCAGAATGGATAATGCAGCGAAACTGCAGAAATATTGGGAGACAACCCAGCAAACTTTGGATAAGTTCTGGGACTTGTGGCATCAAGAGTATATCCCGAGTTTGAGGGAAAGAACTCAGGTGACGCACAAACATGGCAGATTGACAGCGACTCAAGAACCCAAAGTGAATGAAGTTGTGCTGATTTATGAAGAGAACATGCCCAGAGGTGCATGGAGGATGGGTCGCATTGAGCAATTAGAGCCCAGCAAAGATGGACAGATTCGCTCAGCAAAAGTCAGAACTGCCAACAGAAATGTGGTCAGCAGACCACTCAATCAATTGTATCCGCTGGAAATCAATTCAAAGACAATGGATATCCCAGAGACAGCAGTGACAGTCAAAGTGGATCTACTGGACCCAGCAATTGTCCAGAAATATGTCAGAAATCAGAGCTCGAACAGAGACTCTGTATCAAACCCTGTTCAAAACCCTGCTCAGAGGAACTCGGCATCGGATAGAGTCCTGAGGAGTGCAACAGGGAAAGCCACAGCCACCACCAGCAGTCTGGTGATTGGAATGCTGTGTATGGTGTTAATGCTGACAGGCATGTCAGAGTCAGCAACGCTGAGAGAAGCCGGCAAGGCTTACAGCGAAGTATTTTCCAGAACATACGTTCTGGAAACCTCGACAGTAAGGCCACCATCATTGGCAGCGCATCATGGATTGCCGCCTTTGCCTTCAGAATGGCCACCAAAATCTGTCAGAGAAATGCAGACTTATGAGAGATTCAAAGATGCAATCAAGGATCATCCTGTGGAACAGGTGATCAACTCACAAAGCCAGAAGTATCAGATTTGCACCAGTGGAAGGCATGGACATGCGCTTACAGTTCCTGAAGAAGTGCAGTGCCATATCCCACCAAGGAATTTTGTCAAGGCAATGAAAGTTACACTTTACGCACAGAGACAGATTCCACAGAAAGAGAAAGCATACAGATGCTACATCAGAATCAAAGAGATCATCACACACACCAGTTTCTGGGGAGCGAAAGGCATTACAGGCAATTTTGAGAAATACCAGCAAGTTGGCGTGGTAGCCTGTAACTATGCAAGAATTCACAAGATGTTCAGAGGAACACCTTTGGTGGAAATGGAGCCCAGAGTGTGGACAACCAATCAAACCTTGAATGTGGAATATTCATGGTGTTGCCATGACAAAGAGAATGTTGTCAGTAACTTCTACATGGAAGAAGGAACTGTGGCTTCACTCGATGGAAAGACTGTAATCAGCGACTTGCAAGATTTCAGCCAGTGCAGAGCCATGATGGGACATTGCAGAGACCACAATTATGGAATCACAGTGTGGGATACAGAGAACTTCAAGCATCAATGTGCATATGAGAGAATTGGCAGATTCAAATCAGAAATATCTGGCCAGACAATTATTGTGTCAAAATTGCAAGCAGCATACTCCCACAGCAACAAGACAAAGAGGCCAATTGGCTCAGAATGTGTTCCGGGAGACACATACTACACCGATCAAGGAGGTGTATTCATTCAGTTTGACAGAAGAGAAGATGTGCCTGTGGAATGGGCAATGCCAGGAAAGATAGTGGAGGCAAGAGAGTCGACAATCAGTGGAACATTGTATGCCAGATTGGACGACAGAAATTCTAAGTTTCAGTTCCTGCAACATGTGGTCAGAGAGATGACTCAGGCACAATTTGCGATTGTATGGCATCAGCTATGTCAACTTCGCAAGAACCAGCTGGACATGTTGACTCAGCTTTTCCGCATCGATCCAACATTGGGGATTCGAGCCATGCTGGGAAGACAGGATATTCATGCAGAATGGGCTGGAGAAGCAATTATGTTTTGGGAATGCAAGGAAGTGCAGCCATACATAATTTATCAAACAGGGAAAGTGGGAGAGACATGCTACAAATACACACCAATGAGATTGGACAAAGATGGGCCCTTGTGGTTCAAGAGCCCAGGCAGCAGAGACTTGGTGGAGAAATCACCAGAAGAGGACTGCAGCCACACCACACCGCACCTATACAGAAATGAGCATGGACAATGGAAATCCGCACATGGAATGGTGCATGTCACAGAGACGCCAATTGAAATGACATGGAAAGGACAGTGGCAGGCCTTCACGTTTGACGCGCCTCACCTGTTCACCAACATTGTTAACAGAGCGACCAATTTCATGGATGTCAGAGGCCAGATTCAGAGACTACAGAATTTGGAGCATGTGCAGAACCAGTTGATCGATTACACAGCAGATATGTCATTGGATCCCAGAGTGATCAGAAATTCAATAGAAGGCATTGGAGCTGGAATTGGACAGACGGCAGCAGGAATTGGCAAGGCATATGGTCACTATATATCTGGAGTGTCAAAAGGGTACACCAACTTTATGGGAGGAACGCTGAAAGGACCCTTTCAAGTGATCATCAACACAATCGCAATGCTGCTGGGAATCACAATCCTGATAGCTGGAATCGTAGTTGCAGGATACCTGTGGTACAATTGGAGAATTGCCACAGGGAAGCCAGTGATTCCACCATGCGTATACACATGCATATGGAAATGCATAGTGTGTCCGTTCAAATGCATATGGCTATGCTTCAGAGCCATCAGATATACTATCAATAAATCAACTCAGAAAGAGACCAATTATCCACAGAGGAAAGTGCGCAAGACAGAGTTGAGACCAGCAATCAAGAGGAGAGCCAGATCCAACTCAACACAGTCCGTCAGATTTGCCAGGAGAGCAGAAACAGAGGACAGAATGGCAAAGTCACTATCAGCATACGTTCAGCCAGATGAAAGTTCAGCTGATGAAGGACAAGTCAGAGCCAGGAACAGAGACAGTGTTCACATGCCTGATATCCGCAAATTCACCTCACGCGAACGCGCAGGAAGCGACACGGGCAACTACCTGCTTCATCATCAGGCTAGGTCGGCGTTGGCATCACCAGCAACCGGACCTGTGACTTCACGCACGCCCACGGCTTCGCACACAACCACGTTCACTACCGAGACAACTGCGGAAACGCCACTCATCACTTTGGCGCCCACTACCACCAGCATGTGACGTTGCTGCAACAACGGGGTGCAGCAACTCTTCCGCCCGGAGTGTGCTGACCGTGGCAAAATGAATGGATAAAGAAATACAGAGACTTGATAATTAGGCTCATATTTATCTATTTATCTATTTGCACCAATTTACATTTTATGCACCATATTAACTTACCACAAATTGTATTTCCTACACTTATTACGTATCCATGGAGAATATTCGATTAGAAAAGTGTTCTATAAGTTATTGATAGGTTTATGTGGAATGTTTAGGTTAAAAGGTCAAATATATTATTATTAGGTGTATTAACATAATATTAGGCTCATTCAACTCGCCGTAATTTTCTGATCATTATTATATATACATTTACATGGTCTACTTGTAAATTGATAAAGTCAAGACTTATAAATATTTATGTGCTACGTATTTACTTAGGCCAGCGTCCTAATAGAGAAATAGTGCCCTGTGTGCAACTAGCATTTACTGTACGTATTTACGAAGCCCTTCGCGTAGGCATAATTGTTATAACCCTGCTCATAAGTTATATTATATTTACTTTGATATTATAATACCCTGCTCAAGCTGAGTATATTATAGACCCTGCTCAATTACAATACCCATTTACCTCGAATAAGTCCCAATTTTGCTAGATTATTCAACATACGTTTCCAGGAAGTGATTATTATTATTATTATTATTATGTTGAATATACCTTATTCTATTTACGTCATTAGGAACAGTTACACCACTATTTACAATTTCCAAACCCTATCATATTAGTTCCAATGTGCGTCAATGTTTTCTGACAAATTGAACCAAATTAGTAAATCGGCCGAGTTTGCCGACTTCGCGCCTCGTAAGATTAATAGTTTTTCTATTAACCCAATTTGTACCTGGTATTTCTTTACCATAATTGTTTGAATGTATGCACGCACAGTATAAGGCAACTGTTTCGGCTAGATGTGTTTAATTGTTACATTTGTGAATTATTTGTGTATTTGTATTAGGAAATTACTGTAGCTGTTTTTCTATACATGATTTCCGTGTCTTAGCTACTTTGGAAGTTTTTACTTCAGTCTGCGGACCCCAAGCTACTGAACGAAAATAAGCTAGCGATAGAAACTTCGAATAGGAAGCTCGCTAGGCTTTGCGCTTTTGTAACACGCTGTATCTGATCGAAATAAAGTACCTGAAACAATTCGAACCCCCTTTTTTCAACACACAACTACAAAATAAACTCAACTTGGCTGTCGACAAGTGGACGTTCGGCTACAACGGGAAATCAACCACTCTAAAGGCCGTTTCTCACTACGGTCTTGGAGTTGCCGGATTCGGTGGTAGAAGACGCTGATTTCGGTGGCTTCATCACAAAATGTGATTCAATTTAAGACAATTCAGATAGCTGACTTTCCCTTGGCCAAAATGGCTGCCAGATATCTGGGTGCACTTGATTCCAGTTTTCTCCTCTAAGTGAGTTCAGTTGCATTGGTTCAGTGAGATAGACAGTCTGACTGGGTGCCGGAGTGACTTAGAAAAAGTTGTTTGTTCAATTACAGAATGTCCACACAGTTGAGTTTGCAACTGTTTTGCTATTAGGCAATGAGAATTCTTATCCTGAGTGTGCCAACGGTTGCACTTTATTGGCATCCTGTTGAAGGCCACTGGAATCCTTCTACCATAAACTAAGATGTTTCAAGCAATGTTGAATTTTTTGGTGGGTTTAGTATTTATATATAGGTATTCTATTTGCCACTGGTTTTTACCCAACCATACTGAGGTAAAAACTGTGGGCCAACATGAAACCTGAAAAAATATGTTACACCATTCTTGGGGCCTCAGCAGCCATGCTGTGAAACTATGCGTCAACAGGTGTAACCATCACTCACTCTCCAAAAAACAGATCCATTAAGCTCAAATGCTACAACTGGAAATGATTATCAAGAATCATTGAAACACATTTCTTTTAGGTTCATACTTAAATGGGTTCAGCAGTTATTACCCAAGCATGACTTCAGCAGTTATTACCCCCTTTATTCATTAGTTGATAAATTACAGTAAGATTGTGACAAAAATGCACAAATATTTTCTACTCGGTAGGTTCTTTTCACACATAAATTTTTAAGCTCTTTTTAAAGCTTTCAATTCACCATAAAATTTTCTTACCATGAACAGCACGATTATCAGCTGAATTCCTTGGTGCAACAATATTCCCTCCTTTAAAATGTCTGCAAATTCTGAGTGACCTGCGATGCCACACAACACTATGTGTCAGAGTTGAAAAAACGTATTTCATTTATTCAGCCCGGTTATTCAGGTATTTATATTTACGTTTATGTTTACGTTTTCCAAAAATACCATTATGTTTTGTTACGTTTTCCTGACCGAAATACCCGGGTACTTCAGAAAACGTAAAAATTCTGATATTTAGGTGTTTTTAGTGGCTGCGCCCTCAGAAGAAACTGCATATTGCCATGAATTCTTTACCGATTTTGATGGTTGACCACTTAAAATGGTCAGAATGACGTGGCGATCACTAGTGATGTTAAAGGCACTGGGAAAAATGGAACCGCACCGCACCGGCACCTTTGCCAACACATGAAAATGGCACCTGGCACCCTGGGGCACCGGCCAGAAAATGGCACCGCACCGCACCGGCACCTTTGCCAACGCATGAAAATGGCACCTGGCACCCTGGGGCACCGGCCAGAAAATGGCACCGCACCGCACCGGCACCGGTGCCATTTGGAAAAAAATGGCACCGGCACCGAAGGGCACCGGCGGGTTGCCGGTGCTAGCACCAAAAGGCACCGCACCGGACTGGAATTATCGGGCAGTTTCTCAGTGGAGACACATTCGGAAGTGCATATTTCATTGAATTTTCCACCGATTTTGATGGTTGAGCACTTAAAATGATCAGAATGATGTGGCGATCACTTTTATGAAGCAATTACAGTGATTACAAATGAAAGATAAAATATTTAATACACTACATAGCCACTATTGTCTACTGATCGGAGTCCTTGCTGTACAGAGAATGGAACTATTTCTGTCATAAACTGACAACAAATTTTGAACAAAAAAGTGAAACAAATATAAAAATGATTTAAAATTCACCAAACTTTTAGATTCGCCCATCAGATCACGTATCGGGTATAATGGATTTCACAGTAGGTATATTTATTTGATGGAATGTTTACAAAATAAGCCAAAAACGGTTGGGTAAATATATCGCTGTTTTTTTAAATATGAATAAGCACATATTTACTATGGACAAAATTGCACACCACATGAAGCCTTGGCCGGTGCCTCTCCCGGTGCCTTTTACTTTGGCCCTGGTGCTAGCACCTTTGGCACCGGCAAAAAAATGGCACCGCACCGCACCGGCAGCAGTGCTATCCTGAAAAAAATGGCACCGGCACTGGCAGGGCACCCCTGAAGATTGCAATGGCACCGCACCAGCACCGGTGCTGGTGCCCTTCGGTAGCGATCACTAGCGATCACTAGCGATCACTTTAGTCCCGCGATTAGAATGAGTACAAACAACACCTCAAATATTTAATACACTCCAATACATAGCCACTATTGTCCACTGACCGGCGTAAATGCTGTACATAAAAATGCAACTGTATTTTGTCATAAACTGACAATAAATTATGAACAAAATAATGAAAGAAATGTAATATTTATGATAAAAATTCAACACAATTTTAGGTTCCATCTTCAGATAGGTATGGCAGATGTCACAGTATATTTGATGAGACATTTTTCCAAAATAGGCTAGGCTAAAGAGACAGTTTTAAAAGTTGCAATGCACTGAAACAGTGGCTGTAAAGTGTCCATTTAGCCATGCTTGGCTTTTGAAAATTGGTAAAAGGATCAATTTGGGATGTGGAAACATTTGAGCAAATTATTTATCAGACTGAATTACAAAAATATGTAATTTTTGCTCAATTTTGATGTCGATATCATCGTTGTTTGTGTGAAATTAGATTATCATTTGTTATACCGTATTACCTCAAATTATTTCCCCCCCCTTGAATTAACCCCCCCCCCTCGCAATACCCCCTAAATTTCGGCTGAGAAAATAATGAACCTTCCCCCCCCCCCTCGAAATACCCCCCCTAAAATTGAGTGTAACGTGAACGTACATGACAAATACCGCAGTTTGTGATCTGTACAATGCAGAACACACGTTAAAACTGATGATTAAGTGATGTTAGGGAAGGGTTTTTGTGTATATACAGTTATATATAAATACATATAAATAGCCTATAAACACATATAAATCTATGTGATTGTTCGATTTTTCTACGTCTGCGTATGGGGAATTTCCGATAATTTCTGGCGAAATAATAGACCCCCCCTCGAATAAACCCCCTCAAATTATCCCACCCCTCAAATTTTGCTGGCGAAATAATAAACCCCCTGGGGGTATTTAGAGGTAATACGGTAGTTGTCTGACTCGATGTTGTTCATTATGGTGAGCATGTAGGGCTAAAACATAAAGATATTGTATGGAAATCAGTGATTGACCCATATAAAGGTGAAAATAATGGTATTTTCCAAAGCAAAATGGCAAATACTATGCGTATAAAATTTTTACGTTCACGTTTTTTTTTTACATATTCCTCGGTATTTTAAAAATACCTTACGTTTTAGTATTAATACTTAAGATTTGGAAAAGGTATTTACGTTTACGTTTTCCAAAAATACCAGTATTTGTACAACTCTGCATTTTTCTTTGATGTTGTTTTCTCTGAACTTTACAAAACATGACCTAGACACCAAGAAAAACCTACTCATAAAATTGGGTACCACCGTCCGCAGCACCATCGCCATCCATGTCAGCTATCATTACGCTAGGGGCACTCCCAAGCCCTGTAAAAAGCCCTGCAAAATGTCAAATGTCGTGCAAAGTGTCAAATGTCATGGAAAATGTCCTGCAAAAGGGCAACCGAGTTGCCATTTTGCAGGGCATTTTCCAAGACTTTTGACACTTTGCATAGCACTTGACACTTTACAGGGCTTTTTACAGGGTCTTGGATTGGCACCAGGAGTGCCCATTGCTCCATTCTTTCTGAGACCATACTCCTAGTAGAACAGCCTCACCTGAAGGAAACAGATTTTCAAAATGAAAATTGCATAAATTTAAATTTCAAAAAAATACTCCACTTACAGCTGAAATATTTTATATTTTTGATGGTAAGTAAGCAGAAAATTGCATAGATCATTGTTGTGTGGAATTGAGTTGTTGAAACCATGATCGTGCAGAGTGTATTTTAATTGATGTTGTTTTTCTGGTAGACCGACTAATTGTGGATAGCCATTAGCTTTTCATTAATTATGTTAAGGCTGTTGAAAGGTATTTGAATGAAATTTATAAGGGTATCATTATGTGTATTTTTACCAGGTACACAGTATGCAAACTTTAAACCATAAATTCAATATCAATCAAGTGTAACTGAACACAAGATTATAGAAATTTGATGAAATGGTAATATATCTCCATATAATTCACTTTGTAAAAGATGTTATCAAAATGAAAGTCCCGTCCACACTTGTCACTGACAACACAAAAATAGAGCCACAGAAAATTTTTAAAAAAACCATAGGATGATTTTGGACCATGGAATTTTAGGATGGACACCTCATTAATATTTCTTGCATCCACATTCTGCTGCGCATGGGTCACATGGATTTTGCCATTGTTTGAGTATGGTTAGGTTGGGGGCTGAGTCTAACCATTTTTATTGTTTTCTCAAGTAGTCACACAGTCCTCATTTAGGAGGGGTTGGTAGAGAAATAAAACTAATGAATAAAAGAAAAAGAATAAAAGTTTAAAGAGATTTTTATAAGATTTTAAAGACCTGAGTCACTATTGAGTCTGGAGTCAGGGATGTTTTGATAAATAGAACAAATTACACACCAAAGAGTGGTAACTAGTGATATAAAAGTGTGCAGCGCTGGTGGCAGTTCCAAGGGGGCAGGCCTGATACGCACACGTGCCCGATACGCACATATGCCCGTTTTTTTCACTTGACACTTTTTCAAGTGATTTTCAGATATGAGTAAAGTGAAAAAAAGTTGCGCAATGACATTAGCGAACTTTTTTCACTTCACTCATATCTGAAAATCATCTGAAAATGTGTCAAGTGAAAAAAAACAGTGAAAAATAGCCATTTTTCACTGTTTTTCATTTGACACATTTTCAAGTGATTTTCAGATATGAGTGAAATGAAAAAGTTTACTAATGTCATTGAGCAACTTTTTTCACTTTACTCATATCTGAAAATCACTTGAAAAAGTGTCAAGTGAAAAAAACGGGCATATGTGCGTATCGGGCACGTGTGCGTATCAGTGCACGCCCGTTCCAAGCCCTGTAAAGTGTAAAGTAAAGTGTCAAATGTAAATGAAAAGGTCAGTAATAAAATATTTTCTTTTTTTGTTTTGATTGACATTTGACTTAGCATTTGACTTTACATTTGACAATTTACAGGGCTTGGGACTGCCCCCTGCTGTGGCACTTTCAGCACATGGTGCCATTTTTACATGGTGTCAGATACAAAACAACTGGTGCTGGCAAGTAGCCCTACCACAAGCACCATGGCTGGCACCATTGCCAAGTAAAAACTGTTATTCTGTTTTCTAACAAGTCAAAACTTATACTTGCCATATTCTGAGATCTGAAAAAATGTTTAACATTCCATTTTAACATATATTTTTTGGTTCATGAATATTGACTACAGAGCCCAAACGTTATTTTGGTGCAGCTACATTCTTAATAACATATTGCCATGGCTGCAAAGAGACCAAAAGAACTTAAGCTATTGTTAAAACTTTGTGTTACATTGAATATTCATCAGATCTGACCTATGTGTTCTTTCTACCATAAACCATAAACTTGCTAGGAGTGTAATATTCAGTAGAAATTATGATCATCATATTTACTTGAAATAGGTACCCCAGAGTGTTTATTATATTGTCTGCAAATTTCACTGAGTTTATTTAGGTGAATATTTCTTTCATAACAATTGTCGTGAGAGTTCCTGGTGCCAATACCAGACCCTATTATAAGCCCTGTAAAATGTCAACTGTCATGCAAAGTGTCAAAAGTAATGGAAAATGCCCTGCAAAATGGCAACTCGGTTAACCCTTATCCCAGTTGCGTATTAACAACAACAACAAGAATGCCATCTCAGAAATAAAATCTTGAATAACTTTTTTCTAACTCAACTAATCGATCTGAAAATTGGTGTCAAGGTACTATCTGACACGGGCTTTCCAACGGTGTATACGGTTTCCTTGTAGCTCATGGCGTTCTAGACTTATTTGGGTTTTAATTTCCTTATTTCCGCATTTTGCTGTCTCTGACCATATTATGGGTGGGTCGCTTGCGCCCTCCCTCGGCAGCGAGGGATTGGACCCGATATTGTGCGCGGTGCGCGCCACTCATTGTAATTCCGCGGCATGCATTTTTTTATTGAATCACTGCACGCTGGGAATGAAAAAAGCCTACCGTATATCCTTGAATAAGACCCCCCCCCCTTGAATAACTCCCCACCCTTGAATAACTCCCCCCTCAAAAACACTGACAAAAAATAACTCCCCCCCTTGAATAACTCCCCCTATGATGAATGGAGAAGATACTGCAACAAGTGAAAACAACGAAGTACAAATGCAGTGCTGTGTATGAGACAAAAAATACAAAAGGATATTAGCCTATGCAGCGAAAGCAGGATGCACAGTGTGTATTTTACGCAGTGTATACACACCTACCTACCTGCAAGTTTTTATGAAAGTTATGATGAAAAAATAACTCCCCCCCTTGAATAACCCCCCACCCTTGAATAACTCCCCCCTCAAAAACTCTGATGAAAAAATAACTCCCCGGGGGACTTATTCGAGGATATACGGTAAATATGAAGGGACGTTTATCACAACACAAATAGAAAACGAGCATCTAGCCCTACTACCAGCTGAATTTGGAGGTGTTTCCGTGTATAACACCCCCTGACCTAACACCCGGGTGCTAAACAAGTTTTTTTTAAAAAGTTGCTGGAAAGGGTCTCAAATTTGTATAACACCCGGGTGCTAAACAAGTTTTAAAAAAAAGTTGCTGGAAAGGGTCTCAAATTTGTATAACACCCGGGTGCTTTACACGGACAAATACGGTAATGAAATCTTCCCGATAGACCTAGAAATTAAAAAACAATTGATATATTTTACGTTAATAATGTTGGAATAGTTCATGTTTCGTTAAAACGAGAATGATTTTGCTCGTTTCGCAATGATTAGGTTTTTGTTTACACAACTCTATCCGTATATCTTTCTTTATCTGCTTGTGGGTTTAGGATACATACCTGTTATTTTGGCACTGTGCCGCGTATATCTAACATTACGGTTCCATTTGAAACTTTGTCTTTGAGCCGAAAATGCAAAAATGGCTTGTTCTCACATCACATGGTCGCAGAAAGTAATATCGACCATGAACTGAGCGAAAATAATCTGTCCAAACTCCAACGTGAGACATAAGTATACTCGGAGTACATGATACTCTGCCCTCACACTGATTTATGTCTCGTGTTGGAAGCGTGCCAATGATTGTTAAATCATGTGATTTCCATAAAAAGATGGAACAATTATCGATGTGAATCTGTTAATGAATAACATTAGAGCAACAATCAATTTTGTCATCTTTTTATGAAACTCGCACGCGTTAACCATCGATCGTTGGCACACTTCCAGCGGGAACCACGCGTGCAAGGTGTAAAGTAACCGGAGTATATTAGGAATTGAGTCCAACAACATTGGAGTGTCATGTCCGCCCTGTATACGCGACTCCACCTTTTTATTTTTAAAATGTTTTTCTTTTTGTGAAAGTGCATAAAGTCGGCAGACGTATTTATCGCCCTACAAACATTTGCGTCAATCTCTCCAGTGGAGAGTGCATGACGGCATTAGGTATTGTGACGCAATATTTTAACCATTGGAATAGATCGGGTCACGTATGAAAACTTGGCCCTTATCCCAGTTACCAGTTGTGAATTTTACAAATGAGAGTGAAAACTAAAAGTTAGCTAAAAAATCGTTAAAATTTGCTTCGCTTTGCCAATATCCACCTTCATAATCGCTATTTTTGTTTATATACATGGTTATATAGCTATCGTGAGCCTATTTTATTCATATTTATAGCGGATTTCGAAATTTTGGGCGGCTGCCAAGTTCTCTTCTGTTGGAACAGAGCCAAAGAATGAAAAAATAAAATAAAAACGAAAACAGTAGTTTGAACGGTAAAACAATAGTTTGAACGGTCAAATTCTTTCGCTTTCAGCGAGCAACGTTGAAAATGTAGATAACTAGGACTTGGCACGCACGCACGCGGTGAAATATCCATTTTTCTTTTAATATGATTTTCTTTTTCAATTCCTAGCATCCGCGTGGGACACAAGTTTCGTTGTTCGCTCTATTCTTGAGCGAATTCTAACTCTCCGATTTTGTAGGGTGAAATGTCCGCCGACTTTACATAAGATTTTGAAAATATATATATTTATCTCCCACCAATATATATTTTTAAAATTTATATCTTTGAGAAATGTCAGAACAACCCAAGTCACCGTTTTGATCAATGTTATTACTTAAAGTCTTTATTGGAGTCCTCGGGCCACTCCCAGACCCTGTAAAATGTCAAATGACATGCAAAGTGTCAAAAGTCATAGAAAAATTCCCCTTCAAAATGGCTACTAGATTGCCATTTTGAAGGGGAACTTTCCATTAAGCCAGAATGACAGCTCAGCAGCATTTGACATGAAATGATGACATTGTAAAATTGATTACATCAAAATAGACAAAGGTACAGCATTGAAATTTCAGAATTAGATAGTTCTAGTAATTGTGTGTAATGTCCCAAAAACTTCTACCAAATAATCATTATTTAAGTAGTTATTAATTTAACGTCAAAATTTTTTGGTGACGCAAAATGTTTGACGTGAAATGTTGATGTAGAATGGGGCAATTTTGACGTAAAATTAATAACTTATTTAATAATAATTATTTTCTTAATTTTTTTTAGGACATTACACACAATTACTAGAACTATAAAATTCTGAAATTTCAATGCTGTACCTATGTCTATTTTGATGTAATCAATTTTACGACGTCATCATTTCACGTCAAACGCCGCTGAGCTGTAATTCTGGCTTTACTGGTGACTAACGATGGCAAACCCCCCGAAAAAAAGTATTTAAATTTTTAAGTGTTTTTTCCTAAATGAATTTTCGAATTTTCTAATTTTTTCCCAAATGAATTTTCAAATTTCGAATTTAATTTTCGAATTTTCGAATCTTTTTTGTCAATTTTCGAATCTTTTTCACAAAATGTTGAATTTTGAGCTTAAAACACAGTATTTGGACTGTTTTCATGTTTGGAACCCCTTTTAACCTTAATTTCACTGTGATTTTGCACCATTTCTGAACGCCTTCCAAAAAAAAACGCTTGTGTATATACCAGAGTTGCGAAAGCGTATTTACGCTTACCCGAAATACCCGGGTAAATGGGTATTTATACTTACGCTTACGCTTATGCTTTCATAAAATACCCGTACGCTTTTTTACGCTTTCCCGGCCAAAATATCCGGGTACTAAAAGCATAAAAAAGCTTTTCACACGGTTCATTCTTACACTTTTGAAAAAGCATAAAAACACAAAAAAGAGTGAACGAAACGACGGTGCACTGATACGCACACGTGCCTGATACGCACACGTGCCTGTTACGCACAAAGTTGTGCCTGATACGCACATCTGCCTGATACGCACAGAGCGGCCAGCCATGTGCGTATCAGGCAGATGTGCGTATCAGGCGCAACTTTGTGCGTAACAGGCATGTGTGCGTATCAGGCACGTGTGCGTATCAGGCTTGCCCCAACAAAACTGCGTACCAAAAAAATTACTGCGTGCGTGCAGTAGTGTGCTGGAAATAGTGGCACATTTACAAATTGTGTCGCAGTATGAATGTCTTGCTAATACTGTGTCGTTGAGCAAAATCGTGGCTTCAGAAATTTTGGGCTGAAAATGGATTCCGACGACGATGTTGTCGCCGTCCACAGCACTAACTCCAAGTTGGAAGATAAAAAAATGACTTACCATGTTTCTTCTAATAGAACGGCAGCCTCCAACAGAACGGCACCTCCCATAGAATGGCAGGCAAATAAAGTTAACGGAAAAAATCGAATGGTGCTCTTCTATTAGAAGAAATACGATAAGTGTCGCTGCCGATGAATTGCCAAAACACATGAGGGCAGACTACTAAGTGGACATCCGAAAAATGTCGCTGAGAGCTTGATTTGGAAAGAATTCACTAATAAGAAAACGTCTCTTAAAATTTTTTTACGCTTACGCTTTTATTTACGCTTTCCCAGGTATTTTAAAAATACCTTACGCTTTAAGTATCCATACTGAAAATTTGGAAAGTGTATTTACGCTTACGCTTACGCTTTCTGAAAATACCGGTATTTTAACAACTCTGGTATATACCGTATTTCTTCGATTTTATTGACTGTTCATTTACATGGCCATGCTTGATTACTTTGACGGGTTTGGAGGGCATCTGAAGAATACATTGACAGTCAATAAAATCGAAGAAATACGGTAACTGCCCCTCGGACTTTTTGATGGACCTGCGTCCCTGTTTCTACGCCGCGGTTCTAATTGTTCACGGCACGGCACAGTGCATTCCTCAATATATGTGTCGGGTCCGCTGCTGTTGCCGCGGACCCCATTTCAATGTTTTATGGGTTTTTTTCTATTACATCAGTCTTTTTCAGACCCACCACATATCAATTGTCGCTTTATTTTGCACGCTGAACTTAAGAGTGTGTTTTGTCGCCTTGAATTCCCTGAAAAATTCGAAAACTATTTTCGAATTTTCGAATTTTCGAATTTTTTGAAAAATAAATCGATTTTTCAGTGTTTTTTCAGGGGTGGAATAAAAATTCGAAAATTATGAAAAAATTCGAAAATTCGAAAATGTTTTCGAATTTTCGAATCTTTTTTTGCCATCGTTACTGGTGACACTTTGCATGACATTTGACATTTTACAGGGTCTGGGATTGGCACCTTGTATTCTCCCGATTTAGCTGAATATCACGCATAAATATCTTAATTCAATCAAATACTACACATAGAACGGGATCACCTAGGTCGCATTTATCCAGGGGCCAGTTCCGCAAATTGAGAAGTGAGAAGTGAAATGGCAAATGCGAAGTGAATTGAGAAGGAAATTGGCAAAAGCCAATGGAAATCACTTTTTTATTTTTTATTTTTACTTTGCTTTTGCCAATATACTTGCCATTTCACGTCACTTTTGCCAATTTTCATCTCAATTCACTTCGCATTTGCCACTTCACTTCTCACTTCTCAATTTGCGGAACTGGCTCCAGATCTTTTAATCATTGCGGAACAGTATAGCTAGCAATGATAGCGCCCGCAATCAAGGGGATGCCAAAGCTAAGTGCAGTGATCACGAATCGTTTTTGCTTGGGCCCCTCCGCTGCCGCTGCATGCCCTTCGAGGAATTCGCACGCCGTCCTGGTTTCAGCCTGCGCATCGAGTTTAGATTCCAAAAATATCTGGGAGATTTATATTTAAAAAATATAATCAAATATAGAATCTCTTATTTAAAAATAAACACCATCCCACCCAAGTCCGCCCCCCAATTTTTGATTTCACTTCAAATGCCCTTTCTCCGGCTGTGGGCTCGGGCAGCCGGCAGGGTGGAATGCTTATGATTGGGTGGTATATAGGTGTAACCCCCTTCTACTCTTCATGAATGGAAGGGGCCCTGGCGACTCACTACAGGGTGGGTCAAAATGTCAAAAAACATAAATATGTCAAAACATATGTTTTTTTCATTCTACATACTCTACATATGTCAAAAAATTAGTGGCATTTTTGCTGTCCCACCCAGGTACGTCCCCCACTTAATTTCTTATACTATGGTTTGGATAAGGGGTGCCAAGCGCTGATTGCATCGGCAAAGGGCACCAATGCGTGCCACCCTTTGGCACCCTGAAATGGCGTCGATCCATCACTAATCTTGAGACCTCCCCCTAAGCAGCAGACAAATTTTTTTAGCGAATTTGAAAATTCACTTTTCACTTTTATTTTTTATACACTTGACACGCTGGTTTAGGATGTTTTATAGAGGAGGGTTTTCGGTTCAAAGTTGTGTAAAAAACATAACTTCTAAAATGTCTCCATAAGAAAACAGCAGAGTGGAGTGGATTTTATGACATCATAATGATGTCATTACAGGAACAAAAGTTGTCTAAATTTACAACTTTAAATTCATCCCCAGTAAATTCTCTAATGGAGGCATTTTAGAGGTTATGTTTTTTACACAACTTTGAAGCTTAACCAGTGTGTCAAGTGTGTCAAAAAATAAAAGCTAAAAGTGAATTTTAAAATGTGCAAAAAAATGTGTCTCCTGCTTAGGGGGGAGGTCTCGAGATGAGTGATGGAATTGCGCTATTTCAGGGTGCCAAAGGGTGCCACGCATTGGTGCCCTTTGCCTGTGATTCAATCAGCGCCTGGCACCATTTCTCCGAACCATAGTATAAGAAATAAAGTGGGGGCCGGACCTGGGTGGGACATCAAAAACGCAACAACGTTTTTGACATATATGGCAACCCACCTTGTAGTGAGTCGCCAGGGCCCCTTCCATTTATGAAGAGTAGCGGGGGTTTCACCTATATACCACCCAATTATTAGCATTCCACCCTGCCCACAGCCGGAGATTGAGCATCAGAAGTGAAATCTAAAATTGGGGGCCGGACTTGGAGTTAGGTGGGAAGGTGTTTATTTTATCCAGTTTTTTCCAGAGAGAATTTATAAATTTTATTTATGAGAACAATATATAATTAAATCTCATTAATATTTATTTATAATTTCTCAGCGTTTTTTCAGAGAGATTTAATTATATTTTGTTTTTTTGAGAGATTTTCTGAGATTATTTTTAATTTGGTATATATTTTTTAATAACCCATTTTTTGGAACGCTAATCTAGTTGCCCGCTGTTTGTCATGCTAGGGGCAGTCCCGGACCCTGTAAAAAGCCCTGTAAAATGTCTAATGTCATGCAAAGTGTCAAAAGTCATTGAAAATGCTTGGTAAAATGGCAAATGTACGTGGCACTTGGAATCACCGCTGTAACCGAGGATGGAGTTTAAAAAATTGGAAAGTTTGGTAGTCTAGTTCAAATTTTCAATTATTGCCATATTTTTGTTGTACTGTAGCTATGAATAATTGAATAATTCCAGTTTAAAGTACAATTTTGGAAACTAGAAATTATTGAAATTGTTTTGGTAAAAAAGGAAAAGTTTCACATTCCGTATCTGCTTGAATTAACACTCACCTCTAAACACTCTTGGGATAGTGTGAAGTAAAAAATACCTAACGATGGGCAATAAAACACATTAACCAGTGATTTCGAAGGTGAAAAACTACTAAAAGCTATTTTGAGCAAAAATCCGGACAACATTTCTAAAAAATTGCTGCAGATGCAGATAGCTGGACAATTTGGGGAGGAGTTTCAGGGGACAGCCAAAAATCTGGCTCTGGGATAGATAAACAGCTGAGTGGCCTCCAGGATAGGTAGCCATATATCCCCAGGGGAGTTATTTTTCGTTAGATGTTTTTGAGGGGGGGAGTTATTCGAGAGGGGGGAGTCATTTTTTCAAAACGATTTTCAGTAAATCGTATGATTGATTTACTGACCAAATACGGTCAATTTGGTAACAAAAATCACTTGTAGGAGGATAAAATTCACAATTCATGCAGTGAAATCAATGTTAGTGAACTCTAACTGCAAGATCATACATATATTTTGATATTAACTACATACCGGTAAAACGTTTTTAGTAAGGGTTAATGGCTGTGAAATCTTTTCTACCCATCAAAGTGGGGGGTAGTTATTTGAGGGGGGAGTTATTGTTTCCTCACACTCACAAGAGAGGGGACTTATCGAGAGGTGACAGTTATTCAAGGGGGGACTTTTTCAAAGATGTATGGTAGATGGGTTGTTTGGGGGGTGGTCACCACTTTAAACCCTCCATTCATGGCATGGCCCCTGGGCTTAAAAAATTGAAAATTATCAAATTATGCATTTGGGGGGGGGGGGTTATGGCACTGACTTGAAAAATACACTCCATCTTGACACACAGCAAAAAAAATGTGCTTGTGAAGTGCAATGAAGTGGTCTGAAGTGCCCCTTGTGATCACATTTCAGAGCCTGATCACGCCTGATCACTGATGATATGCACTTCACCGACACTTCATGAATTTGTTTACTAAATTGTTTACATAAATAAGAAATTAAAATTCATGAAAGGCATTGAAGTGCCCGCAAGGGTATGCATGAAGACACTTCACCACAGATCAAGGCAGATCACCAGCACTGTTTTTGCTGTGACACTGTTTTCCTAGCAGGGTTGGATTCAGTAAAAAAAATTTTTGCTAAAATTGTATCAATATTGTATAAAAATTCATTTTATTTTCATTTTATTCTTCAATTTTCCACTTTTAATATTTTTCATGTTAGTTCGTGACCAGGATTGGTTTTTGTAAAATTCTTTTCACTAAAACTGTAGTAAACTTGTTAAAAATTGTATTTTATTTTAATTTTATTCCTGTTTCATTTTCTTTTATTCTTCAATTTTCCATTTTATTTTAATTTTATTCTTATTTTTTTGTTGAGATTTTGCCAACCCTGGTTCCCTTGAATGGAGCCCGTGGAGCTTGCAAACTTTGCATTTTTGACATCACTGATCCCAAATATACCCTCCATTTTGACACTACATTGCTAAAACCTTTAAATAAACCATTAAGTGGGGCTCACCAAAATTTCATTGATGAAATCATGCATTTGGGATGTTTTGATTGGCTTAGAAATAGAATAAAAAATGTACTACGAAAGCCCGCCGAAAGTGAGAGAGAATCCTGCCATTTAAATGGCATGTATTATTGCGATGTTTTATAAAGTGGATAGGTAGGAAATTTAAATCGAAACACTTACCTTCAGTTGGGGGACCAGGTGTCAGTCCCAGACCCTGTAAAATGCCCTGTAAAGTGCCAAATGTCATGCAAAGTGTCAACAGTCATGTAAAATACCCTGCAAAATGGCAACTCAAATGCCAACCGAGTTGCCATTTTGCAGAACATTTTAGAGAACTTTTTACACTTTGCATGACACTTGACATTTTACACGGAACTTTACAGGGTCTGGGACTGCCCCCTGGTTGCACATGGGGCAGTGTGTTGTTACGATGTCGGAGATGTCCTCCACGCAGTCTCCACGCAGTCTCGGCCGCGCCGCATCCACATTCTGGGCGTTCAAGTCCAGCACACACTTTTCGCACTCGGTGAACCCCACCTGAAAAATGCCCGTTTTAAATTTCACCAAAAAATACTTTAAAAACTGAATTTCATCCTTAATTCGGTGATGCCGTACACCAAATTCACTCACGGTAAAAGCAATGAAATAATTATGAGGTCAAAATAAAGGTTTTGTGTTTATTGTAATGGAATATAAATATATTTATATATACGTACCGTATATCCTCGAATAAAACCCCAGGGGAGTTAGGCTATTTACACAGGTCCCGGCCGGGGACCGGTCCCCGGAAAAAATTAAAAAATTTCAAAAGTCTATAATTGGCATGTATGAGTTGTTTGCATGTTAATTAGGTGAATTATCACCAAATTAGCATGCACAAAATTTTTGCAAGACGGTTACATGCGCTGATGCATTTTCTTTGGGAGTGTGTATAATTTTTTTGGATTTGTCTGATTTTGGCATGTGTCCTTTGTTTTCTGAGTGCGCATGCCAAATTTCAGTCCAGCGCAGTTACCAGTTCTTATTTTATTGATACTTTAATTTTTGTCAATCACTATTTTTGTATAGTGATCGAAATCCTGCCGGGGACCGGTCCCCGGCAATGTTGAAATAGGCTCCACCGGGGTCAAACGTCCCCGGTGAGAAAAAAATTTTTTCAGTAAACACAGAATTTTGGTGCCCGACCAGGGACGTTCGTCCCCGGCAGGGGACAAATTTTTAGTCCCCTGCCGGGGACAAACGTCCCCGGTCGGGGACGAAAATTCTTTGTTTACTGAAAAAAAAATTTCTCACCGGGGACGTTTGACCCCGGTCTGGGCCATTTCGACTGTGCTGGGGACCGGTCACCGGCAGGATTTCGATTACTATACAAAAATACAGTGATCGACAAAAATTAAAGTATCAATAAAATAATAGTTGGTAACCGCGCTGAGCTGAAATTTGGCTTCCCTACTCACTAAACGAAGGAGTACACACATGCCAAAATTCAGACAAATAAAATAAAATTGATACACTCCACAAAGAAAATGCATCAGCGCGTGTAACCGTCTCACAAAAATTTGGTGATAATTCACCTAATTAACATGCAAACAACCCATACACGCCAATTATTCATTTTTGAAAAAAATATATTTTTTGCTGGGGACCGGTCCCCGGCCGGGGCCTGTGTAAATAGCCGGGGAGTTATTATTTTGTCAGAAGTTTTGCTGGGGGAGTAATTCAAGGGGGGATGTTATTCAACGGGGAGTTATTTTTTCTCTGGAACTTGCACTGTTGCCATCTTGGCAAGAATAGTGATAAATTTATTTTAGGTCCTTAAAGTTTCAAGGGGGTATTTCAAGGAAACATGTATATGTATAACACTTTTTTACCCATACTCTGTACATGTGAGTAAATAACTTTTTTTTGGAAAATGTAAAATTGAGTACTTTTTTTCCTTGGAAAATTTAAAAGCGACTGCCTACTTTTCATCATAGAATACCATCTATCCTCGAATAAGTCCCCTGGGGAGTTATTTTTTCATCAGACAGCTGTAGATCGGTACTTTTACCCATAATAAAAAAGCACAAAATGAGTTTTTGCTGAATCGGACACCGATCTGACATCGGCGGTACTTTTAGAAGCACAAAAAATAATGTGCAGATCGGTACATTTAAAAGAACAATTTTGAAAAAAGTGTGTAGATCGGTACTTTTAAAGACACAAAAGCTGAAAAAGCTTGTAGATTGGTACTTTGAAAATTTCAAAAACTGTATTTTGTGATTTGTTTGCTTTTTTCGACCCCCCATATCTCAAAATTGAATTTCGCAGCCCCCACATATTATATATTTTTTTGAAGCGCATGTTTATGGGGACCCCAAAAATGGTCCTAACTCAAATTTGAAAAAATAGTAGATCGGTGCTTTTAGTAGCACACCCTTCATATACATATACATATATATTTACCCATATCTGAAAATCACTTGAAAAAGTGTCAAGTGAAAAAAACGGGCAAATGTGCGTAAAGGGCAGATGTGCGTATCAGGCCTGCCCCGTTTTTAAGTGATTTTTTAGTACTCTTATAGAAAAAATGATAGCTTTTCTTCAAGATTACCGTATTACCTCGAAATACCCCCAGGGGGTTTATTATTTCGCCAGCAAAATTTGAGGGGGGGATAATTCGAGGGGGGGTTTATTCGAGGGGGGGGTCTATTATTTCGCCAGAAATTTTCGGAAATTCCCCATACTGAGACGTAGAAAAATTTAACGATTATATAGATGTATATGTGGTTATAGGCATATATAACTGTAAATATACATACAATCTTCCCTAACGTCACTCAATCATCAGTTTTAACGTGTGTTCTGCATTGTACAGATCACAAACTGCAGTATTTGTAATGTACGTTCCCTTTACACTCAATTTTAGGGGGGGTATTTCGAGGGGGGGGTTTATTATTTCCTCAGCCGAATTTTAGGGGGGGTATTTCGAGGGGGGGTCAATTCAAGGGGGGGGTTAATTCGAGGTAATACGGTATCTTATTTTAGCAACCAAGATTGCGATTTTAGCAACAAAAAATACATTTTCTGTACACATGTACTTTTCAAAAGTATGCATGCAGGTGAGAATGGGTACTTTTTCAAAGGAATATGGGTATGTATTTTACAAAGTACTTGAGTATACATATTTTTTTGAGTAAATGTAAATACATTTTTACAGTGGTGCCTTCGGCCATGGGGCACCCTCAAATGGGATGGCGTTTCACATTCAACTATCATGGCTTTCATCTGCTGTTGTCATTTTTGAGTAGCTATGAAAGATGGGTGTGGCTGAGAGATATTCAAACAGACCTGAGCAGAATCGTGGGCTTTGGCTGCCACAGCCAGCCAGCCGACAAACACAAGCAGAATCAGCTTCATGTTGCAACTTCGCTCCTCTGCTTGTCTTTTTCTGACTGCGGGCAAACTGATGACAGGCTGGCAAAATGCACTCCCTTTTAAACCAGCTCACATTCAGATGTGCCACCCCAAATCAACATCAACATCAAAAGCGCATGCCGCTTGGTTGAAATTGAAATCAACATTTTATTAGGTATTTTTATGGTTCAGAATGTCCACATTGTTGTAATATGAAAAGAATGTTTGGCAGAAAATCATTGAAGTAAAGCTTGTTCAGTAAGTACTACAGCATTGGGTATTGTGATGTTGGAGTGGTGTGATTGGCATTCAAAAATCTCTAGACTTTATATTTTTTCAAGAAAAATAAAAAAAATCTTGATAGAGTAATGTAAAATAACAAATAATAACTTAAGATGACTGAATATACTGATAACTGAGTATACTGATAATTGAACAAATTATACCGTATTACCTCTAATATAAGGTATACCTTATATTAATTTTTGTTAGTTTTTTTCGGCGTTTTGGTATACCTTATTTTAGAGGGTACCTTATATTAGAGGTATACCTTATTTTGTTATTGAAAGATTTTTCAAACATATTACCAAAAGTGAACAAAAGCGAAATTCATTTTATTTTACTGGAATGTAACAAATGGTGAACCAGTGTCAATACAGAATGACCAGATCGGTTTTTGGATATCAATTTGACTTTGACAATGAATTTTCTGTTTGAGTGAAGAGTTTCTCTTTGACATATTTACGTCATTGACATATGCCCTTTTTTCATTTTTGTGGCACCGTTTTCGTTGTTTTCCGCCATGTTTGACAATGGTTTGAACGATTTTACGAGTTTTGGCATGCAGCCAGCTGTGCCTTATATTAGAGGTATACTTTATATTAGAGGCATGCCTTGTATTTATTCTGTCACGTTCAAAAAGGCCAAAAGGTGTACCTTATATCAGAGGGAACCTTATATTAGAGGCATACCTTTTATTGGAGGTAATATGGTAACTGAATATTCTGATGAAAAAACAACCCCCCCCCCCTCGAACAACTCCCCCTTGATTAACTCCCCTCTCAAAATATTCTGATGAAAAAATAACTCCCCTGGGGACTTATTCGAGGATTTATGGTAATTGAAAATTTTAAAATAGTTTTAAAGAGATGGATCAAAGCCACTAAAAAATTGCATCCACTGACATTTAGCATTATTTCAGCAGTTTTTGACCCTTGTAGACCACCCTTCAATTTATTTTGTGGCTCAAATAAACTCAGAAAGGTGTAAACTCCAGCAACATTACACCTTACAATGAAATCTACCATATCCCATCTGAATAAAAAAACAAAAAATAAATAATTTTACAATATATTAATCAAAGCAATTTGATAAATGTGATGAAAAAAATTTTATGTTCGTTTTTTATTCAGATGAGACATGGTAGATTTCGTTGTAAGGTGTAACATTGCTGGAGTATACCTTCTATTACGACACCGTTCTATTGGAGACCCACCCTTCTATTAGATGAAATATGGTATTTAATTTAGATTTTTTTTTCTCGTGTCTTTTCCACCACTATTTTCATAACGCTAAGTCACCAAAAGTCGCTTCTTAAAAGTGTAAAATAATCAAGCAATGCTATAAAAACATGCAGCATGGATCAAAATTATGAAAAGGTTCACGTTACACAATCGCCATGATTTTGCTTTTATCTTTGATTTTGCTATTCCACATTAATAATTTATGCATGAATAATTGGTTTCATTAATGTTTCTGACATTACAAGCAATGATATGCTCAATGATAGAAAACGTCATTCGAATACGCTTTTATATAGGTTTTTCAAGGCAGAGGGGAGAAAAAGTTAACGAAATATCCTAAATAACTTTTTCTCAATAGGCAAAAACACGTGAACTAGTGAATTTGACTGTGAAAAAGTTTGAATATAAATGATTTTGAGTGAAAATGTGGTCGAAATTTCTCCAAAAAACCATAGATTCTCTCAAGAATCAAGATCAAACGATTTTTTTAAACTTTTAGTCTTAATACCCTATTCCAGACCCTACACGAAAAGATTTCGCAACAAATTTTCTTTTTTAGACAAATTGGCTCGCATCCAAACCGCACGAAATAAAATTTTGGTACAATTTTTCAGTTAAACGTATGCGCGTAGAAGAACTTGGGCCTCATCCCAGTCACCAGTTGCGTATTATACGAATGAGAGTGAAAGCTCAAAATCGCTAACATTTGCTTTACTTTGCCAATTTCCACCTTCGTAATCGCTCTTTTCGTTTATTTACATTGTTATATAGCAAGTTTTAGCCTATTTTATTCATATTTATGGCGGATTTCGACGTTATGGCCGGCTGCCAAGTTCTCATACGGGGACTCTTCCGCACAATTCCAAGTCATTGACAAAAGAAAAAGCCGCGAAGGATACAGGCTGGAAGCTAATAATTCCGCTGGATACTGGAAACTGTATCCAAATGTGGCTGCAAAATCAGACGAACGTAATTTTGTCGCGAAAAATGCAAAAATTTCGGAATGTTTTAGCAATTTTCATCCCTGGGATTTGGATGCAGCGAATTTGGGTCGCGACGCTTTCGTTTGCGCTGATGAATCACGCAAATTGGCATAGTGCCAACAGGTGAGACGTTTTTCTGATGTGATGACCTATTTTTTGAAAGCTGTTCGATTCATTTTTATTGTATCTTGTATTGTGGGGCAACTTAGCCAAAATGCTGGAAAAGAGTGTTTTAAGCAAAGTCGTCAGATGTGAGATTGTTTCGACTGTGCAAATCGAAAAATTTCCTTCCTGTAGACAATGTTAACGTTTGCGAGACCCGAATACATTGTCGAATACTAAAATTTTCTATTTCACCGCCGAGATTCCATTCGTTTCGCAGTTGATTTTATCGAGTCCGATCTTTTTGTGGAAAAAATCCGTTTTTCTGGCTCAGTGCCAACGTTTCGTAATGCGTTTGAAACGGGGCTGTTTTTTTGACTGTGACTAGGGTTGGGACGATATATCGAATATCGGATATCGACTATTTTTTCATATCGAATATCGATATCGAAAATTTTGAAAAAATATCGAATATCGATATCGAATATCGACCATTTTTTCGATATTTTTCGATATTCAGAAGTGAGATGGTAGGTTTCAGTGTGGACTGCAAAGTACAACATGTAGCACACAGAGAGCATTTCCATTCACTAGCAAAACTGGCAAAGTGGTATCTTGGTGCACCAGCCTCAAGTGTTTGTTTTTGAATGCTTTTTAAGCTGTGCTGGGAATATTTATGACCACGAAACATCAAATTTGAATAAAACATTTAAATATGCTGATATGCTGCTGTTTTGCGAAATGCCCTTGGGCCAGGGGTATCTTGAATTTTGACCCTCCGAGTGGTTGGATAGATAGCAAATCGCTCCTCCAGAGGGATAGATAGCTGAAAAATTTTCTGGGGGGGGGGTTGAGGTTTGGGGGGGGTTTCAGTTCGATATATAGGCTTTTTCGGGGAATAGAAGGAAGAAAAGGGAGAAAAATCGCTAAAAGTAGGTGTAAATTAGCTCAAAATGGGTATACAAGAGCATATAGTACTTAAAATAGCTGAAAATAGGCAGTTAGACGCATGGACTAGTGATTTTGGAGGTGAAAATCTATATATAGGTATGAAAAATAGTGATTTTGAGTGAAAATTGGGGTATAGTTTCTGAAAAATCGCTCCAGATAGGTAGATAGCTGGGCGATTTGGGGGGGGGGGATTTAGGGGGTAGTAGCCCAAAATTTTGCCTCCGGGATAGATAGATAGCTGAGCGGCCTCCGGGATAGAGCTGGGCGGTTTGGGGGGGGGGGTAACCCCCCCACCCCCCCCCCCCATTCGAGACCCCTGCCTTGGGCAATTGGGTTACAAGTATGAATTCCAATGTCCGCTAATTATTATTTGGTTGATACAGTTTGATTCTTCATGTTTTTATAACATTTTGAGTGCTTGTTATATCACTTTAAACTTTGTTTTGATCACTTGTCCTATTTCCTATGTCAGTAAACAGATGATCAACCATGTTTGTGACCAAATCGAAATACAATATGACATTTGAAGTATGCCCTGCTATATCAGGAGGAAAATATCGAAAAATCGGTATCGAATATCGAGCATAATTTCATATCGAATATCGAGGTTTCATATTGTATCAATATCGAATATTGAGTTTCAGAAAAAAATTTTATTTTTTTATTTTCATTTTTTAGACAAGAGTCAACAAATAGATATTCTAAATACAAATCCTAGTCAGAACTCCTGAATTGTTTTGTGTGTTTTTTCAAATTTCAAGTTGTTGCAAGCTCGTTGTCTGTTTGAGTTCGTGGTTGTTAGCTTTGTTTCAAATAACTGCCATCCAGTTGATATGTTTTATCCGACAAACTAATCCTAGTTGTAAAACATTATTTAGATTTAGATTAAAATTACCAAAATTCCATCAAATCAGTGAAAACAACCACCAATGTCAATTTGGTGAAAATTTTTTATTCCCTACGAATGCCTTACAAACTCCATCAAACTTTCCACGATTTGTTTAAAAAGTCAAAGTGGCGGTATGCCCTGATGTACTGATCTTAACGGAGACGCCCCACTCGCTAGTAAAGATATAAAGTGTGCGTCTTGTCCCAAAAAATCGCTTGTCCACTGTGCAGGGACGTGTGGCGTGTGCAGCGGCGACTTGCGCAGTGGGCTGCAGCTGATTGGTGCGGCGCACTCCCCGCCCACAGACTCCGCCCACTGCGCGACGGCCGGCAGGCGCTTTGGCCCCACCCAGCCGTGCGCCAGCGGCAACGCAGCACATGACTTTTTAGGTTGTGTTTTTTCTGTGTATCAGTGCCATTTTCCTGAATTTCACCTGTGAAGGATTGTGACGGCACTTCAAGGGTATTTACATTTGGACCCCTGTGGGGGTTCATATGGATAGTAAATTGCTCCTCTGGTTTGGAGGTGGGGGGGGGGGGTTCGTGGAGGTTCAATATAAATATAGGCTTTTCCAGGGTATAGAAGGAAGAAAAGAGAAAAAAATCGCTGAAAGTAAGTGAAAAATAGCTATACTTTACACCCTGCACGCGTGATTCCAGGTATATATCCCCCACGGACTTCTTACCCCGGGGGATGATATAGTCCTCAAGGACTATATCGCCTGACAGTCCTTGAGTTATGAGGATTATATCGACCCATCATATATATATATATATATATATATATAGGTAATGTATTACCTATTGTGTGTGTTACATTGACTCGCTGCCCGCGACCCGCTTGCATCAGATCAAAAATATTTATTGACGTGTGGCACGCCACAATTATGCACGTGTCTGTTAGGCCTATTGGCATCGATTGTGTGGGTAAATTAAGAACAATGCATTCAACTTCAAAACTCAATGTCTCGGTCATTTCTCAGCCGATTTTCACCAATGAACACTTAAAATGATCAGAATCACATGGAGATTGCATTTTTATGTTCAGATTATTAAGAATTTGGTAAACTCATGGTAATCATGACAGACAAATCGCCAATATACTACAGACAAAACGCCAATGCAACACAGACAAAACCCCAATGGATCACAGACAAATGTCAATGCAACACAGACAAAACGTGAATGCAACACAGACAAAACACCAGTGGATCACAGACAAAATGCTTTGGCACTTTGCTGTGTTGCATTGGTGTTTTGTCTGTGTTGCATTGGTGTTTTGTCTGTAGTATATTGGCGATTTGTCTGTCATGATTACCATGAGTTTACCAAATTCTTAATGATCTGAACATAAAAATGCAATCTCCATGTGATTCTGATCATTTTAAGTGTTCATTGGTGAAAATCGGCTGAGAAATGGCCAAGAAATTGAGTTTTGAAGTTGCATGCATTGTTCTTCGTTTACCCACGCAATCGATAATCGATGCCAATAGGCCTAACAGACGCATGCATAATTGTAGCGTGCCACACGTCAATAAATATTTTTGAACTGATGCAAGCAGTGTTCTTGCATCACAATAAATAAAAAGAAATATCAAACACATTCCATGGCCCAACAGATGCCCCAATAGTGTAATTAGATATTTTGTATGGAGGACTACATCATCCCACGTTATAAAAGTCGGGCTGAAGTAGTCCTCCGGATGGAGTAGTCCTCGAGGGCTATATCAACCCAGGGGGTAAGAAGTCCAGGGGGGATAGGGTACATAAGCTGTTTCTACCTGCCGTTCCATTGAAGGTGCCATTCTATTATAAGAAATATGGTAATAAATTATGAAATTATCCCTAGGTTTTATTCATTAAATTACAGTAAGATTCTGCACTAATTAACTTTGCGTTCCGCCCAGTATACCAACAAAGATAAAAATACCTATAACCATCAATAATGTCTTCACATTGTTGTCAATCTGAAATTATCTCATTCAACCAGTATTTTCCCATGCTCTGAATTACTTTTATTTGATCATTCATTTGGTTTTTGTAAAATGTGAGACCCATCCACCGGCAGACACACATGCCAATAAAAAGTGAAATTCACATGTAAAGAAATTAAAACTACCGTATTACCTCAAATTTCCCCCCTGCCCCTTGAATTAACCCCCCTCCCCCCCTTCGAATAAACCCCCCCTCAAAATGGGCTGGGGAAATAATAAACCCCCCTCGAAATACCCCCCCCCTCCGGAATGATGCACATCATGTATGCAATGTACATGATGTATTTATTACTACTTATTTGCATCGCAGCTACTCTTATATGCTCATTTGTGTACAGATGTACATCTATAGCCCCAATATAACCTATATTCTCACATTTATTACCGTTTTTGTGTAAGAAATAGCGTATTCTTTACTACGAATTCCACGAAATTTTCTGGCAAAATAATAACCCCCCCCTCGAATAACCCCCCCCCCTCGAATTAACCCCCCTCAAATTTTGCTGGCGAAATAATAAACCCCCATGGGGGTATTTCGAGGTAATACAGTATATTTCGAGGTAATACAGTATATTTCGAAGTCAATCAAAACATCCCAAATGCATGATTTCATCAATGAAATTTTGGTGAGCCCCACTTAATGGTTTATTTAAAGGTTTTAGCAATGTACTGTCAAAATGGAGGGTATATTTGACATCAGTGATGTCAAAAACGCAATTTAGTAAACTCGGCAGACATGAAAGGAATCAGTGATTCGGCCCTTACGTACCAATTTTAAATTTCGTTAAAATTGTTAAGTTAATTTTGAATTTGAATGAATGCATTCCAATCGATTCATGGTAAATCTTATTCAATCCGACGTTTTATGCGAGAACAGGATAAACTGAACACGCATATTGTCATATGAAAGCAGATAACAAGGTATTTTATTGTAACAGCCCGGACAAATTCCAACAAAAAAGTACATACGTGTGTGTGCGATAGAACAAGGGAAGAACGACCCTGTACACTGTACACCACTAGCTAAATCTGGATCGTTTTGAAAATCTAAAAATTGCTCTGAATAACATAAAATGCTCACTATGTTTGTAATAATAAGAAATTATCGTATATTTATCAAGTGTAGATCTTAAATTCAAATTTCGACGGTGACGTTCACTTATCTAATTGAAAAATTTGTTGATGGTCATCCCTACGCATGAAATACGAGTGTCAATAACAATGAAATTGGGTTAGAATGGCACTTGTACAAAAATTCGTTAGACCATTGACTCGCCTAATGTCTGCCGAGTATAAACAAATTCATGAAGTGTCGGTGAAGTGCATTCGATCAGGGATCAGGCTCTGAAATGTGATCACAAGGGGCACTTCAGACCACTTCGGTGCACTTCACAAGCACATTTTTTTGCTGTGTGTCAAGATGGAGTGTATTTTTCAAGTCAGTGCCATAACCCCCCCCCAGGGACGTATCCAGGATTTTTGAGCGGGGGGGGCTGCTTGTTTACGGGGGCCGGCGAGCGGGGGGGGGCTCAGCCCCCCCCCCCTAATTTTTTTTCCCTATATAGGGACAAAAAGCGTTTCGGCGCTAGCGCCATACAAAGGTTTCATGCCCTGGCGCTTTTGGCGTTGGCGCCAGCGCCAGGAACCGCTTTATATGTATGTAAATATGCATACATATACAGCGAAATTCGCAAAAATGTGTTCATTTCCATGGATATTGGTTCACAGGGGCCGATCCGCTGAAAATACAATGAATGGGGAAGAAATTGCGCGAAATATAGAAAAAGTTGCATTTTCCTTGACTTTTTTGGTCTCACCCCGGGAAGGGGGGGCTGCAGCCCCCCCCGCCCCCCCCCCCCCTGGATACGTCCTTGACCCCCCCCCCCAAATGCATAATTTGATAATTTTCAATTTTTTAAGCCCAGGTTCCATGCCATGAATGGAGGGTTTGGAGTGGTGACCACCCCCCAAACAACCCATCTACCATATATCTTTGAATAAGTCCCCCCTTGAATAACTGTCCCCTCTCTTGTGAGTGTGAGGAAACAAAGGTATTTCGAGGTAATACGGTACTTTAAGTGTATCATATAGTCGTATTACCTACCGTATTTCTTCGAAATACCCCCAGAGGGTTTATTTTTTCCGAGTGAGAATTTTCAGAGCGGTATTTCGAGGGGGTTATTCGAGGGGGGTTTATTATTTATCCACTATTTTTCTGAACTCCCAGTACTAATGACGTATGCAGACAACTTCAATAATTTTCACTAGAAAAATTCAATAAAAACCACTATGTATAAGAGTCTACAGTCTTATACATAAGTATGCACATTTTGAGGGGGGTATTTCAAGGAAATACAGCATATACAATCGTAGGCATACTGCAAAGGAGTGAACCCCCTAGAGATGGTCTGTGTTTTTAGCCATCCTTTGTAAATGTATACTCGCGTCGTAATACGAGTATACGAGGGAAACGAGATTAATGAAATCTTCCCGATAGACCTAGAAATTAAAAAACTATCGAGATATTTTACGTTAATAATGTTGGAAGAGTTCATGTTTCCTAAACAAGAATGATTTTGCTAGTTTTGCAATGATTAGGTTTTTGTTTACACAACTCTATCCGTATATCTTTCTTTATCTGCTTGTGGGTTTAGGATACATACGTGTTATTTTGGCACTGTGCCGCGTATATCTAACATTACGGTTCGATTTGAAACTTTGTCTTTGAGTTGAGGATGCAAAAATGGCTTGTTCTCACATCACATGGTCGCAGAAAGTAATATCGACCATGAACTGAGCGAAAATCATCTGTCTAAACTTCAACGTGAGACATAAGTATTAGGAATTAAGTCCAACAACATTGGGGAGAGTCATGTCCGCCCTGTATACGCGACTCCACCTTTTTATTTTAAAAATGTTTTTCTTTTTGTGAAAGTGCATATTTTACATAAAATTTTGAAAATATATACATTTATCTCCCACCAATATATATTTATAAAAGTTATATCTTTGAGAAATGTCAGAACAACCCAAGTCACCGTTTTGATCAATGTTATTACTTAAAGTCTTTATTGGAGTCCTCGGGCCACTCCCAGACCCTGTAAAATGTCAAATGACATGCAAAGTGTCAAAAGTCATAGAAAAATTCCCCTTCAAAATGGCAACTAGATTGCAATTTTGAAGGGGAACTTTCCATTAAGCCGGAATTACAGCTCAGCATTGTTTGACGTGAAATGATGACATCGTAAAATTGATTACATCAAAATAGACATAGGTACAGCATATTGAAATTTCAGAATTAGATAGTTCTAGTAATTGTGTGTAATGACCCAAAAAATTATACCAAATAATCATTATTTAAGTAAATAGTTATTAATTTAATGTCAAAATTTTTTGGTGATGTAAAATGTTTGACATGAAATATTGATGTAGAATGTGTAAATTTTGATGTAAAATTAATAACTTATTAAATAATAATTTTTTTCTTAATTTTTTAGGACATTACACACAAATACTAAACACCTTCCCGGTCACGTCCGGCACCCATTTTTTGATTTTACTTCTCACATCCTATCCCCGGTTCTAGGGCACCCCAGAGGCTGAAACTTGGGGGAGATATTGGCGCAACCCCCCTCTACTTCGCATGAATTGGGGGGATCGCTGCGACCCCTCTCAGGGTGGGTCGCCCTAAATGCAAAATTTTTTTGTGGCTTTTTTGGTGTCCCACAGCAGGTCCGGCACCCGCTGATTTCTGAGCTGTGAGAGGAGTATAAATCTAAAATTTTGGGGATGTGTTACCAACACCACTCCCCTACTGTACACTATTCAAAAATGTGAGATTTATGCAAAAAAATTCTCAAAAATTCGCTTATTCTCTAAAAAAAAAACCACTCCCCAATAGATGGATGACAAAAAATTAACTTTTTGGAACTTTTTTATTAGACACTTGAAGAGATGGTTTACAATACTTTAAAGGGAAGGGTTTGATGTTTAAAGTTACGTAAAGAACCATACCTCTAAAATGCCTGCATTGCAAAATTTACTTGGGGGGAATTTCAAAGTGTAAATTTTGTAAATTTTTGTTCCTGCAATGATGTCATTATGATGTCATCAAAT
>OZ038456.1:25972889-26083331 GCA_964036195.1 Sphaerolaimus hirsutus
ACAAACCTGCATGCAGGTTTTCCTTCTGCAAATTTGTCTATTACCGTGCTAATTTCACTTTATTTTTTTCCGTTTCCGTGAAAATTTTGCTTTCCGTTTTCTGTTTTCCGGCATTTCATTTTTCCGTTTTCCGTTTTCCGAGTGAAATTTTTTTTTTACCTTTCCGTTTTCCGTTTTCCGCTGAGTGAAATTTATTTACCTTTCCGTTTTCCGGCAGAAATTTTTTTTTTACCTTTCCGTTTTTCGTAAAAAAATTTTTTTGACACCCTAGTTTATAGGCATATATAACTGTATATACACAAAAACCTTTCCCTAACGTCACTTTATCATCAGTTGTAACGTGTTCTGCATTGTACAGATCACAAACTGCAGTATCTGTCATGTACGTTCACGTTACACTCAATTTTAGGGGGGGGGGGGGTATTTCGAGGGGGGTTTATTATTTCCTCAGCCAAAATTTAGGGGGTATTTCGAGGGGGGTTAAGTCACGGTGGGTTAATTCGAGGTAATACGGTATAATGTTTTAGAAAATATTCATCTAGACACCGCCAAACCAAGTATTTTTAATATATACTGTACAGTGATAGAGTAACACTATTGCATTTTTCCATTTATAACACACGGGTGTTATACAAAATTGGAGCAATTTTCAGTGAACGTTTTTAAAACTTGTATAAATATAACACTCTGTTGTTAGGTCAATGGGGGGTGTAACACCCCAGGGTAAAATGTGCGTGCCACAGAATTACAAAGAGTTGTGCCACGCAACAATATTTTAACTGTGCAATTGGAGCCTAGGTAGTCCAGGGTGTTGTACATGGGGGGGGGGTATAGATGGAGAAATACAGTAGTTGACTATTGATTTTAAGGCTTTTTAATAAGCTAGACACAATTACTTTTCACAGCAAATAATGTGCTCGTGAAGTGCACTGAAGTGGTCTGAAGTGCCCTTTGTGATCACACTTCAGACCCTGATCACGCCTGATCACCAGGCACTTCACCGCTCATGATCACACTTCAGAGCCTGATCATGCCTGATCACCGTTGGAATGCACTTCACCGACACTTCACGGATTTGTTTACTAAATTGTTTACAGAAATAAAAAATCAGTTATTCGTGAAGTGCGTTGAAGTGCCTGCGAGCGTCTGCGTGAAGGCACTTCACTGCAGATCATAGCAGATCACCGGCGCATTTTTTGCTGTGTTTGTTTCCATCTGTTTAAAAGTCACAATGCAACTTGTTGACATATTGTTCATGAATGTTGATGATGCAAATCAATTGAATGAATGAATGCAATGTTTCTTATTGTTATTTATAATGTGAATCATATGTGATGGTAACAATTCACCAATTACTTCAGTAAGTTCCATTTGATGGATGGATATCGACGCATGGATATCGACACACAAACAGAAAAAGCCAGCGCAATATTCTATAAAGTGTCTGGACTTTGGCGCCAAGCGCCATAAGCGCCATGACTTTAGCACTGGCGCCAGTAGGCGTCAGTAACGTGGCACTCTTAAATACATCGCTAATATCTAGATGCTGATTTATCACATCTGAAATGTCAATGTGTTTTTTGTGAAACTCCCACGCAGTATCATAAAAACTGCCAGTGCCAGCAGCGCGCCAAGAGGCAAAGGCTGCGGAATTACATCAGGAAGCAGCTCATCCCAGTGCAGTTGACCATGTGCCAAACCCCTCCCACCTAAAGATTGTGCATGATGAGCCTGAGGTTTTGGGCTTTTTCAGTGATGGCAAATGGGTTTGTTTCCATCTTAATATTCAACAAACAATGCATTTGAGGCGTTGAATTCTAAAAGTCGACAAGTCCAAATTTGGAAAATTTGAGTTAACCCCGTGAAAATGATCTGGGGATGGTCCCTCTCATTTTTCAAAATTTTCCATAAATTTTCCGCCCTCACATTCCCCTATACAACCATGCCAAATTTGACCATTTTGGGGGAAAATGGAGAAAATTTGGGCAAGAAGTCGGCAAGTACGCCTAGTTTTTGGGCAAAAAGTCGACAAGTCCACCTTGTGCAGCCTTTTTTGTTGGGACAAAAAAAGCAAGAAATGTGTTAAGTCCGCTATGGGCAGTGATTTCTAAAAGTCGACAGTACAAAAATAGCCCATAAGGCAAATTTTTTCAAACTGGGAACAAAAATGTTTGCAAGTGCAAGAAGTTGACAAGTCCACTCCCCTGCCCATAAAATTTTTTTGGGCAAGAAGTCGACAAGTCCATGCCTGATTAGAGCAAAAAGTCGACAAGTCCATGTCATTAACACAAGAAGTCGACAAGTCCACTTTTGTTTACTGAACATTGTTTGTACTCCAAAATAGCGCCGTTTCCATGGCATTGGCACCATTTTTATGGAGTGGTGCTGTCGACTCCAAAATAGTGCCTTTTCCATGGCGTTGGCGTCATTTTTATGGAGTGGTGCTGTCGACACCAAAATAGCGCCATTTCCATGGCATTGGCACCATTTTTATGGAGTGGTGCTGTTGACTCCAAAATAGTGCCATTTCCATGGCATTGGCGCCATTTTTATGGAGTGGCACTATCAACTCCAAAATAGCGCCATTTCCATGGCGTCGGCGCCATTTCTATGGAGTGGCACAACACTTTTTTATACAGTTAAAAAAAAGAAATTTTAACATTTTTTTCTTCAAATTTTTTTTTCAATTTTTTTATTTAATTTTTTTAATTTTTATTTCAACGTTTTTTATAATTTTTTAATAATTTTTTTTCTCCAAATTTAAAAAAAATTGTTTTAATTTTTTTTCTATTTTTTTCCTTAAAATTTTTTATTATTTTTTATTTTCAAAATTTCTTTCAAAACTTTTTTTTCAAATTTTTTTTAAATAATTTTTTTGTTAAAATTTTTTCTTCAACTTTTTTTATAAATTTTTTTACTAAATTTTTAGTTAAAATGTTTTATTTTCAAAATTTTGTTTTAAACTTATTTTTCAAATTTTTTTTCAAAAACTTTTTTCAATTTTTGTTATATTTTTAAAAACGTTTTTACATTAAATTTTTTTCAATTTTTTATAACATTTTTTTTCTCCCTTTTTTCAAAATTTTTGAAAAACAGTTTCCATGGAGTGGCGCTGTTGACTCCAAAATAGCGCCTATTCCATGGCGTTGGTGCCATTCCCATGGAGTGAAGTGAACTTATGAAGGTAGGGATGACTTATTTCAACTGGTTTTTTAAAAGGTCACATTACAAAAAAAAACACATGGCCCCAGTGCTTTCAAAAGAAGCACTGACAAAAAAAATTCTCCAGAAATTTGAAATATTTTGGTTAGGTTCCATTGGTTGTGATAAACCCAACCATTTTGTGGGTAGTGGATATTAAAAACTTAAAACTTAATTAATAAAAATTGAAAAACATTAAAATAAATAAAAAAATTATATAAAAAAAAATTTTTTGAAAGAAAAAGAAAAAAATTATTTAAAAAATGTGAAAAAAAAATTTTGAAAAAAAAAGAAAAAAATTTAAAAAAGAAAAAAAGTTATAAAAAAATGTTTAAAGAAATTTTGAAAAAAAAGAAAAAAAATTTATAAAAAAAAAATTTTATACAAAAAATATTTTTATAAAAAAGTGAAAATGGTGCAAGTATGAAAATGGCACCAACACCATGGAAATGGCACTATTTTGGAGTTGATAGCACCACTCCATAGAAATGGTGCCAACGCCATGGAAATGGCGCTATTTTGGAGTTGATAGCACCACTCCATCAAAATGGTGCCAACACCATGGAAATGGCACTAATTTGGGGTCGATAGTGCCACTCCATGAAAATGGCGCCAATGCCATGGAAATGGCGCTTTCTTGGAGTCGACAGTGCCACTCCAAAAAAATGGCACCAACACCATGGAAATGGCACTATTTTGGAGTTGACAGCACCACTCCATAAAAATGGTGCCAATGCCATGGAAATGGCACTATTCTGGAGTTGGCAGCACCACTCCATGAAACTGGCGCCAACGCCATGGAAATGGCGCTATTTTGGAGTTGATAGCACCACTCCATAAAAATGGTGCCAACACCATGGAAATGGCACTATTTTGGAGTCGACAGCGCCACTCCAAAAAAATGGTGCCAACACCATGGAAATGGCACTATTTTGGAGTACAAACAATGTTCAGTAAAGAAAAGCGGACTTGTCGACTTCTTGCATTAATGAAATGGACTTGTCAACTTTTAGCTCTAATCAGGCATGGACTTGTCGACTTCTTGCCCAAAAAAATGTTATGGGCAGGGGAGTGGACATGTCAACTTCTTGCACTTGCAAACATTTTTGTTCCCAGCTTGAAAAAATTTGCCTTATGGGCTATTTTTGTACTTGTCGACTTTTAGAAATCACTGCCCATAGCAGACTTAACACATTTCTTGCTTTTTTTGTCCCAACAAAAAAGTCTGCACAAGGTGGACTTGTCAACTTTTTGCCCAAAAACTAGGTGTACTTGTTGACTTCTTGCCCAAATTTTCTCCATTTTCCCCCAAAATGGTCAAATTTTGCATGGTTGTATAGGGGAATGTGAGGGCGGAAAATTTTTGGAAAGTTTTGAAAAATGAGAGGGACCATCCCCAGATCATTGTCACGGGGTTAACTCAAATTTTCCAAATTTGAACTTGTCGACTTTTAGAATTCGACGCCTCAAATGTGGATCAGGTTCGTTTGACATACATCCATGTAAATGACATATTTGCTTAAGTAAACTTTGAGTGCTCACCTAACCATTAACAGTGATCGTTATCTGAACATTGTTACAAAAACACATTGTATACAGCTCAAATCAATATTTGCCAGCACAAGCTGTGCAAGCACATGAGCAGTTTATGCACCAGCCAATGCATGGGGCACAGCATTCAGATGTCCACAGGGAGCACCCACAGATGTACCAGCAGCAGTTTGTTGATGTGAGTCTGCTGCTATTTTAATGCATATTCTGCCAGTTGAATGTTGTGTTCAATGGATGTGACACGTTTCCTGGTGCACCTCCCAGACCCTGTAAAATGCCCTGTGAAATGTAAAATGTCATGCAAAGTGTCAAAAGTCATGTAAAATACCCTGCAAAATGGAAACTCAGTTGTCCCTTCCAATGCATCAACATATAACATCACCAAAAATGTAAAATTACCACTAGAAACACGGAATTTCAAAATATTTGCAGATGCCCTATGTGCAGCCAGCTTATGGTGGAAATGCTGGCACTGTGCCAGAACTGCACATCTACACCGTGCTCGATGAGCCACCACCAGAACCTGTCAAGTATGTCAGAAAGGTCAACTTCCCCAGCTGGCCACCTCAGAACCAACCCATTTGATGCTATGTGTCTGCTCAGTGCTCAATGTGTCTGTTTTCACTGCTGTGTACTGTAAATCCTTGAATAAAGCCCCCCTGGGGTGTTATCTTTGACTAGTTATATATTCAGGGATTTACAGTAGCTGCTTTCATATGGTGCTGTAGAATGTTGGCTAAGCTATATATGTATTTATGTATTGTTTGCAGAGACTATTTTTAGATGATATTTATTCAAGGCAACTAGGCTAGATTTTTTAATGATTGTGTTTTTATTTACAGTGCTTTTGACTGCTTTTGATAAATAATATTGTAGGTAACACATGGAATTTAGAATCTAGTTATAATTTTTAATTTAGAATCTAAAACAATCTGTAGTGATAAAATTCCAGTCAAAGGTAATAGGCATAGTCAAAAGTCCATTTAGATAATGGATGTCTCAGTGCAATGATTACATTTAGTTATCAGTTTCAGTTTATGTCACATTGGTTTTTCACAATTGTCCAATACGCCTTCTTCTGACAATTTCAATGTGCATTATATTTTTGTTTCCATTTAGTTGTGGAGATTTTATGTGACATATATAGGCTTAAATTGAATTTTTCTTTTGTGTTTGTTATGTGCGACCAATATCTAGTTTATGCTATGAATTCAAGCTCTTCACTGATCTTTACAGCCAAAAAAGACAACACAAGTCTCATTCATGCTCATGTTAATGTGATCGACATGCTTTGACTACATATTTAAATATGTATAGGTAGTTGAAGGTACCTGCTTTAGTACCCTTTGTGTTGTTTGCATTGATTGAAAAACTTCTCTAAACCAGCTTCAAAAAAATGACATTTACATTCACTTTAAGGATGGTGAAATGAGTTATCAAATATTTACAATCAAAAAGGTATTTATCACAATGAAAAAGTGAAACAGAACAGTGGACAGAAACATATTTACAAGCTGCTGAACACTCACAAAATGTTGAAATATTTATATGATTCAAATATAGGTATTTCTTTACAAATGTACAACTTAAAGCAGTCTGTGATGGACATACAGTAATGACAGCAGATAAACATAATTTTTGGATAGAATATTCAAAATAGATAGTTCACCTGCAGTATTAAGTCCACCCAACCAAGGATCATTTCAAAATGACACAACACAAATTCAATGACAATCAAACTTCAACAGAAATAACACTGTACATTATCTGGCGCTGAATTAAAACAGAACATAAGGCACCCATGAGGCATTAAACCACTGAAATTGTACATGTTCACACATTATGCACCTTATGCACTATTTGAATCTGACCCCTGAGCCTGACAAAAACACAGTCACTCAAGCACTGCCCTTTCCCCTGGCAATCTTCCTGAAGGTCACCTCCCTAAGCTGCAACTTGAATTCATTCTCTGTCTCTATACCATGTAGCTTGTTAAATCTGCTGCCGGCCACGTTGACGCAGTGCGGCAGCCTGCCCGGGTACAGCACCATGTCCACCGTGCTGCTCAGCATGCCTGAGACGGGGGTGGGTGGAAATGGAGCGAAGTGGGGGCAGTTATAGGCCATGTGAAATGCCATGTAGCATGTGAAATGTTATGAAAAGTGTTAAAAGTCATGAAAAATGACATGCGGAATGCCAAATATCCACTATTAAAGTAAAACAAAATTTAACATATTACAGGGCATTTTACAGGACAATCACACATTTCTGGGAGATTAAATACTGTGCATCAGTAACTCACCGAGCACGATGCACTCCTCCACGATGTAGGCGGTGCTGGCGCGCAGCAACCTGTCAGCTTTGGCCTTGTCAACGCCATCACCAGCCAACTTGGCTGCTGAGAACCTATCAACGTCAGTTGCGATTGCCTGGGTGCAGAGGATGTCAGGTTAGATTGTAGGTAGATGATGATAAAGCCTGTGGGAAAGTGTTTTGAAGTGCTTCTTCTTTCTGAAAAAGACTATTGTGTTTGGAAATTTTTTTTTTTAATTTGTCTTTCCACTATATTATGGCATTTTCTAATTTTTATGGTTACATTTGAATACATTTTTATACATGTTTTGCAGCCTTCCAAGCTTTTGTAGCATGGTCAGCCGGCACAAATGATACCAGCACAATGACAATATTCCACCCCACTCCCAATGTAATAGTTATGCCTCAACTGACCCCGCTAAATGACTGGTCATTCTCCAGCATGTCCACAATGATTTCCTGCCACATGGTAAAGAGCTCAGTTTGCTGACAGATTTCATCCCATCGCACCAGCTGCAAATATTGCGCAATGGTTGATTTGATGTGACATGAAGTTTTGGTGAAAAATGATCAATATTTTACTTGACGGACAACAAAGTATGCGTCCAAAATTACTTATGTCGCAGTCGATAATGCGCCAGCAGGATACTTATGCATGCACTTTCACAAAAAAACATTTACATGCAATGAATTTTGTTCTTCTGAAGCGTTTTTTCTCCTTTTGAGAACAATTTTTTATAAACTATGATGGAGTGTTTCCCTCAGAAAAATGCAAAATGCATCTAGTCCACATAGTAAATCAAACCTTCAACTCAACCAACCTTAGGCTGCAAATCCTCAATAAACTGCCAATTCTGTTTTATCCACAAGTCACCCATCTGCATAGCCTTCTCCCTGTGCTCCTCAGTTGGCTCACTACACTCCGCCCTCTCTGATTCTGCTGATTGGTCACTGGTGCTTTCTGACTCCGCCCACACGTTGTGTCTGTGGTTGGAGTCGCACAGGAGAAACTGGGGGGGGGGGGGGGGTGTTGGATGTATTGAAGTTGAAGCAATGATTAATAAATCACGTAATTTTTTGTTGAATGATAAGTGGTGCTTGGGCTGGATTGAAAAGTGTGTACTCTCATTTTGATGAATAATGTCATGTGAAATATTTAGAGCCATATACATCACAATGTGATGAGAAAAAAATGATTTTTGCTTTTTACTCAGATATTAGATTTACCATATTACCTCGAATTATCCCCCCTTGAATTAACCCCCCCCCCCCTCGAATTAACCCCCCCCCCCTCAAAATAGGCTTGGGAAATAATAAACCCCCCATGAATACATAACGTACATAATAAATACGTCATGTACGCAATGTACATGATGTATATTACTGTTAATTTGCATTGCAGCTACACATAGAGTAGTTTGGGTAGCTATCTACGTTTTTATGTCCAAATATATCCTGTTTGGACACATATACCTATCTTGCGTACGCAAATGCCTACTATTTACTACGATCCTTACGAAAATTTCTGACGAAATAATAAAACCCCCCTTGAATAAACCCCCCTCGAATTAACCCCCCTCAAATTTTGCTGGCGAAATAATAAACCCCCATGGGGGTATTTCGAGGTAATACGGTAGTAGATTTCAGTGGGGCTGTCCCGCAAGTGTCATGTAAACTGTAGTATGTCATGCAGAATGACATATAAATTTGTCAAACGTCATGGGAAATGTCAGAAGTTCACTAAAAATTTTATATATAGGTATTATGATTTTGATTTGACATTTTGCATGACATTTGACACTTGACATGACACTTATCACATTCAGATCACATTCTTATAAGATTCACATGTCAACTAATAACAAGTCACCCCAACCTTCCCCCAACCAACAAAAGACTCCTTCCCAAAAGTGCCCTGTACCAATTTGACCATAGCTCTCAGCTTGGGGCCAGTGAAGTTGGGGTTGCTCAGGCTTATGCCCACCAGCGCTATGTCGTTGACGGTGGCCTTGCGCTGCACTTTACTCTGTTCTGCTTTGGGTGAATCGTTGTAGCCCTTCATGCGGGCGGAGTAGACCTGGTAAAAATGAATTTCAATTTCTCTAAAAGATTAACAAATATATATGCTAGATTGTTTTTTATTTATTTTTTATTTTTGAAAATCTCAGAAAATCTTTCAAAAAGGAATTATCATTAACTCTTCAGAAATTTTAAAAAGATTTGAAACACATGAAAATTCGAACACGAAATTTGCAAAATTAATTTTGGAAAAATTCGTAAACTCGAAAATTTGCAACTTTTGAAATTCGGAAACTGAAAAAAAACTCTAAAATTGCAGTAGAAAAAAACACTCACATCCATAGTGCAAATCTGCAAAGCCATTGCTCAGATATCAGCTATCCACAGAAGATTCTTGAAGTGCAGTTGTATTTGGCAGCAATCCAACTTCAGTTGCCGGTGGCAGTTGACGATAGGAGTTGACGGTTTGAGTTCACTTTGGGATTGACTGTGGCTTGTCTGGTGAATGCCAGCCACCCCGCCACTTTTTATAGTGAGCGCAAGCTTCATAGTGACGTCAAATTGCATATACCACACATGTTGTTTGTTTGCATCAGTCAATCACAGTGTGTGTTAGAGCCTACAATCAAACTCGAAATTGTACTGTTCCTTATAGCTAGTTTACACCGAAATCTCATCAAATGGAATGTGTCACGGGCGGAAAATGTATGATATTGATATTACCTATTATTAAAGCGCTACTTCTCGCCGCATTGAAAATTTGCCGCGGCTGTAGATTTTTTGAGTGATATTAGATATACTCGGCGGACAGCACACTAAGTATGGAAACCTACCATAATTCAATCAAAAAATTTTTTGTGATAAATTCCGTTATTAATTATTCCATAGTAAAAACGAAACATGATGAAAAACTGTAAAATTTTTGTTACATTATTCAGATGTGTAATGTCCGTCGAGTATACCACATCAATTCCGCATGTAGACATGTAGACAAGGAAAGTAGCAAGCAGTAAGTCAAGTGTCAAGTGAACTGAGAAGTGAGTAATATTAAACTAGTGTGTGCAGCGACATTACTTGACTTAGTTCCTTTTCTTCTCTCATCACACGGGTTCACTTGTCACTTTACTCAACACTTACCACTTTTCTAGTCACTTTTTTCACCTGTGGAATTGACACTTGATCAACATAATTCAGTTTCTGCCAATGAACGCCTCCGTGGGAAAAAAAACATAAATATTATCACCAAAAACAGACCCCGCCCAAAACCCTAACCCAAGCTTCTATTGTTTAGATAAGATTTGCGCAAAACTCGTTCAATTTTTGCAGCATTTCGAACATCCCCAAACGCGCGTCATTCAATTTATTTATTTACTACAAAACAAACAAATATAGGATGTTGATTAGAAGTATCACACGTTTGTTTGCTTTCTTTGCGTTTCTCAAAAAATTGAAGCGAGCTTTTTGCGAAACGAATGCAATCACTTTAAACGTTTTTTATTTAATTTGCGTGAAAAATACATGTTTTAGGTGAAATGAAAATTTTGGGTTTTTGGTTCTGGGGTCGTAGCTGGAGAAATAGCGAACAGCGGAGCTAAATTTGTTTAACCCAACACGTTTTTTGGAAGCAAACTGATAGTGACCAGGAACGGACCGAGCGCTATACAAATACTGCTACCGTATTTCCTCAAAAATACCCCCCGGGGGGTGATTGTTTCAAAGTGGTCTCGAGAGGGGGGGGGGGGTCAAACGAGGGGGGGGGGGTATTTCGAGTGGGGGGGTATTTCGAGGAAATACGGTATACTCGAATTATCCCCCGCCTTGAATAATTCCCCCTCGAATAATTGCCCCCGTTTAGATGAGTGAGGAAAAAATAATTCACTCGAATAATCCCCCCACCCCCTTGAGGCATATGGTAAGGTTTTGCATCAAATTCGAACAAAAATTGCACGTTTTTAGTAAATAAAGCATATTTAATGAAATCAGTTAATAGAAAAACGCGAGAGGGGGGGGGGGGGGTTATCATTTCGCCAGAAAATTTTTGAAATCCCATTACAAATTCGTTGTTTGTAATGTACGCTGAGGTAGAAAAAGCAACTATAACTGACATATATACTGAGTTTACACAGAACACAAATCACAGTTTTTGTCATGTATGTTCCCTATACACTCAATTTGGGGGGATGGGGGGTATTTCGAGGGGGGGGTATTTCGAGGCGGGGGGTGATTGTTTCATAGTGGTCTCGAGAGGGGGGGGGGGTCAAACGAGGGAGGGGGTATTTCGAGGAAATATGGTATTTGAGCGTATTTCTATGAATAAGAGCATAATATGGACTATTGTGCTCCAAGTTCACCCACTGTGAGCAACGTATTGGCACCAATGATGGGTGAGTTATCAAAATAAAAACACTTTCTGTATTTTAAGTTTTTCAAAAAATGAATACTGGTGTTTTGAGTTTTTTTCACGAAAAAAACTTGAGTTTCTGTGTTTTATTTCTGTGTTTTTTGAAAAAACTTGAGTTTTTTGGTAAAAACTCAAGTTTTTTGATAAAAACTCAAGTTTTTTAATAAAAACTCAAGTTTTTTGATTAAAATTTAAGTTTTTTTGGTAAAAACTCAAGTTTTTTTACAAAAAGTTGCATTTTACAGCATTTTACTGTTGAAACAGTGGTTTTCTTGTCAAAAATTCCTTTTGCATATTTTTGTTGTGTATTGGAAAATCTTCATTAGTTCATTTTCAGGATTTTCAGGATTTCAGGATTTAGGGAAATTTTCATTCACTGGAGGTAGTTCCAAATGGGTGACGAATACCTTTGACAGCTTGGGAGGTGAGGAGTTCTCCGCTCAATTGTGTGAGCTGGCAGACCCTGGTGGACACTCCTCAACACTTCGATCACAGTCCCTAATATTGTCAAAACCACCAGGAGATGCGGACAGCATTATTTTTTGGATGCTTATTTCATCGTTAAACTTGGATACTTATGTACATATTTACACACTATACATACATGCATACCTTATGTATGCACATTGTTCAGTTTAAATCTTGTGCCTCCCATTGTTTGGATAAAAAAACTCAAAAAAACATTTCCGTATTTTCTGTGTTTCCGTGTTTCCGTGTTCTCCAAAAAAGAACTCATTTGAGTTGAACAAAAACACGGAAACTCAATGAGTTTCCATATTTAATAAGTGTGTTTTTGCCATCGTTGATTGGCACTGCACAAGTTTACTAATACCAGTAACCTCAAAATTGAGTGCTCACAAATCAGCTTTGAACGCTTTGAGTTTAATTTTGAGTATCTTTCTTAACTTTTTTTATCTTAAGTTGACAGTAACTACATGTACAAGGTAAACTCAAAATTATACTCAAATACGAAGCTGATTTATGAGTACTAATTTGCGACGGTGAAGCTGATTTATCGATGACGCACAAAGAAATCCTGCGTTCGTTCGTTTGAAATGCAAATGATAATTTGGCACCCAGCCAAAATTTCGACATCTCTATAAATAAATAAACAAATCGTATGAACCCACTCGTACAAAAATCGTTTAAACCATTGACTCCTGTCATCTCTGCCGAGTTTACACAGAACACAAATTACAGTTTTTGTCATGTACGTTCCCTATACACTCAATTTGGTGGGGTATTTCGAGGGGGGTGATTGTTTCATAGTTGTCTCGAGAGGGGGGGGGGGGGTCAAACGAGGGGGGGTATTTCAAGGAAATACGGTATTTGATCGTATTTCTATGAATAAGAGCATAATATAGACTATTGTGCTCCAAATTCACCAACTGTGAGCAACGTATTGGCACTGCACAAGTTTACTAATACCAGTAAACTCAAAATTGAGTGCTCACAAATCAGCTTTGAACGCTTTGAGTTTAATGTTGAGTAAACTTTTCTATCTTAAGTTGACAGTAACTACAAGGTAAACTCAAAATTAAACTCAAATACGAAGCTGATTTATGAGTACCAAAATTTAATTTCACTGGTGTTAGTAAACTGCTAAATATGTGCAGTGACATTACAGACTAATGTGACAAGAAAAAGTTGCCCTTTATTCCGATCCGTTATGGTACATTTCACTGTAAACTGTGCATTCAGTGGGCTTATAAATATACGGAAAGTCTTCAATTCAATTCAAACGTCAATGCAAATAGGGTCGCCCGCAAATAATAAACGGGCCAATAAATTTGGAGCAAAATCGAACGCGTCTTGCCCTAAAAACGTCACAACTTTTTTGTCTCACGTCACAAAGAGTGACGGAAAAACGCTATTCACAGAGCCGATAAGTTTTTCATTATAAATACTGGAAGCGCGCGTGCGCAAGTGCCTCGTTTGACGCAATTTACCGCTCACATAAATGGTATAAAAAGGCGCCCGTGTGGAGTAGAGACAAGCGTCAAGTGGAAACTCAAGTGGCCCTTAATAAAGTGTCAAGTGGACAAGTCAAGTGACAAACACAAGTACTTAAGTTACAATTCAAGTGGGCTCTGCTGCAACGATGGGTCTTCCAGTGGTGTGGCTGTGTATTTTGGCTGCCATCGCTGTACTGTGCTGGTTAGTTGCATGTGTAGTGATGTGAAAGTGCCATTTTGCTTCCGAAAAGCGCCATGGCGCTTGGCGCTGTTTTCCAGTGGCGCCATTGGCGCTTGGCGCCACAGTTGTTAAAATGTAGTTACATTTACTCGAAAAATACATATATACAAGTACTTTGTAAATACATATACCGTATTTCCTCGAAATACCCCCCCCCTCGAAATACCCCCCCTCAAAATAGGCACTATGGATTTGTGGTCCGGGAAACGCAAAACAGACGTTCAAAACACTTACTGTGTTACGTTAGAACATCGTTTATACCATCTACATCCTTATATATGGCTGTAAAAACTTAAAAATGGTTGTTATTGTTGCATTTTTCACGTTTTTCTCTCAAAATTCTCACTCTGAAACAATAAACCCCCGGGGGGTATTTCGAGGAAATACGGTACACATTCTTTTGAAAAAGTTCCCGTACTCACCTGTACGCGTACTTTTGAAATATACACGTGTACAGAAAATGTATTTTTCATTGCCAAAATCGCAATTTTTTGTTGCTAAAATAGGTAAGAAAATCTGGAAGAAATAATATCACTTTTCTAAAAAAATACTAAAAAATCACTTAAAAAACGACATCTATCGCATCTAAAATAGAGTATTACATTTTATGTATTCGGGGGTGAGTAACAAAAGGATTTTACATATACATATACTTTGAAAAAAGTTCAGTATTTCTAACAACTCTGCTTGGCGCTAGCATTTTAAAAAGCGCCAAAAAAGCGCCAGTGTATGAAAAATTACGATGCGGTAACTGACGCAGCGAATTGTGCGAACTAGATGGCGCTTTTTACAACACTAGTCGGGTGTCAAATGTCATGAGAAGTGCCAATGAATATGAAAAAGTTAATGTTGTTATTGTGCTTTTGACATTTTCCATGACATTTGACACTTGACTTTGCACTTTACAGGGTGCACGACTGGCATCATCACCACATGTCTCTATTAAGACACTTCACAACACTTCACACCACTTCACCACTTATCACACACAACCACCCCCCATAATTCCCCCCCCCCAATCATCACAGGCTGGGTAGTCGCACTTTCAACCACCTGCACCGCATGGGTGTTCCCCACGACACCCCCCTACCCTGGCTAGGAAATGTGCTGCACTATGTGAGGAATCATGGGTACAAGGGGGATGTGCTCCTTGCGAGGAAGTATGGGGAGTATTTTGGGTGTGTTTGGGATTTGGGTGTTTTTTTTTTTGTTACATGTGGGGGTCTGGGGCTGAGATGACGGATATTGATGTTTAAAGCAGGGTCCTTTTTCACTGTGATTTGATTTTCTTATCTCTCAATTAATTATTCACACAGCAAATAAAGTGCTCATAAACTGCACTGAAGTGGTCTGAAGTCTGAACACATTTCAGAGCCTAATCACACCTGATCACACCTGATCACCAGGGCACCAGGCACTTCATGGCATGTGACCACTTGTGATCAGGGTTGGTTTTATAAAAATCATTTGTATACAAATTGTATAAAAATTGTATAAAAATGTATTTTATTTATATTTTATTCTTGTTTCATTTTATTTTAGTTTATTTTATTCCAAAATAATAATAAAATAATAAAATGGACCATTTTACAAAAATTTTACAGAAATTTTACAAAAAAATCAGAATCTTTCATGCAAGTTCAGAAAAATGTGATAATTTGACCTGAACATGAAAAACGTGTGACAAATTTTTCCATTACTTTGCAAAAGTTGCATGCAGTATGTATTGTTAGCTAGCTGCAAGTGTTAAGTTACAATTATTGATAAGAATGGTTTGCATTTTCAGTAGAAGGATTACTGGAGTGTGCTGGGTGCATTTGTAATACATCATGCAAAGTGTCAATTGTCATGACAAATGTAGTAAAGAGTCAATTGGCATCTCAAATGTCAAGCAAAGTATAATTGTCATGACAAATGTCATGCAGAGTGTAAATTGTGTATCTGAATCTTATGTTTTGGTATCCAAACCTTATATTTTGGTTTTTGTTATGTTATGTTTTTGTATCCAAATGATCACATAAGATTTGGTTACAAAAACAACAAGATTTGGATACAAAAGATAAGATATGGATACAAAATATAAGATTTGGATACAATTTGCTTTACAGTTTCCACTTTAATTTATATTTGTCATGACAATTTACATTTTACTTAACATTTTCATGAAAATTGACACTTTCCATTCCATTTCATATGACATTTTGACACTTTACATGGCTTGGGACTGCCCCAGCTCCGTGAAATCACAGGTTGAACCATAAACAACAGAAAAAAATTTTTACAAAAAATATGAATTTTTATACAATTTTTACAAAAATATGAATTTGTATACAATTTTACAAAAATTTTACAAAAATTCAAATTTTTATACAATTTTTATTTTTATTTTGAATCTTTCCATTTTATTTTATTTTATTTTATTCTTCAATTTTCAATTTTATTTTTATTTTATTTTTATTCTTTTCTGAGATTTTGCCAACCCTGCTTGTGATGTTAAAGGCACCGGGAAAAATGGCACCGCACCGCACCGGCACCTCTCCCATCGCGTGAAAAGGGCACCTGGCACCCTGGGGCACCGGCCAAAAAATAGCACCGCACCGCACCCGCACCGGTGCCATTCTGAAAAAAATGGCACCGGCACCTAAGGGCACCGGCGGGTTGCCGGTGCTAGCACCGAAAGGCACCGCACGGGGTCAAATTTTGTGTAGTGATATAAAAAGCGCCAATACCTGGCGTGCGGTCGCAAAAGTGCCATGCGCTTTTCCCCGACCCCGAGTGTCAAAAGCTATTGCGCCCGGGCAGAAATGACGCCAACTATCATGGCGCTTTAAATAACCATGGCGCTGAGCACCAATAGTGCCAAAACAAAATGCCGCCATGCACTCTTTTTGGCTCTTTTTGTTAGCGCCAACGCCATGCGCTTTCACAAGTTTGTGTTTGGTAAAAAACGCTCTATTCTGACACGTGGAAATCACTCTTATCTGACTCGAATCCACCATTTTTTTGTATTTAATCTCTAGTTTTTTTAAATGTTTATAATAAGAATAGCAATTGAAAAGTCGCCGTGAGTAGTGATGGAAAAAGCGCCAGACTTTTAGCGCCAAGCGCCAAAAGCGCCATGACGCTTTTCTGACCCCCAGCGCCAAGCGCCAATGGCGCCAGTGCAAAATAGCGCCAAGCGCCAAAAGCGCCATGGCGCTTTTCTGACCCACAGCGCCAAGCGCCAATGGCGCCAGAGGGTAATGGCGCCAAGCGCCAATAGCGCCAGCGCCAAAAATTTTTTCCTGTACTTCATTTGACGCACCGGTACCGCTGATGTCGTAGTATAGTCAGCGTACATGATACTCTGCCCTCGCACTGATTTATGTCTCGTGTTGGAAGCGTGCCAATGATTATTAAATCATGCGATTTCTGTAAAAAGATGAAAAAAGTCATCGATGTGAATATGTAAATGAAACATTATAACAGCAATCAATTTTATCGTGTTTTTATGAAACTTGCACGCGTTAACCATCGTTGGCACACTTCCAGCGGGAACCACGCGTGCAAGGTGTAAAGTAACCGGAGTATAGTAGATTTAACTTCCGCCATTGAAGTTCAATCAACCACTACAATGTTTACATTGTTAAAATCCCCTCGGATTTCCCCCATGGGGGTTTATTTTTAATAAATTCAAAGGGGGATATTTCGAGGAAATACGGTATATGCATACCTATATACATATGAAACTACTTTATATGTATCTGCGATGGAAATTGGCAGCAAAAAACACATCATGTACAATGCATACATGATGTGATGTACGTACGTAATTAAAAACGGTAGGTATTTCGAGGGGGTTAATTCAAGGAAATACGGTATATACATTTGACCCCAAATATTACCTAATCAATATTTAATGAATATTTATGTCTCTTAACACCCTTACCTATATTATCAATTTTTTTTCAGGTGTACTCAAAATTGATCAACTGGATTGTGCATTTTCACAGTATTTTAACCATTTTTCTAATCACGGTTGGCGCTTTTTTGGCGCCATTCAAAATGCCAGCGCCAGGCGCCAATAGCGCCACCAGATAATGGCGCCAAGCGCCAAAAGCGCCATGGTGCTTTCTCAGATCCCGGCGCCAAGCGCCAATGGCGCCAGAGCGTTTTAGCGCCAAGCGCCAAAAGCGCCATGGCGCTTTTTGCGTTGGCGCTAGCGCCAGGCGCCAGCGCCAGGCGCCAGCGCCATGGCGCTTTTCCATCACTAGCCGTGAGCACATGTTCAACGTGCATTTCAATGGGCCACTTTTTAAATGAACAGACATGTCCTGAAGATAACACACACTTCAAACCCTTGAAACCCTGCCGGTGCTTTTCCCGGTGCCCCAATTTTTTTGGCTGGTGCCAGCACCATGGGCACCGCACCGCACAAGCACCGGTGCTACTCTGGAAAAAATGGCACCGGCACCGGCTGGGCATCTCTCAAAATCGAAAAGGCACCGGTGCCCCGGTGCCTTTACATCACTAGTGACCACACTTCAGAGCCTTATTTCAATTTAAATGGTCTCATTTGTTTCAATCGTTTCATTCCAATGTCAGATTATCAATATCAGATAAAGATGTGAAAAAATAAAACTTGCAAAAAAAAAATTAAACACACTTGCATTCTGCATTCATCTTAAATTTCTACAAAATCTACTCAAATTCCACTCATTTTGCATTCAATTCAACCAAAAACACTCATTGTCCGCACCCCCCCCCCCCCCGCAGTCTGTACGAGGGCCGCACCCCGGTGTTGGTGTTCACCAGTCCGGACACGGTGCGCTCGCTGACGCAGACCAACTTCAGCTCGTGCGCCGTGCGAAGGACTTTTGCTACCGTTGAGGCACCTGTGAATAAAGGTGAGGGGGGATTTCAGAGCCAGTAATATGTTATGTGAAATGTTAATGTCATGTAAAATGGGAAGTGTCATGCAAAGTGTCTGAAGTCATGGAACATGTCAACTGTCATGCAAACTGTCTAAAGTTATATAAAGTGCCCTGCAAAATAGCAAAGGTCATGTAAAGTGTCTAAAGTCATGTAAAATCCTCTGGAAAATGGCAAATGTGATGCAAAGAGTCTGAAGTCATGTAAACTGCCAGGCAAAATGTCAAGTGTCATGAAAAGTGTCTAAGTCAAATGTGTAAAATACCCTGGAAAATGTCAAACCAGTTTGCCATTTTACAGGGCACATTACCTTCGATACTTTGCATGACATTTGACAAATTTACATGGCATTTTACATGACATTTTACTCTTTACTTTGCACTGCACAGAGTGTGAGACTGACGCTTGTTCGCAGTGCATAAATATTTGGTTAATTTCACATTTTACAGAACTGGTGCACACAATCTTGAAAGCGAGCGACGTGGAGCAGTGGCGCCGCCATCGCAGGGAGCTGCAGCCGCTCTTTTCTAAGGCCAATGTTGCTAAGGTCAGTTGGACACTTTTTCTATTGGAATTTTTGCACTTTTATTCCACCAGAAGAAAGACACTTTAAAATAAATTTTTTCTCGAAAAATTTCGAATGTCGCTTTCGAATTTGTTAAGATTTTTCGTTGAAAATGCATGGAAATGCATGAATAAAATGCAGAGATATGATTGCAATGCAAACTTCTACTTCACGCGGTGAAATGGTTCCTCAGTGGAAAAAACCGTGGAAGGCTACAAAAAATAAAGATGTATCTAAAAAGAGCAGAAAATTTCTAAAAGGGAATACTCTATTGGAAAAAATTCGGAAATTCATGAATATTCCCAAAATCTAAAACTTTAATTCTTATTCTCTCACCCCTTAACTTCACCACACATCTCGTGAAGCGTATGGAAGTACCTTCACAGACACATCCAGCCCACTTCCTCACACTTCACGAACCTACTTTTTGTGTTTTAACTGTGCAGATGGGAGCCAAAATGAGCGAGCTGAGCGAGCGGCTGGTCAAGAAAATGGAAGAAGCCTTGGTAGACACGCCCGCCGGGCGCACTCTCGATGTGAAACAGTCAGTGCTATTTCATATTGTTCTTACCCCGCCCCACCACACATCCGAAACTCAAATGTTGTGATGTGAAAAGCACCAAAAATGCCGCGGCGTTTTTAGAGGGTCTGGTCTAGTGATGTAAAAGCGCCAAACCAAAAAGCGCCATTTGCTGTGGCGCCATTGGCACTTGCCGCTGGACTTTTGAAAAGCGCCATGGCGCTATTGGCGCTTGGCGCTACGGATCGGAAAAGCGCCATGGCGCTATTGGCGCTTGGCGCTACGGATCGGAAAAGCGCCATGGCGCTCTTGGATCTTCGCACTAAAATCGTGTGGCGCCATTGGCGCATGCCGCCACACATGGGAAAACATACATTTTTTACATCACTAGTCTGGTCTAGTGATGGCCGTTAATGGCAACACATAAATAGGCGTTAAGTCTAGGCATTTTGTATAGTGTGCTATGGAAATATAACTGAAACTAGAGCACTGTTGACCTTTTCAGCTGTAAACTGTAAAGTAAAGTGTCAAATGTCATGTAAAGTGTCATACAAATTTGGCAAATTTCATGCAAATGTCCTACAAATTTAGCAAATGTTATGCAAAATGTTAACAGTACAGTAATGGTTTTTATCAAATTCTATTTCAATTGACATTTTACATGACACTTGAAACTTGAGTTTACACTTTACAGGGTGCGGGATTAACGATGGCAAACCCCCCGGAAAAAAAGTATTTAAATTTTTAAGTGTCTTTTCTAAAATGAATTTTTGAATTTTTCTCCAAAATAATTTTCGAATTTCGAATTTTCGAATTTTTTTTGGCAATTTTCGAATTTTCGAATCTTTTTTTCCCATCGTTATGCGGGATTGCCTTTGAATACCGCGCACACTTTATTTCACTGTTTCAACCCACACAACGATATAAAAAGTCAATAACTCACCCAAATTACCCCCCCCCCCCCCCAGTTTCGTGGGCTGTTTCGCTGTGGAACTGACCGCGGCCACAGTGTTCGGGGCCAAAGTGGACGCGTTCGATTACTGCGCAAATGGCATCCAGGGAGGCAGGGAGTACCTGCAGTTTTCCAAGGAAGTTTTCCGGCCAGTTGACTTTTGGAGAAACCCAATGATGATAATGTTCTGTTAGTTGACTGGGTTGGGGGGGTAAACTCTGGCGGTGATGGAAAATTTTTTTTCACGATTTTTTTGGAAGTTGGATTTTATTTTCAAATATTTACATCTATGAATTTTTCACTTTTCATTCTTTCAGAATTTTATCTGGACCTTGGGTCCAAATACCATGACCATGTAAAATGCACTGTAAAATGTAAAATGTCATGCAATGTGTCAAGCGTAGCATAGGCGGCGCAAGGTCCCAATTTGTGCTTGTGACATTCACAATCACATTGGCTAAAATTTGACCTTGTGCACTTTTTACTAGGTAAACATGGGTATTTCTGCTTGTGACACAGAAAATTCCGCTTGTGACATTCACAAGCGCACAAGTACTCACGCCGCCTATGGCGACATATCAAGAAATATGTCAAACGTCAAGTAAAAATAGAAGAAATGTGCCACTTTCCAGGGCATTTTACATGACATTCAACATTTAACATGACATTTAACAGGGTCTGGTTATAACTTGGGAGACATTACACCCTATGTTTTCTGGAGGTAACACTCCATCATGACATCATAACTGCTGTCTGCACTGAACTGTGGCTAACTGGTGGTAATCCCAAGCCCTATAAAGTGTCAAGTAAAGTGTCAAATGTTAAGTCAAATGCAAAGTCAAATGTTATGTAAAGTGTCTATTGTGTATACAAATCTTATTTTTTCATATCCAAATGTTGTTTTTGTATATAAATCTTATTTTTCGACATCAGATTTGGATACAAAAACATAAAAATTGGATACGCAAAAAAAGATTTGGATACACAATTGACACTTTACTTTACATTTGACTTCACATTTGACACGTTACTTTACAGGGCTTGGGACCGCCCCCTGAACCGGCTCGGGATGAAGTGCAGTGGGGAGTCAGTTCATAAGTTTTCAGTTGGCTGTCTGCCAGCCGAAGACATAAATCATATCTATTTGTAGAGTATCATGTCTGCCGAGTATATGTGGTTTCATGGACCCTGGTGCCAAATGCTTCGAACCATATACATCACTGCACTATTGTCACTGCAATCATTTCACCCATCCCAGTTGTGTTTCCCGAGCTGGCGCGCCTGTTTGAAAAGTTGAACAAAGGCTTTCTCAGTTCAAAGACAGTGGAATTTTTTTCAAAGAATATGACTGACATACTGAAAAATGCGGCGGCTGGACGGAATTTGGCCGATGATATGGTTGGTTTTTCTGTGTTAGGTGGATATGGTTATTTTAAAATGAAGACAAAAAAACAATGTTGAATTTTCGGAATTTTTCAGAGTTTATTGAATTTTTCTCTATCACAGAAAACACTCAAAAATCTTTCTAAAAACACAAATAATTCATCAAAAATCATCCGCTAATGTATCCCAAAGTACACCTTTTCACTTAACAATTACTGTACCACTGAGCCAGTGACCCTCAGTAGTTTACACAAACTTTCAAAAACTCTAATGCCATTTTACAGGAAAGTGTCAGTCTAATGCACAAATTGGCCAAGGCAGAAACATGCCCTGCTGCTGATGGCAACCACAATGAGCAACAAATCAAAGTGAACACACGTGAGTGCACTGGCATTGTGCCAATTTTAACTGAAAACTATGTGCAAGGAGGGGAGTTTGTCTGTGGATAAGCAACTTCCACCATTTATGTTGTTTAGTGACTTTGTGATGGTCCTGTGCATTTGCAGCTAATATTGGCAGTCTGCCAACAATTACTCAGTCTCACATATAGACACTCATAAATTTGTTGCTGTTTATAATTACAATAATTACAATGAGAAAATAACAAGCAATTGAGGCGTCCAATTCTTAAAGTCGACAAGTCCAAATATGAAAATTTCGAGTTGGGCCCGAAAACGTCATCGGGGGCTACTTCTGCACATTTTTCATCATTTTCCATAAATTTTTTGACCTCATATGTCCATATGGCTAAGTGCCAAATTTGACATTTTTGGGAAAACAAGCAAAAAAATTTGGGCAAGAAGGCGACAAGTCCACTTAGTTTTGGGCTAAAAGTCGACAAGTCCACCTTCCGTCGCCGTTTTTTATGGGAAAAAACGCAAGAAATGTGATAAGTCCATCATGGACACCGATTTCTAAAAGTCGACAAGTCCATAAATTTCTCATAAGGCAGGCGCGACCTGGGCGGGAACAAAAAAAGTGCTCGAGTGCAAGAAGTCGACAAGTGCATTTTCCTCCCAAAATTCCCCTTTTATAGACACCCAATTTTTCCATTATACGTTGAGAGTAGGGGCTGAAAATTTGACACTTTATTGTTAACATTTGGAACTTAATGTTGAGCATGAGAGAGCCCCATTGGACACGCACCTCGGACCTGGAATCGGAAATGAAACTTAAAATGAGATTTACTCAAAATCGCATTTTGTGGACTTGTCGACTTTTAGAATTAGACGCCTCAATTGTTTTCCTGCTGTCAGCGGAGACATATGACAGATGACAATCACAGCAAAAAATGGATCCGTGAAGCGTGTGCATGTGGAAGCGGCCTGTCTTTGCCTGAAGCGGCGCGCTTCCACACGCTTCCACGAACACCACAAAAATCTGGGTGAAGTGTCTTCCACACGCTTAACCTAGCTTCACTGCGTGCTTCACGCACATCCAAACAGGTGGAAGACACTTCACGGCGCTGGCGCTACCACGCGCTTCCCGTACATATACATGTGTGTGGGAGCGCCACACAAGGAAGCGTGAAGTGCCTTCACGCAGATTTTCGTGATGTGTGTGGAAGCGCTGGCATGCTTGGTGAAGCGTTTGGGAAGTGTCGGCGTGAAGACACTTCCCGACGCTAAACCGCGCATCCACACACCCATTTTTTGCTGTGAATGCAGGGTAAGCAGTTGCCTCACATTACCTAACTCAACACCAATTTATATGCAGCAGAATTCTTTCAACCGAAATAATATGGACCGAAATAATCCGTATCCTATCTTTGTTTGAGAGGGGGGGGGGCAATTCAATCTGAATTAGGTATTCTAGTAAATGTGGCACTTGACCTACATAATTAAGCATCCCTAAGCCTTATATAGAGAGTACATTGTCTTTAAATACTGCTCTCCAAGTCCATAGACAAAAAATGGTCAAAATTTCTAGCAGTGACAGTGAGTGACAGCTATTTTATAGGCGGTGACACCTTTGTACTATAATTGTACTACTGCATGCATTTTGAGCGATTTTTCCACAAGTTTCACTCAAAATTTTTAATTTTTGCTCCATTTTGCCAATTTTCACATTCAAAATCACTATTTTCAGCTATATACAAGCTTAAATACCTACTTTTATCTATTTTTACGCTTTCTACCTTCAATCAATTTATATGGCAGTGATTGTCACTGCGATGACGTGCCATTTTGTCGCGGTGACACCGGGAATCTAGGCGGTGACAATCACTGCGTCACCGCCACATTTTTGGTCACTGTCTCCAACTATATTTTTTCTTTTTGTATGCAGTAAATGTTTCATATGTGATACAATCTTGTATTGATTAGCATATTTACATCGCACGTGTTACACTGTCATTTATTCTGTTCTGTTCTTTTTATGTTGTACCCATGACTTGTAGAGCCAGCCGCGGTATGTGTGTTAAATAAAATAATAATAAAAAATTCAACTCAGCCCCCCCCCCCCCAGGGCTAACAACGGAAGAGTTCATCGGCAACGCGATGCTCATGTTCACTACGAGCGGCGAGATCCCCGCCACGCCCATTTACTTCGCCCTCTACGAGCTGGCGATGCACCCACAGCTGCAGGACCAGTTGTATGCAGAGATTGTTGGCTGCATGCCAAGTGCTGGGGCACATGTGCGTTTTGTTTGGGAGGAGTGATTTTGGGTGTTGGGAAAGTGTCAAGTGGTATTTTGGTGACAATATAAAATGCCCTGTCAAATGTCATGCAAAGTGTAAAATGTTGTCTGAAATGTCATGTAAAATGTCTCAGTTTATTTCATTTTTTGACTACTGATTTCACAATTTTGAACACGTTTTACATGACTTTTTAAACTTTGCATGACATTTTACATTTTACAGGGCAGTCGAAAGGGCCCGAGAGAAGCCCCAGAAATAGGATAAATTTAATTTGCACTCATGACTTTACACGCCACTTGACCTACCACTTACCACTAGTGATGTGAAAGGCACCGGGAAAAATGGCACCGCACCGCACCGGCACCTTTGCCAACGCATGAAAAGGGCACCTGGCACCCTGGGGCACCGGCCAGAAAATGGCACCGCACCGCACCGGCACCGGTGCCATTCGGAAAAAATGGCACCGGCACCGAAGGGCACCGGCGGGTTGCCGGTGCTAGCACCGAAAGGCACCGCACCGGGCTGGGATTTCCGAAGTAAATATCGGGCAGTTTCTCAGTGGCGACACCTTCGGAAGTGCATATTTCCATGAATTTTCCACCGATTTTGATGGTTAAGCACTTAAAATGATCAGAATGATGTGGCGATCACTTTTATGAAGCAATTACAGTGATTCCAAATGAACGATAAAATATTTAATACACTACATTGCCCATAGCCACTATTGTCTACTGATCGGAGTCGTTGCTGTACAGACAACGGAACAATCTCTGTCATAAACTGACAACAAATTTTGAACAAAAAAGTAAAACAAATATAAAATATAAAAATGATTTAAAATTCAACAAAATTTTAGATTCGCTCATCAGATCACGTATCAGGTATAATGGATTTCACAGTAGGTATATTTATTTGATGGGATGTTTACAAAATAAGCCAAAAATCGGTAGGGTAAATAATATATTGCTGTTTTTTGAAATATGAATAAGCACATATTTACAAAATTGCACAGCACATGAAGCGTTCGCCGGTGCCTTTCCCGGTGCCTTTTACTTTGGCCTGGTGCTAGCACCTTTGGCACCGGCAAAAAAAATGGCACCGCACCGCACCGGCACCGGTGCTATTCTGAAAAAAATGGCACCGGCACCGGCAGGGCACCCCTGAAGATTGCAATGGCACCGCACCAGCACCGGTGCTGGTGCACTTCGGTGCCCAGCACCGGGGCACCGGTGCCCCGGTGCCTTTACATCACTACTTACCACTTGTCTGGCCACTTGTTCACTTGCCATCTGTCCAACCTGAATGTGCCAAAACCAATCACAAATCCCCCCCCCCCCAGGAAACTGTAGGCGCGTGGCTCGACTCCCTACAACTACTGAACTGCGTGCGGAAGGAAACCCTGCGCAAGTACCCGCCAGCGCAGAGAATCGACCGCGTGTGCACGCACCCATTTAACATCGGCCCGCTGCACATCAAACCCGGGCAGGCGCTTGCGTACAGCATATACGCCCTGCACCACAATGACAAGTACTGGCCCGAGCCGGACAAGTTCAGGCCCGAGAGGTGGGCCGGTTTTGGGATGGGTTTTTGGAAGCATGTGGAAGCATGTGGATTGTGGAAGCTGGCTACAACAGGGTGTAGTCCCACACGCAGGAAAGTGTAACGTGAAGTGACAAAAGTCATGTAAAAAGTGGGGTTCTTCCACACGTTTCCACAAGTAGTGTTGTAAGCAGTAATGTGTGTCAGTGAAGTGTCCATGGAAAATTTTTTAAGTACTGTGTAGAAGGTGTCAGCCGCGTGAGCGTGAAGTTTCGGGAAGATGTTTCACAAATCACAATGTTCCACCATGTTGCCATGCACACATTTTGCATTGTATACATGACACATTCACAGTACCCACACAGCAAAACAGTGCTGGTGATCTGCCATGATCTGCAGTGAAGTGTCTTCACGAAGACCCTCGCAGGCACTTCAATGCACTCCACGAAGGTCAAAAAATTTTCTGTAATCAATTTAGTAAACAAATTCATGAAGTGTCAGTGAAGTGCATTCCATTGGTGATCAGGTGTGCTCAGGCTCCGAATTGTGATCACGGGCTGTGAAGTGCCTGGTGATCAGGCGTGATGAGGCTCTGAGGTGGGATATTTACAGAGGCCCAGGCTGGGGCCAAAAGTCAATAATTGGTGTGTATGGGTTGTTTGCGTGTTAATTAGGTTTAAAAAACATGCATCGGCATGTGTAACCATCTTGAGGAAATTTTATGCATGCAAATTTGGCGTTAATAAACCTATGTCATGCAATGTGTCAAGCGTAGCATAGGCGGCGCAAGGTCCCAATTTGTGCTTGTGACATTCACAATCACATTGGCTAAAATTTGACCTTGTGCACTTTTTACTAGGTAAACATGGGTATTTCTGCTTGTGACACAGAAAATTCCGCTTGTGACATTCACAAGCGCACAAGTACTCACGCCGCCTATGGCGACATATCAAGAAATATGTCAAACGTCAAGTAAAAATAGAAGAAATGTGCCACTTTCCAGGGCATTTTACATGACATTCAACATTTAACATGACATTTAACAGGGTCTGGTAATGTGGTTTCATGGACCCTGGTGCCAAATGCTTCGAACCATATACATCACTGCACTATTGTCACTGCAATCATTTCACCCATCCCAGTTGTGTTTCCCGAGCTGGCGCGCCTGTTTGAAAAGTTGAACAAAGGCTTTCTCAGTTCAAAGACAGTGGAATTTTTTTCTAAGAATATGACTGATATACTGAAAAATGCGGCGGCTGGACGGAATTTGGCTGATGATATGGTTGGTTTTTCTGTGTTAGGTGGATATGGTTATTTTAAAACGATGGCAAAAAACTGTTGAATTTTCGGAATTTTTCAGAGTTTATTGAATTTTTCTCTATCACAGAAAACACTCAAAAGTCTTTCTAAAAACACAAATTATTCATCAAAAATCATCTGCTAATGTATCCCAAAGTAAACTTTCTCACTTAATTTAATTAAATCATAATAGAGCGGATTTAATGCACGAGCAGTTTATGTATTACACTGATACACATGGGACAGCCAAAATAAGGTCCGGTCCTTCCGCACAGCGCTTAAAAAACAAATAATCAATATCGATGCGTGAATAAAAAAGAACACTTAACAATTACTGTACTACTGAGCCAGTGAACCTCAGAAGTTTACACAAACTTTCAAAAACTCTAGTGCCATTTTACAGGAAAGTGTCAGTCTGATGCACAAATTGGCCAAGGCAGAAACATGCCCCGCTGCTGATGGCAAAAACAATGAGCAACAAATCAAAGTGAACACACGTGAGTGCACTGGCATTGTGCCAATTTTAAGTGAAAACTATGTGCAAGGGGGGGGGGGAGTTTGTCTGTGGATAAGCAACTTCCACCATTTATGTTGTTTAGTGACTTTGTGATGGTCCGGTGCATTTGCAGCTAATATTGGCAGTCTGCCAACAATTACTCAGTCTCACATATAGACACTCATAAATTTGTTGCTGTTTATAATTACAATAATTACAATGAGAAAATAACAAGCAATTGAGGCGTCCAATTCTTAAAGTCGACAAGTCCAAATATGAAAATTTCGAGTTGGGCCCGAAAACGTCATCGGGGGCTACTTCTGCACATTTTTCATCATTTTCCATAAATTTTTTGACCTCATATGCCCATATGGCTAAGTGCCAAATTTGACATTTTTGGGAAAACAAGCAAAAAAATTTGGGCAAGAAGGCGACAAGTCCACTTAGTTTTGGGCTAAAAGTCGACAAGTCCACCTTCCGTCGTCGGTTTTTATGGGAAAAAACGCAAGAAATGTGATAAGTCCATCATGGACACCGATTTCTAAAAGTCGACAAGTCCATAAATTTCTCATAAGGCAGGCGCGACCTGGGCGGGAACAAAAAAAGTGCTCGAGTGCAAGAAGTCGACAAGTGCATTTTCCTCCCAAAATTCCCCTTTTATAGACACCCAATTTTTCCATTATACGTTGAGAGTAGGGGCTGAAAATTTGACACTTTATTGTTAACATTTGGAACTTAATGTTGAGCATGAGAGAGCCCCATTGGACACGCACCTCGGACCTGGAATCGGAAATGAAACTTAAAATGAGATTTACTCAAAATCGCATTTTGTGGACTTGTCGACTTTTAGAATTAGACGCCTCAATTGTTTTCCTGCTGTCAGCGGAGACATATGACAGATGACAATCACAGCAAAAAATGGATCCGTGAAGCGTGTGCATGTGGAAGCGGCCTGGATTCACCTGAAGCGGCGCGCTTCTACACGCTTCCACGAACACCACGAAAATCTGGGTGAAGTGTCTTCCACACGCTTAACCTAGCTTCACTGCGTGCTTCACGCACATCCAAACATGTGGAAGACACTTCACGGCGCTGGCGCTACCACGCGCTTCCCGTACATATACATGTGTGTGGGAGCGCCACACAAGGAAGCGTGAAGTGCCTTCACGCAGATTTTCGTGATGTGTGTGGAAGCGCTGGCATGCTTGGTGAAGCGTCGGGAAGTGTCGGCGTGAAGACACTTCCCGACGCTAAACCGCGCATCCACACACCCATTTTTTGCTGTGAATGCAGGGTAAGCAGTTGCCTGACTTTACCTAATTCAACACGAATTTTTTTCCAGCAAAATTCTTTCAACCGAAATAATATGGACATAATATGGACCGAAATAAAACAGTATCGTATCTTTGTTTGAAAGGGGTGGGATTCAATCTGGTGAATTAGGTATTCTGGCAAATGTGGCACTTGACCTACATACCGTATTACCTCGAATTATCCCCCCCCCCCTTGAATTAACCCCCCCCCCCCCTCGAATAAACCCCCCTCAAAATGGGCTGGGGAAATAATAACCCCCCCTCGAAATACCCCCCTCCAGAATGATGTACATCATGTATGCGATGTACATGGTGTACTTATTACTACTAATTTGCATTGCAGATACACTTATACGCTCATTTGTGTACAGATGTACATCTATAGCCCCAATACTACCTATTTTCTCACGTTTATTACCATTTTTGTGTGTGAAAAAGCGTATTCTCTACTACGAATTTCACGAAAATTCCTGACGAAATAATAAAACCCCCCTCGAATAAACCCCCCTCGAATTAACCCCCCCTTAAATTTTGCTGGCGAAATAATAAACCCCCCATGGGGGTATTTCGAGGTAATACGGTAATTCAATTCAACCCCCCCCCCAGGGCTAACAACGGAAGAGTTCATCGGCAACGCGATGCTCATGTTCACTACGAGCGGCGAGATCCCCGCCACGCCCATTTACTTCGCCCTCTACGAGCTGGCGATGCACCCACAGCTGCAGGACCAGTTGTATGCAGAGATTGTTGGCCGCATGCCAAGTGCTGGGGCACATGTAAGTTTTGTTTGGGAGGAGTGATTTTGGGTGTTGGGAAAGTGTCAAGTTGTATTTTGGTGACAATATAAAATTCCCTGTCAAATGTCATGCAAAGTGTAAAATGTCGTGTGAAATGTCCTGTAAAATGTCACAGTTTTTTTTTGTTACCTGCTGATTTTACGATTTTGAACACGTTTTACATGACTTTTTAAACTTTGCATGACATTTTACATTTTACAGGGCAGTCGAAAGGGCCCGAGAGAAGCCCCAGAAATAGGATAAATTTAATTTGCACTCATGACTTTACACGCCACTTGACCTACCACTTACCACTTGTCTGGCCACTTGTTCACTTGCCATTTGCTCAACCTGAATGTGCCAAAACCAATCACAACCCCCTCCCCCCATAGGAAACGGTGGGCGCCTGGCTCGACTCCCTGCAACTACTGAACTGCGTGCGGAAGGAAACCCTGCGCAAGTACCCGCCAGCGCAGAGAATCGACCGCGTGTGCACGCACCCATTTAACATCGGCCCGCTGCACATCAAACCCGGGCAGGCGCTTGCGTACAGCATATACGCCCTGCATCACAATGACAAGTACTGGCCCGAGCCGGACAAGTTCAGGCCCGAGAGGTGCGCGGGTTTTGGGATGGGTTTTTGGAAGCATGTGGAAGCATGTGGATTGTGGAAGCAGGCTACAACAGGGTGTTGTCCCACACGCAGTAAAGTGTGACGTGAAGTGACAAAAGTCATGTAAAAAGTGGGGTTCTTCCACACGTTTCCACAAGTAGTGTTGTAGGTGTTGTGTTATGAAATGTGACTTTAATGATCACTTCTGATATTGTGGTATTTAAGCTGTGATTGAGAGGCTTAAAGCAGCTGCAGCAGGATTCCCGAATAAAAAAAGATTAAAAAGAACATTGCTCTGTAACAGTAGGCAGTAATGTGTGTCAGTGAAATGTCCATGGAAAATCTTTTAAGTACTGTGTAGAAGGTGTCAGCCGCGTGAGCGTGAAGTATCGGGAAGATGTTTCACAAATCACAATGCTCCACCATGTTGCCATGCACACATTATTCATTGTATACATGACACATTCGCAATACCCACACTAGTGATGTGAAAGCGCCATGGCGCTGGCGCCTGGCGCTAGCGCCAAAGCAAAAAGCGCCATGGCGCTTTTGGCGCTTGGCGCTAAAATGCTGTGGCGCCATTGGCGCTTGGCGCCGTGTTTCCGAAAAGCGCCATGGCGCTTTTGGCGCTTGGCGCTACTTTCCAGTGGCGCCATTGGCGCTTGGCGCTACCATTTTTTAAAGCGCCAAAAAAGCGTCAGAGAATGATAATTGCGCCGCGGTGTTCATGTGCCTTATTGCCTATTTTCAGCAATTTTTGGCCATGTAAAGTTGGCAGACGTATTGCCCTACAAACATTTGCATCAATCTCTCCAGTGGAGAGTGCATGACGGCATTAGGTATTGTGACACAATATTTTAACCATTGGAATAGATCGGGTCACGTATGAAAACTTGGCCCTTATCCCAGTTACCAGTTGCGTATTATACAAATGAGAGTGAAAACTGAAAGTTAATCATTTAAATTTGCTTCGCTTTGCCAATTTCCACCTTCATAATCGCTATTTTTGTAAATATACATGGTTATCAAGCTCTTGTGAGCCTATTTTATTCATATTTATAGCGGTTTTCGAAATTTTGGCCGGCTGCCAAGTTCTCTTCTGTTGGAACGGAGCCAACGAATGAAAAATAAAATAAAAACAAAAACGGTAGTTTGAACGGTAAAACGGTAGTTTGAACGGTCAAATTCTTTACGAGCAACGTTGAAAATGTAGATAACTAGGGCGTGGCGTAATATGAATTTCTTTTTCAATTTCTTGCGTCCGCGTGGGACACAAGTTTCGTTGTTCGCTCTATTCACGAGCGAATTCTAACTCTCCGATTTTGTAGGGTGAAATGTCCGCCGACTTTATGTAATTATTTTACATAGAACAAATAATAAGCCCCCCTCGAAATACCCCCCCTCATTTAACCCCCCTCAAAATTCTCACTCTGAAACAATCACCCCCGGGGGGGGGGGGGGGGGGTATTTCGAGGAAATACAGTATGTAATTTAGCTTTTTTTACCCTGTTATCTCACAGTTTGCACTTTAAATCTTGAAATATCCAATAGATTGAAACGCTGCAACTCCCTACCTTTGCTATCTATTTGAACCAGTCTTAGTTACACTTGTGTGTAGAGCAAGAAAACTTATTGATTTCCATTATTTGACCATTTTTGTCTTTTTGGAGGCAATACAAGTTTTTGAAAGTGAAGAAAATAGTACTTTGTCTTACCTGTATCATAAAAGGCAATATCATTTTGGCGCTGGCGCCATTGGCGCTTGGCGCCATGGCCCCCTGGCGCCTTTGGCGCTTGGCACTAAGGTCCAGAAAAGCGCCATGGCGCTTTTGGCGCTTGGCGCCATTTTGCTGTGGCGCCATTGGCGCTTGGCGCTAGATCCGGAAAAGCGCCATGGCGCTTTTGGCGCTTGGCGCCAAAAGTCTGGCGCTTTTTACATCACTAACCCACACAGCAAAACAGTGCTGGTGATCTGCCATGATCTACAGTGAAGTGTCTTCACGCAGACCCTCGCAGGCACTTCAATGCACTCCACGAATGTGAAAAATTTTTCTGTAATCAATTAAGTAAACAAATTCATGAAGTGTCAGTGAAGTGCATTCCATTGGTGATCAGGTGTGCTCAGGCTCCGAATTGTGATCACGGGCTGTGAAGTGCCTGGTGATCAGGCGTGATGAGGCTCTGAGGTGGGATATTTACAGAGGCCCAGGCTGGGGACCGGTCCCCGGCAAAAAATAAAAATTTTCAAAAGTCAATAATTGGTGTGTATGGGTTGTTTGCGTGTTAATTGGGTTTAAAAAAAACATGCATCGGCATGTGTAACCATCTTGAGGAAATTTTATGCATGCAAATTTGGCGTTAATTAACCTAATTAGCATGCAAACAATCCATACACACCAATTATTGACTTTGGAAAAATTTTATTTTTTTTGCCGGGGACCGGTCCCCGGCCCGGGCCTCTATAAATAGCCTCTGAAGTGCGATCACATGGGACACTTCGGACTACTTCAGGGCACTTTACGAGTGCATTAATTGCTGTGCCACCATGCAGGTTCCTGCCCGAGAACGCCAACAGCCTGGTGCCAGATGCGTGGCAGCCCTTCGGAGTGGGGTACAGGGCGTGCCCGGGCAGACACATGGTCGAGCTGGAAGACAAGTTGGCCCTGTGCAGTCTCATTGCTGCCTTCAGGTTTGAGATTGCCCAGGAGACGCAGGTGGGTGATGGGATGGGAGGTTACCAGTACCACCTGATAATGCAACCTTGTTTGTCTTGTGTTTAGTTTATGCACCTTAAGGTTACCACGTTTTAGGTAGAAAATTGGCTCATTGCCAGTCCTGCACACCGTAAAATCCATGCAAATTTGTAAATACCACACAAACTTGTCATAGTCGCTTTGAAGGTTGATTTCTTGTAAACAATAGATCGTTTCCTTCTCACCAGGAGATAATTTCACATTTCACAACTCATTTATCCCCCGAGTGCGAGAGTGTGCCCAAAGTGTTCCCCGTGTGCACTGGTGTCCCATTTCGCAGGTGCCGCCGGCTGTGTGCAGCCCCGCCTCGTTCACGCCCCAACTCCTACTCAGGGTGACCAAGCGATAGATCACTTGCTCAGTGCTCTGCTGCCTTGTGTATATTGTTGGTTATGTTGATAGATGTATTGATAGATCATTTTGGTAGATCATTTTGATAGATCATTTTTGACCCATTAAATTTTCATATTTAAAGATATCTATTCAGTTTGAAAATTGAATGGCCAATTAATACAATCAATTGTCTAAATATATGTAGTTGATGTGACTAACGATGGCAAACCCCCCGAAAAAAAGTACCGTATTACCGTTTCCTTCTCACCAGGAGATAATTTCACATTTCACAACTCATTTACTTCCCGCGTGCGAGAGTGTGCCCAAAGTGTTCCCAAAGATTTAAAGATATCTATTCAGTTTGAAAATTGAATGGCCGATTAATACAATCAATTGTCTATATATATGTAGTTGATGTGACTAACGATGGCAAACCCCCCGAAAAAAAGTACCGTATTACCTCGAATTATCTCCCCCCTTGAATTGACCCCCCCTCGAATAAACCCCCCCTCAAAATGGGCTGGGGAAATAATAAACCCCCCCTCGAAATACCCCCCCCCGCCCCCCTTCGGAATGATGTACGTCACCTAAATAATAAATACGTCATGTATGCAATGTACATGATGTATATTACTGTTAATTTACATTGCAGCTACACATAGACTAGTTTGTGTAGCTATCTACGTTTTCATGTCCAAATATATCCTGTTTGGACACCATTTTTACCTGTTTTGGGTATGAAAATGCCTACTATTTACTACGGTCCTTACGAAAATTTCTGAGGAAATAATAAAAACCCCCCCGCGAATAAACCCCCCCTTGAATTAACCCCCCCTCAAATTTTGCTGGCGAAATAATAAACCCCCATGGGGGTATTTCGAGGTAATACGGTATTTAAATTTTTAAGTGTTTTTTCCTGAATGAATTTTCGAATTTTCGAATTTTACCTCAAGTTAATTTTCGAATTTCGAATTTAATTTTCGAATTTTTGAATTTTCAAATCTTTTTGGGCAGTTTTCGAATTTTTTGGGGTAATTTTCGAGTTTTTGTGGGTAATTTTCGAATTTTTTTGAAAAATATTGAATTAAGAGCTTTTAAGCTGTTAATTAGTTCTGTTGAAATAGTTATGGGTGCTCGGTGCATTCCTGCACATTCCTCAATGTGACTGGGTCCACGCATAGCTGGAATTGGCGGTGGCTGTACTGGGAGGGGGGATCACCAGACTTTTGTGTCATTCCATTCTGTTGTACATTTGCTGATTTTGATGTCATTCAATTATGTTGGGGTTTGGGTCTGGGTATGACCATTTTTTTGGTTTTCCTCAAATATAATCTCTCAGTCCCAAGGATAAGGGGGTGTCTATTTATGATGATTTCACACGGCCGATCTGGCTAGTCGAATTTGAAGCTTATAACTTGGCCATTTCTGGGCCGATTTGAACTATTCAAAAGTTGAAATAATCTACACAACCTATCGATTCAATTTCTGGGGTTGGATTAGTGATGTCGATATTTTTATGTCAATTTGACTCTGTTTATATGTGATTTATACATATATTTACCATAAATCCTCGAATCCCACTTGAATAACTCCCCCCTCGAACAAGTCCCCCTCAAAAAATTTTGACAAAAAAACTCCCCTGGGGACTTATTTGAGATAAACAGTATTTACATCAAGTATATGATACCATGTGCAGAAAAATTCATGTTAGATGTTGAAATACTGGGTCAAATTAGCATAAAAAATTTTTACATCACTAATCTAACCTGAAAAATGGAATCTACAGATTGTACAGATCATTTTAAGTATTTAATGGTCCAAATCGGCCAAGAAATGGCTGAGTTATTAAGCTTTAAATTCAACTTGCCTGATTGGCCATGTAAAATCAACACCTTTTATAGACCCACCTTATCTCGGGACTGGTGGATGATTCGAGGAAACAAAACAATTCGGTCATAGCCTTGACCCGAATCCACAACATACTTGGACGGTATCAAAATTGGCTGACGTGTAACAGAATGGGCAACACAAAAGTCTGGTGTTCATACAACCCCCTAAAATGTCATTCCCGATTCCAGCTATGGGTCCACAATGGATGTCATTTCAATGTTTTTAAACATTTTATTTTGTTTCGATACACTTTTTCAGACGCACCGCGCCTCAATTGTCGAACAAATTAGCACATTGAACTTAAGAATGTGTTATACGTCCTTGAATTCCCTGAAAAATTTGAAAAGTATTTTCGAATTTTTGAATTTTTGAATTTTCAAATTTTTTGAAAAATAAATCGATTTTTAAGTGTTTTTTCCAATGGTGAAATAAAAATTCGAAAATTCCAAAAAAATTCCAAAATTCCAAAATGTTTTCGAATTTTCGAATCTTTTTTTGCCATCGTTAGATGTGACTTAAATATGACTTGACTACAATAAAATACTTCATTTTTGAATTTTTATTATTATTTTTGTATTTAGAAACAAGGTTTGGATACAGCTGGTAAACGCTTAAGCTCGTGCTAGACACAGTGTTAACACACACAAATGAATGCAACACTGAAAACCGACGGCAGGTGCTAATAGCTCGCCATATGGCATTTAAAATAAAGTCGGCGGTCATTTCATCCTACAAAATCATGGAGTTAGAATTCGCTCGCGAATAGAGCGAACACGAAACTTGGGTCCCACCCGGACGCTTAAAATTGAAAAAGAATTTTTTTCTTCGAAATCCGCTATAAATATGAATTAAAAGGCTAACACTAGCTATATAACCATGTATATAAACAAAAATAGTGATTATGAAGGTGGAAATTGGCAAGTGGAGCAAATAGGCAACTGGGATAAGGGATAACCGAGTTGCCATTTTGCAGGGCATTTTCCATCACTTTTGATACTTTGCATGACAGTTGACATTTAACAGGGCTTATTAAAGGGTCTGGTATTGGCACCAGGAACTCTCATGACGATTGTTAGGCGGCGTTTACACGGATTTTAGGTGACTACAAAAAATGACATTTGTCAACTATTCTTGTGGAACTAACGTGAAATATATTACATGTGTGATACCTCAATTGATTGTGATTGTGCCAGCTTCACTGCCTGGGGCAAACATCAAATTCCATAATTTCCCTAATCACGCACACTAGATCACACTTTTTTCATGTTGTCGGAGGTTGTCGCCGCATTTGTTCTACGCAGTCTCGCTAGCGAGGCCGCGTAGAACAAATCCTCCGACAAACCTACGACAACAAGAAAAATACATTATCTATTGTGCATCATTGCGTAATCTATAAAAATTAATTATTGTTCCGTGTAATGGGGTCGATCAAAAAATGATCAATTGAGGCGTCCGATCTATCTACTAATTGGTTTTCATCCCAAAATATGGTTGACAAAAGTGCAATTATTGTCATCACAACAAATCCGTGTAAACACCGCCTTTTGAAAGAAATATTCTCTTAAATAAACTCAGTGAAATTTATAGGCAAAATAATAAACTACTAAATATTACACTCCTAGCAAGTTTATGGTTTATGGTAGCAATAACACATAGGTCAGAGCTGATGAATATTCAATGTAACACAAAGTTTTAACAATAGCTTCAGTTCTTTTGGTCTCTTTGCAACCATGGCAAAATGTTATTAAGAATGTAGCTGCACCAAAATAGTGTTTAACATTTTTCAGTTTCAGTTATATATGTTCAGTTCAGAATATGGAAAGTAAAAGTTTTTACTTGTGAGAAAACAGAATAACAGTGTTTACTTGGCAATGGTGCAAGCCATGGTGCTTGTGCTGGTGCTCTTTTTGTCGTTTTGTCTCTAACACCGTTTTGTCGTTTTGTCGTTTTGTCTCTAACACCATGTAAATATGGCACCGTGTGCTGAAAGTGCCACAGCAGCGGTGCTCTTTTATATCACTAGTTACCAGTTTTTGGTGCGTAATCTGTTCTCTCAAAAAATCCCTGACTCCAGAGTTACTAGAGGTCTTTAAAATCTTATTGAAATCTTTTAAAACTTTTATTCTTTTTCTTTTATTATTCAGTTTAGATTTTTTTTACAAACCCCTCCTAACTGAGGAATGTATGACTACTTGAGAAAACAATGAAAATAGTTAGACTCAGCCCCCAACCCAACCAAACTTAAACAATGGCAAAATCCATGTGACCCATGCGCAGCAGAATGTGGATGCAAGAAATATTAATGAGATGTCCATCCTAAAAGTCCATGGTCCAAAATCATCCTATGGTAATTTTAAGTTTTTCTATTGCTTTATTTTTGTGTTGCCTGCCAGTGACAAGTGTGGAAGTGGTGTAGTAAAACTTTCATGTTGATAACATCTTCAACAAAGTAAATAACATGTACATGGTCGGGCTGAAAAGTCCCCGGGCAGTGCTCGCCATTCGCGCTAGGGAAAAGCTACGGTTATAAAATTTTAACACGTTAGTATATCAGGTGTTTTGAGTTTTCACCCAAAATTTCACCCCTCTAGCTCTACCCACTGCGGAACTGTGGGGGTTACAATTTCGGTCATCATTTTGTACTGATGTACAAATGGTGCTCAAGCGCAACGCTGCTTTAAGACTCGCTTCGCCTAAGGACCAAACCTCCCTTGTTACAAAATTTTTTTTTGCGTTTTTTTCATGGATTTGGAATCTCCATAACTAGAAACTTAAAATGTCCTTCCATGCATATATCCGGAAATGTCATCTTCCTACTGAAAAAATTGATCAAAGTCAAAAGTCACCATTTTTCAGGCTGTTTTTTGGAAATTCATAACTTTTGTTTGACTTTATCTATCAATATAATATTTTGTTTTTTTTATTAAGAAAGTTGTGGAGATTAATTGGCCCATACAAACTAGTTTCATCAAATGTTTTTTTCTCACCGAAAATGATGGCTGAAATTTTGAAAATGGCATCAAATTTTCATTTTTTAATTGAGAGCTTAGCTTTTTTTTTGCAAAAACTGTGCCCAATTGCATAGTTTATTTTACAAAAATAAAATAGAAAAAGTAGGTCTGCCAATTTTTGCCACAACAGTTTGAAACAGCCCGACACCCGTCTCACCACAGCAGACAAGCCCACTCTGAAGACTCAGATGAAGTTGTATGAAAGAAGTTTCCATCATAAACTTAGGTTATTTTTCCATGTTCTTTCATTTGTATATCTCCATTTTTTATTAAACATACTTTGGATAGGTGCTGTCATACAAAAATGCACTTTTCACAAAAAAAATTGTGACCCCCATTTTTATGGTGGATTTGGAATCTTCATACATAGAAACTAAAAATTTCCTCCCATACATATATCTGGAAATGCCATCTTCCACTAAAAAATTGATCAAAGTCAAAAATCATTTTTTTCTGGATGTTTCTTAGGAAATTCAAAACTTTAGCTTGACATCATCTATCAATGTGATATTTTGGATTTTTACTAAGATAGTTTTGGAGATTAATTGGCCCATACAAACAAACTTCATCAGACTTTGTTTTCTCACTGAAAATTTGAAAATGGCGCCAAATTTTTTGTTCTGAATTGAGAGCTTAGCTTTTTTCACAAAAACTGTGCTCAATTGCATAGTTTATGATAAGAAAATAAAATCCAAAAAGTAGGTCTGCACTTTTTTACCACAGCAGTTTGAAATGATCAACAACGCAAATGTCATGATCACAGACAATCCCACTCAGATGAAGGTTTATGAAAAAAGTTTCCATTATATTCTTAGGTTATTTTATCATGCTCTTTCATTTGCATGTCTCCATTTTTTATTAAACACACTTTGAAAGGGTGCTGTCATACAAAAGTGTACTTTTTTAGCAAATATCACAAGTGTGATAATAAAAAATCCAAAAATAATTCATTTTTACCATTAGCTAACTGTTCTGACAGTAGCTTTTAGCTGGCCATTTTTTTATTTTATGTTTCTGTTTGCAATCTAACTGCTATGAACTAGGGTTGGGACATGATATTCACATGTGATCATGCTTGTGATATTTATTTTTTTATGCAAGTGCAATTTAGCAGAAACGTAAAATAACCAAATGGCCAGCTAAAAGCTACTGTCAGAACAGTTAGCTACTAGTACAAATGAATAATTTTTGGATTTTGCATGACCACACTTGTGATATGTGCTAAAAAGTACACTTTTGTATGACAGCACCCTTTCAAAGTGTGTTTAAAAAAAGATGGAGACATACAAATGTAAGAGCATGATAAAATAACCTAAGAATATAATGTAAACTTTTTTCATAAAACTTCATCTGAGTCTTCAGAGTGGGATTGTCTGTGATCGTGACATCTGCGTTGTTGATCATTTCAAACTGCTGTGGTAAAAAAGTGCAGACCTACTTTTTGGATTTTATTTTTTTATCATAAACTATGCAATCGAGCACAGTTTTTGTGAAAAAAGCTATGCTCTCAATTCAGAACAAAAAACTTGGTGCCATTTTCAAAATTTCAGCCACAATTTTCAGTGAGAAAAAAAATCTGATGAAGTTTGTTTGTATGGGCCAATTAATCTCCAAAACTATATCAATAAAAATCCAAAATATCAAATTGATGGATGATGTCGAGCAAAAGTTTTGAATTTCCAAAGAAACATCTGGGAAAAAGATGATTTTTGACTTCAATCAATTTTTTTTGTAGGAAGATGGCATTTCCAGATATATGTATGGAAAGAAATTCTTAGTTTCTATGTACAAAGATTCCAAATGCACCATAAAAATGGGGCTCAGAATTTTTTTATGTGAAAAGTGAATTTTTGTATGGAAGCACCCTTCCAAATTATGTTTAATAAAAAATAGAGATATACAAATGAAAGAACATGTAAAAATAACCTAAGTTTATGATGAAAACTTCTTTCATACAACTTCATCTGAGTCTTCAGAGTGGGCTTGTCTGCTGTGGTGAGACGGGTGTCGGGCTGTTTCAAACTGTTGTGGCAAAAATTGGCAGACCTACTTTTTCTATTTTATTTTTGTAAAATAAACTATGCAATTGGGCACAGTTTTTGCAAAAAAAAGCTAAGCTCTCAATTACAAACTGAAAATTTGATGCCATTTTCAAAATTTCAGCCATCATTTTCATTGAGAAAAAAACATTTGATGAAACTAGTTTGTATGGGCCAATTAATCTCCACAACTTTCTTAATAAAAATACAAAATATTATATTGATAGATAAAGTCAAACAAAAGTTATGAATTTCCAAAAAACAGCCTGAAAAATGGTGACTTTTGACTTTGATCAATTTTTTCAGTAGGAAGATGACATTTCCAGATATATGCATGGAAGGAAATTTTGAGTTTCTAGTTATGGAGATTCCAAATCCATGAAAAAAAACGCAAATTTTTTTTTTGTAACAGGAACAAAATAGGCATGTTTGGTTCTTAGGCGAAGCGAGTCTTAAGTTGTGATCATGAAACTTTGGCTAGTGTAAGCCACCAGTGTTGGCAATGTGCCAGCACTAACCAAAATTAGCTATGATATCATAAGCCTAGTTCATATTGCCATTACTGTCACTACTCTCACTACCAAATTCATCATTCTGCCTCTACGGTTGGTCAATACAGGTTAATACAGGAGGCGTTTTTCATGCACACTGCTGTTGAACACAGGTAATGTGTCCACTACAGATTAGTAATGAAACACAAATGAAATTTAATTGACATAATAATTTACTGCACATTTCAAAACAACATTAAAATCACTGCAATACAACACGATCTCAGATGATCACCAAAAACATCCATCACAGTTCCCACGTTTCTTGCACATCACCCTGATCTGCATATTAATTTTACCTTAATAGCAATGATGTTGATGAAAGTGTTCAATACTATCAGCACATTGCCAACACTGGTGGCTTACACTAGCTAAAGTTTCATGATCACAACTTAAATCAGCGTTGAGCTAGAGCACCATTTGTACATCAGTACAGAGTTGTTAAAATACCGGTATTTTTGGAAAGCGTAAGCGTAAGCGTAAATACACTTTCCCAATTTTGAGCATGGATACTGTAAGCGTAAGGTATTTTGAAAATACCTAGGAAAGCGTAAAATAAAGCGTAAGCGTAAATTATTTTTGAGAGAGTGCTCTTGGCATTGAGCATCGTAAAATACTCTTGCTTTCACATTTAGATCAATGTATCACAGATTCTGTCCATTTTTGCTCAGTTAATTCTTTTCAAAACAAGATCTCGGTGACATTTTTCGGTCGTTCATTTGGTAGTCTGCCCTCGTAGCAATTCATGAGCAGCGACACTTATATCATATTCTAACTCGGATTTCGTGCTGTCGACGTCAACAACATCGTCGTCGGAATCCATTTTCTGTCCCAAAATCAATAATCTAACTCCACGGTATTGCTTGACGACACAATATTGACCAGACATTCATATTGGTGCCTAACGATGGCCAAAAAAGATTCGAAAATTTGAAAACATTTTCGAATTTTCGAATTTTTTCGGAATTTTCAAATTTTTATTTCACCAATAGAAAAAACACTTAAAAATCGATTTATTTTTCAAAAGATTCGAAAATTCGAAAATTCAAAAATTCGAAAATAGTTTTCGAATTTTTCAGGCAGTTCAAGGCAACAAAACGCATTCTTAAGTTCAACGTGCTAAATAAAGCGACACTTGATATGCGGCGCGTATGAAAAAGCGAAACGTAACAAAAAAAACATTGAAATGACATCCGCGGCGGAAGAGGCGGACTTCGACACATCCGTTTTATACCGTATTTCCTTGAAATATCCCCCCCCTCAAAATACCCCCCTAAATATTTGCCCTATGAATTTATAACCCCCCCCCCCCTCCCCTCGAAATACCGCCCCCAAATTTGGTGTATAGAGAACGTTTGTGCGGTTTGTTGTTATCTGGGAAACACGTTAAAAACGATGACTGTGTTGCGTTAGAACAGGGTTTGTACCGTCTACGTTCTTATATAAGTCTATAGAGTCTTATAAATGGCGGTTTTTGTTGCATTTTTTACATCTGTGTTACTTACAAAAAACAATTTAGCACTGGGATTTCTAAAAATTTCTGGCAAAGTAATAGACCCCCAGGGGGGGGGGGTTAATTCAAGGAAATACGGTATTTGATGTCAATATTTTATTTCATGCCAATATTCTATTTGATGCCAATATTTTATTTGACACCGATTTTCAATTGTTGTTTTTATTGCCTTTGCTGCGTTGGTGAATTAAATGTGCCAATGTGTGAATTAAATGAAGAAATTGGACACTGGTTTATAACTCCTTCCACCATTTTTAATGCTAAATTATGGTAAATATAAGGTTAAAAAAACTGAGGAGAATGTGAAAACAGTCCAAATAATGTGTTTAAAGCTTAAGATTCAATATTTTTCCAAAAAAATTCGAAAATTATTTGAAAAAATTCGAAAACTGGCCAAAAAAATTCGAAAATTGCTAAAAAAGATTCGAAAATTCGAAAATTCGAAAATTAAATTCGAAATTCGAAAATTAATTTGGGGAAAAATTCAAAAATTCGAAAATTAATTTTAGAAAAAACACTTAAAAATTTAAATACTTTTTTCTCGGGGGTTTGCCATCGTTATTGGTGCCACACACGCTGGATGTCGACTGTTTCGGTGTCAACTCGATTTTAGTTCAATTTAGGTCGCAGGACAATTTTCAAGTGCACGGGCGGCAAGGTCTAAGAGAAATTTATATGGCCATGTCATGTGCATTTGAACATGGGTTCGCAGTCCATAAACGCAAAATTTATGAAAAACTGTTGGCCCAGTTGACATCCGGATGTCAACTTGTCCAACAGTTTTTCATAAATTTTTCATAACTTTGCCGCACGTTCACTAGAAAATAGTCCTGTGACCTAAATTGAACTAAAATCGAGTTGACACCGAAACAGTTGACATCCAGCGTGTGTGGCGCCTTTGCGACACAATTTTTACATGTGCCGCTATTTCCAGTGCAATACTGCGCACACGCAGTCTCTATTTTTTGTATTTTTCATTTTTTTTTGTAGTTTTACACTTTTTCAAAAGCGTAAAACTGGGTCATGTGGAAAGCTTTTTTACGCTTTTAGTATCCGGGTAATTTGGCCAGGAAAGCGTAACAAAGCGTAAGGGTATTTTATGAAAGCGTAAGCGTAAGTATAAATACCCATTTACCCGGGTATTTCGTGTAAGCGTAAATACGCTTTCGCAACTCTGCATCAGTACAAAATGACCGAAATTGTAACCCCCACAGTTCCGCAGTGGGTGGAGCTAGAGGGGTGAAATTTTGGGTGAAAACTCAAAACACATGATATATTAACGTGTTACAATTTTATAACCGTAGTTTACCCCTAGCGTACATGGCGAGCACTGCCCGGGGACTTTTCAGCCCGACCATGTAGATATATTACCATTTAATCAAATTTATATAATCTTGTGTTCAGTTACGCTTGATTGAAATAGAATTTATTGTTTAAAGTTTGCATACTGTGTACCTGATGAAAATACACATAATGATGCCCTTATAAATTTTATTCAAATAACTTTCAACAGCCTTAACTTAGTTAATGAAATGCTAATGGCTATCCACAATTAGTCGGTCTACCAGAAAAACAACATCAATTAAAATACACTCTGCACGATCATGGTTTCAACAACTCAATTCCACACAACAATGATCTATGCAATTCTCTGCTTACTTACCATCAAAAATATAAAATATTTCAGCTGTAAGTGGAGTATTTTTTTGAAATTTAAATTTATGCAATTTTCATTTTGAAAATCTGTTCCTTTCAGGTCAAGCTATTCCGCTGGGAGTATGGTCTCAGAAAGAGTGGAGCAATGGGCACTCCTGGTGCCAATCCCAGACCCTGTAAAAAGCCCTGTAAAGTGTCAAATGCTATGCAAAGTGTCAAAAGTCTTGGAAAATGCCCTGCAGAATGGCAGCTCGGTTGCCCTTTTGCCAGACATTTCCCATGACATTTGACACTTTGCACAACGTTTGACATTTTGCAGGGCTTTTTACAGGGCTTGGGAGTGCCCCTAGCGTAATGATAGCTGACATGGATGGTAACGGTGTTGCTGATGGTGGCATGTTTTTTGAGTGGGTTTTCCTTTGTGTCAAGGTCAAGGTCAAGGTTTTTACCTATGGTATGAAACTACATTGTACACTGAACATGGATCACATTAACACCAAAGTGCCTGCGCACACTAGTTTTCACACAAAATTTTGAAAACTCATGAATCAGCTTAGAACGCATTTGAGTTTTCTACAATGAGGTGGCCGTGAACTACAGTTGACGGAGATTAAACATGACTCATTGTGGAAAACTCAAACATGTTCAAAACTCATATATGAGTTTTCGAAATTTCGTGTGAAAACTAGTGTGTGCAGGGCCAAAATGACAAGCAAGATAAAGCTAGAAAATCAGCATTAATAAATTTTCTAGTACACACAAAATTGTGACACGTTCACATATTCTCACACATAAAGCTCATAAGTTATTGTAAATACTTAAAAGAACACTATTTTAATATGTCAATCACAATGTTGTGCGACATTGCAGGTCACTCAGAGTTTGCAGACACTTTAAAGGAGGGAATATTGTTGCACCAAGGAATTCGGCAGATAATCAACTTGTTCATGGTGAGAAAAATATTGTGGTGAATTCATAGCTTAAAAAGTGCTTAAAAATTTATGTATGAGAAGAACCTACTGAGTAGATGTCAGAAAAAATGTGTGCTTTTCTGTCACAATCTTAATGCAATTTATTCACTGATGAATTGAGGGAATACTGTAGGATATTGAATGCTAGCATAGCATGCGTGTTGGACGGTAGTAGTGATGGAAAGGCAACGACTGGGGCAACAGGGCACAGGGGCCGGTGCGGTGCAGTGCCCTTTTTTGAGGGTACCCTGCCAATGCCGGTGTCATTTTTTCAGAAGAGCACTGGTGCTGGTGCGGTGCGGTGCCATTTTTTGGCAGGTGCCAAATGTCCACAGAATACCGTATTTCTCCATGTAAACCACCTGGGTGTTACACAAAACCGAGACACTTTTCAACAACCTTTTATTCAAACTTGTATAACGCCCGGGTGTTAAATCATCTGGAGGGGGTGTTATGCCCGCAAATTTGTCCTCATATTTGCATATTTTCTGTTCCTCCTCCCAGCATGCAGTCGCAGTGAATTCAATCAAAAAAACATGCATAAAGCCAGATTTACAGCACACAATAAATTGAAAATACATGTCGCCGCAAATTTGATTACTCAAGAAAGCTTGAAGATATCCATCCCTAAATTGACACGTCGCAAGCACTAACTGATATCTACATCGTGTCCAAAAATTATCCAAAAAGCTCCAGTGGTTCTTGAGATATGTATCAAAGAAAAACGAGGAAAAAAATTGATGGGGTAAATGCTGTCCGTCCACAGCACGTGCTTATTCATATTTTAGAAACACCAACCGTATGAGTCAGTCCACGAGTCAGTGGCCACTCCAGGAACAAACCTTGGACATCAGTAAAACATTGAAAATTGCAAAAATGGTCCTAAGGTACTCCAAAGGGTCCAGTGAGTTGTAAAATACATGACAAATTTCCATTCGTATATATCACATATATTTACTTGAAAGTAAATATTTACAAAATTGGGCATTTCTCACATTATTCACTATTGTGTACTAGGCATCAAGGCATTATAGCTATATTTTACACTGTTATGTAGTCCAGAATGTCCTCTATCTGAATCCACAAATTTTAATGGGGGTTCCCTGTCACTACTTTATACAACTACTTTATCTACTAAGAAATCAAAATGTGCATTCAGGTCAATTCCTGCAGTTTGCATCACCTGTGAAAGTACAATGCAAATTTGCATAACGTCTATACTTTACACCGTTGTGATGCCCAGAATGTCCTCTATCAGAATCCACAAACTTTAATGGGGGTTCCTAATCACTACTTTTTACCTAAGAAATCAAAACGTGCTTTCAGGTCAATTCCCGCAGTTTGCATCGCCTGTAAAAGCACAATGCAGATTCACATAACAACTATATTTTACACCATTGCAAAGCCAAGAATATCCTCTATGAGAATCCACAAACTTAAATGGTGGTTCACCATCCTACTTTATACCTAAGAAATCAAAATGTGCTTTCAGGTTGATTACAACTGTTTGCATGTGAGGCCACACACCAGTCCACATAATGGCTATATGTTGCATCGTTGCAAAGTTAAGATGATTCTCTATGAATCTGCAAACTTTTTTGGTGGTTAAATTGATAGCAAATTGTTCCTCTGGAACATAGATAGCTGAAAGATATTATTTTGAGTGGGGGGGGGGTGGGCTGGGGTTTTCCTATAAAATAATGTGTATCAAAAAGTGCAGAATTGAAATTGAAACGATTGCCCTGAAAGCACATGTAGATTATTTTGGTAGAAAGTAGCAATGGGGAACCCCCACCGAAGTTTGTGGATTCTGCCAGAGGACATTCTTGGCTTTGCAATGGTATAAATTATAGCCATTACGCGGATCTGCATTGTGCTTTCGCAGGCGATGCAAACTGCCATAATTGAACTGAAAGCACATTTTGATTTCTTAGGTATAAAGTAGTGACTTCTGATAGAGGACATTCTGGGCTAGGTAACAGCATAAAATATAGCCATTACGCAGATCTGCATTGTGCTTTTGCAGATGATGCAAATGGATGTAACTGACCTGGAAGCATGTTTTGATCTCTTAGGTATAAATTAGCAATGGGGAACCCCATTAAAGTTTGTGGATTCTGATAGAGGACATTCTGGGCTATGTAAGGGTGTAAACATAGCCTTTACACAGATCTGCATTGTGGTTTTGCAGGTGATGCAAACAGCCGTAATTGACCTGAAAGCACATTTTGATTTCTTAGGTATAAAATAGCAACATGGAATGAATGCCCATTAAAGTTTGTGGATTCTGATAGAGGACATTCTGCGCTTTGCAACGGCATAAAAAATAGCTGTTACACACATCTGTGGGTGGCCTCACATATGATTCAATCACCTTATGTCACCATCCCACGTTAAAATGGATGATTGTAAAGACCTGCCCGATCAAGTCCAGCCCCCAATTTTTTAGTTTACTTCTGACATCCTATCTACAGTTTTAGGATGCGCCAGAAGCTGAAACTTGGGGTAGATATTGGCGCAACCCCCTCTACTTCGAATGAACTGAAGGGGTCGCGGTGACCCCCTACAGGGTGGGTCGTTGAGTGCAAAAATTTTTTGCAGCTTTTTTAGTGTCCCACACAGGTCCAGCCCCCACTGATTTCTTACACTGCGGGTGCCGTACCTCCAGCTGTGGGAGGTCCACTAAAACTCCCCACCACATGAACCCCTCCCCCCAAGTGGTTGACAAAAAATCACTTTTTACAACTTTTTTATTAGACCATTGAACTGCTGGTTTACAATAATTTATAGGGGAGGGTTAAAGTTTTCAAATTGTGTAAAAAACCTTACCTCAAAAATGCCTTCATACTAAAATTTGCTGGGGGTAAATTTAAAATTGTAAATTTTGCCTATTTTTGTTTCTGCAATGATGTTATTTTTACAATTTGAAATTCACCCCCAGCAAATTTTCTTTTGAAGGCATTTTTGAGGTAAGATTTTTTACACAACTTGAGACCTTTATCCCTCCCCTAAAAATTATTGTAAACCAGCTGTTCAAGTGTCTAATAAAAAAGTTGTAAAAAGAGATTTTTTGTCAGCCAAATGGGGGAGGGGTTCATGTGGTGGGCGGTTTTGGGTGGGATAAGATATTTTTACAGGACATTTCATGTTTATGTCACATTACTTAACACTTAAGTGTTCAAACAATACAAAAGTGTTCATTTTTTGAAATGCTGGACTTGTGTGGGAGCGTAATGTTTTAACAAACTTTTAGCGCTCTGCCCCACACTGTGGTGAGTTGCCAAAAACCGCCTGGCCAGTGTATAGCAGAGTTGCGAAAGTGTATTTACACTTACCCAAAATACCCGGGTAAATGGGTATTTATATTTACACTTACACTTACACTTTCATAAAATACCCATACACTTTTTTACACTTTCCTGAGCAAAATACCCGGGTACAGAAAGTGTATTTTTTTCCTTTCAGATGGCCCTGTTTTATGCTTTTGGGAAAGCATAAAATAGGGTCATGTACAAAAAATAACTGCACAGTGCACACATGCAGTTATGCATTGAATGTAGAAAATATGGCAAATGTACAAACTGGCCTTTGATCTCCGACCTTTGATCAGTACTCATGGTATTCTACAGTTTCATCATACTTTTGTAAAAAGGACAAGATCAATGGAAATTCACCAGCTGGACACAAAGTCAACTGGCTTTTGCATTGACATTTGCTGCATGTCCAATCTTGCATTTAAGCAGTGTGTATCGCATTGCTTAATCAGTAAATATCAACACTGAAAAAGTGCCATTATTAGTGAACTTCATACCACTACAGTATTTGCTACAGTCTGAAATGTTTCATAAAAGGCAGTAAAATGTGAAATGATGCATAAAAATGACAAATATATTGATCTAAAGGTGAAAACAGTGGTGTATTCTAATGCTCAACAGTGAGAGCTCTTTCTAAAAAATTTTTTTACACTTACACTTTTTTACACTTTCCTAGGTATTTTTAAAATACCTTACACTTTTGGTATCCATACTCAAAATTTAAAGAGTGTATTTACACTTACACTTACACTTTCCAAAAATACCGGTATTTTAACGACTCTGGTGTATAGTAGGGGAAGGGTGTTGGTGACACATCCCCATAATTTTTAGATTTATACCCCTCCCACCACTGGATATACAGCACCCACAGGGTAAGAAATCAAGTGGGGGCCGGACCTGTGCGGGACATTGAAAACGCGGCAATTTTTTTCCACATATACAGCAACCCCTGTATAGTGAGTCGCCGCTGCCCCATTTATTCATGAGGGGTAGTGAGGGGTTGCGCCTATATACCACCCAAGTTTTAGTTTTCCACCCCTCCCACAACTGGAGATATGGCCTGCGAAGTGAAAACAAAAATAGGCGGCCAGACTTATAAAAGAGGAAACAGAAAAAATAAAATAAGATTTTTTATCAGTGCTATATAGGCAACAGGCTGTCCGGGAGGGGCACATACGTATGTGCCCCTGCATGTGCCCGGTGTGTATGTTCCCCATATTTGGGAACATGCATGCGATAAAAACAATGTATGTTTCCAGCTTTGGGCACATGCAACTTCTGCAAAAAATGCATGTGCCCACGCTTGGAAACATACACGCGTGTATGTTCCCCATGATTTCGGGCACATACATTTCAGAAAAACATGTATGTGCCCAGTTTTGGAAACATACATACATTGTAAAAATTGTATGTGCCCGTGTTTGGGAACATGCACCGTTTTTGCTGCCGAAAATCAATTACTGTTTTTCAGTACAGCGACACCCATCTTAAAAAAGTTTGGGTGCCGACAGTTGGCATTTGTGCATGGGGCACCCTTTAAACTAGATATCGGCACCTAGCCGAATGTCCAAATTCACTAAAAATCACTAATCTACCATATCTCATCTGAATAATACACTGAAAATGTTTTTTTTCTTCAAAATATCTACCTACAGTTGTCGTTTACAATCATTTCACTGGAAATAAAAATTTTCATGTAAAACTTCATTTGTCAGAATATGGAAACATTGTGTGCAAAGAAATACAGTCCGGATTTAATTTATAAATTTGGCATTGGAAAATTTCGGGAGATTCCTATTTGTATTTTCCATGCACGGATTTTTTCACAATCTTCCCCCGATTTTTCGATTTTTTTTGCTCAGGCAAACAGCTATCTTGTGATTGCATTTTTTGCGGTGTGCCCTTTGATTAAATTTTACTAGGTGGCCCAATAACGATGCGCCAAGAGATCCCGAAAGATTGTTCTTATTCTGATCTTATCTTGTTCTTATCACCATATTTAACACCATATTTCATAAAAATTAGTTTTTCCTAATTGAAGTTCCGACATAATCTGGCTTTTTATCAGTTAAATGATTATTAAATACAAAATGACACAGATACACGTTTTTGAGTAGCGCTATTTATTTATCTAATCCACATTGTGTGCTGCTAGCTCGAGTGATAAAATCACTGTTTTGGTTACAGGGTGGCCGGAAAACGGATTTACAATATAAAAATGTTTTTTTTTCCAAACATTGTTTCTCATAGATTTCCCCTCATTTTTTTTGCTTTTTATATGAGAATTTGCATTCCAAAAAGGGTGCTTTTCAGAAAATAAAATTATATAAAATCTAAAAATTTCTCAGACAATAAAATTTTATTTTATCTTTCTGGAATAATTTAGAGAAAATACAAATGAGATCTTATTTTATTTTCGTCTCATAAAAATACAATGAAATCTCTCACGCGATTAAAAAAAAGCCATCAAAGCCAATGCAAACTAATGATAGCATTATTGGGCCAGCCTGTAATAATCAATAATGAGATGCCCATGTAACACATGTAACGATGGCAAAAAAAACATTAAAAAATTCGAAAACTTTTTTGAATGTTCAAATTTTTTAGGACTTTTCGAATTTATGAGCACATGGTGAAAAACACATAAAAATCAATTTTATTTTCAAAAAATTTGAAAACGTTTTTGAATTTTCAAATCTTTTTCAGTATTTTTGGTGAAAACTACGTAAAAATGCAAAAAATCAACTCAAACTATCAATTTTGAATGAATTTATTTGTAGGCACAGAACTTCAATGTGCAAAAAGATCTGCGGTAACAGTACAGAAGGCTGTAAAACATTTAAATGTATTCATAATTCAGACTAAAAATTCAAAAATGCAATAATTTGATGCACACTTTTTTTGAAAAGTCATAAAAAAAGATTGAAAATTTAAAAAGTAATAAAAAAGATTCGAAAACTAAATTCAAAAATTCAAAAACTATTTTTAGAAAAAATTCAAAATTTGAAAATCATTCTGGAAAAACAGTTAAAAATTTGAATACTTTTTTCATGAGTGTTTTCCATCGTTAATCACATGTGTGTCAAATATATGCATAGGTATGCTGATTTATAAAACGTCTGGACTGAACTCCATTTGTTGCTCTCCAGCTAGGGTTGGGAATTTCAATTCATCGAGGGTTAGGAATCTAGGGTTGAGATTCTAGATTCAAAAAAATTCAGTCATAGTTGAACACTTAGATTATCGGAATGGAATAACGTGAATAGTTCTTTTTTCTATTGTCAGATTAGGTATGTAAATATATTCATTTGCATTTCAAAGTGGTAATTTCATGCAAATGTTTGCTTTATTTTGTGGTATGGGAAATCTGATTCAATGTATAGAGAATCTGACATCAGACATGAAATTTCCAGGTTGCTCTGGTCATTTCTGGCCAAATATAATTGGGACCACGGTTTAGTTCAGTTCGGGTCGGTTTGGGTTCCCAACCCTAGCTGTGATACTACATTTTTATCTAGGCTTCACCCCTTTTATTTAGCCGCAATTAAACACGATTTATTTACACAGCCGAATGTGGATTGCGGCCACTAGAACATTTTTACCTTAGAGCATTTTTTGCCACATTGGTTGGGCTAAGTTAGTATGTATTTACTCCGTGCAGTAGCATTGGTGCGTTATTTCTGACCTACTTTTCCTATTAGCAGTTGTTTTTCATTCCATTTGCAAATTGCAATGATGTAGAAAGCGCTAGCTGTGAATTTGGTTTTAATTGCCCATGTGTCGCGTGCGCACACTAGTTTACCGCCAGAGCTTGATAAACTCATAAATTTGCATTGAATGCATTATACTAATAATTGCTAATTGCTTATAATTACCATTATCATAATCAGTTACGACTTTTTGTTACAACAATTAGTATAATAATTATCTTAGCCAATTTGTGCAGAAGTGATAATTGATGCAGAAATACTGTTGTTTGTAAGTAGCCATTATGCAATTATAATTAGGCATTTGACAACTTTTAAGTGACATGCTTTTAAATGACATGACATGTATTATTTACCATATCTTGAAAAATATTCATATGGAAAATCATAAATGTGTATGTGCCCAGTACCGGGAACATACACTCTTTTAAAAACATGTATGTGCCCGCATTTTGGAAACATACACGCGTGTGCGCGCGTGCATGTGCCCAGCCGCGGGAACATACAAACACGTATGTGCCCGATGGTTTGGGCACATACAAACTGTAAACAAAATGTATGTTTCCAAGTTTGGGCACATGCAAATTTGTATGTGCCCAGTGTACCCCAGTTTGTATGTGCCCCTCCCGGACAGCCTGATAGGCAACACTTAAAGAAAATAAATTTTTATTGGGTGTGTCCAAGTTTTGGCCACTGACTCGTGGAATGACTCATATACAAGTTGGAAAAAACATACTATCAAATATACTTTGAAAGCTACCATACCATTCCGCACAGGGAACAAAAAATTGGGTTGTATTTTTATGGTAAACAACAATATTCTTTTTTTCCACCAGTTTGTTCATAAACTTTGTTAATTTTTGATTGAAAATAGTCGCCTACATTCTCTGTAACTATGTATCAATCTCAGTGAGTAAAACATTTGTTTAATTTGGTGCCAAAATGCAGATTTTTACAATAGCAATGTTGCTGGGGCTGAAGGCTTAAGAGAATTTGTCTATGTTGGTGCAACAGCTAGGCTGCAGCCTGAAGGAACATGGTCCATGGTGTATTCAAAAAGTATTGGAATGTTATGCATTTTAGTAGTTTTTGAGCATTTTCTCAGCTTTTTTTCCTTGTTACACCAACACAATTTTTGAAGGATGTGATACTGACAATTTTTTTAATTGTAAGAATTATGTGCTTTTTGACTTAGATTTGTTAAAAGATGCTGAATGTTAAAATAATAAGTATATGCATCATAATGACAGCTGCAATGCTATAGGTATACATATTTTTAATTTACCAATTACCAAAAAGTAATTTTATCCAGGAAAAAATGACATATAGGATGACAAAATGGCACCACCTGCAATATAAGATGACGCTAGTGCGCTAGACACAATATAAGATGATGACAGTGCGCCACCCATGACTTCATGCATTTCTGTTTTACTATGTTTGTTGACAATTCACATTTCCCCTGTTCACATGTCAATTTTTGACTCAAATTTTCCAGTTTGATTCAATTTAACACTTAGTGGGACCTGCTGAAAACACTCATTCATCTTGTTTTTAGATGCCAGTTGTTGACATTCACTAAAACCCAATGACTTTTGACATTGACTCAAATCAGACCCAGCTACTTAGAACCTTCCCAAATGAGTGATGCATGGAATAAATTTGAACATTGGCTAGACACTTTGGATTGCCAAAAACATGAAAAGAATTTGCATGAACATTAGGAGACATTGCATCAACATTGTTAGGAACTTGATGCTGGGAAACCTTGCACAAAATACTGTCATCTACACAGACAGGTCCACTAGCAAACTTATCCCAGGGGATCTCATAAAAGCTCAACCTACTCCCATCATCCCTCTTAACAAACTTGGGTGACAAGGCTAGTGCAACCTTTGAGCACTTTCCACAGTTGGGACTGCAAAGCAGGGTGAGTCCTGAACAGCTTGTCACCCAAGTCCAACAACTCAATCACCAACATGGTATCAATTGGGCAACAAATCATGCTACTCTGTGCAGACAACTTCGGCACAGCACTTTTACGCATGCCATTTTGTGCAGTGACATTGCACCTACTAGACCTGCTAACTGCAGTCGGCTTTGGCAGACCTCCAGACACCCAGGCAATAGACAGAGAAATGGCTTGAGCGCCCTTCAGAACCACCTCCACCAATCACAGCTGCACACACTTACCACAGCAATTTGCATTTGATAGTGTGCAGCATGAGTTTTCCTCTTTTTCCACATGCCACCAAGACAACTTTTACCTGGACACAATGTGCTTCCTAGGTGGGGCTGATTCACACAAAATTCCCAGTCCAGTAAAGATGGATTGCATGAGCAAATGTTCCATAACCCATCCATTTAATCCAAAAACTGTTGTTGGAACTGTGCCAAGGCCAGTCGGACACCGAGAGTACACAGCCCAGTATTGTCCACAATTCACCCACTTGGCTGAACTTGGAGGTGGTATTTTATGAAGTTAGGTGAATTATCAGTGGTCCAAGAAGGTGTTTAGGCGCTCTACACATCCTGCATTCCTTCTTGGCACTCTCCCAAATGGTTATAATTTGCCTCCCTAAGAAAATGCCTCCCAAAACTTTCCCAGTTATTCTGAGGTGTTGTTGGATGGAGGAACCCACAAACTCAGCCACCATGAGCCTCAATACAGCCCAGTAGACTTAAGAGCCCAGTTTTGAATGTAATTTTGCAAGGAGAGTTTTTATTGAATTGTTGAATCCGATTAGTCTTAAAATATGATCAAAGGGTGTATTTGACAAGATATGAGTTTGCATATTACAGACACAAAAGTATTTTTGATGAAATAGAAAAAAGAAAACTACCAAAATCCCTCCAATTAAATGTATACATCCAATAAAATGTGTACATTTATTGAAGGTATTTATAACTTTTAGCTTTTCAACATGACAAGATAAATAGCAAGCACATTTTTAATTGAAGGTATAGCTGAATATGAGACACAGCTGGCTGCATGCCAAAATGCAAAAAAAATCATAGAAACAGCAACCAAACAGTGTGTACAACAATGACAATGGTGCTGAAGGGAACCAAGACAACTCTGTCCAGGATTGTACACTACTGTGCAGAATAGTTGACACTTTTCACACACAGAGAAACAGTAGGCTGGGGGTCCACCACACTTTTTTTCTTTCCAATTTCTTGTCCCTTGCCCAATTTTGATGGCGTTTGAGTGTGTTGGGGTTTGATGCTGGGGCTAGAACAAACATTTTTTGTTTGCTCAAATAATCACCCTGGTCCGAGATAAGGGGGGTCTAAAAAAAGATGGTCAACAAATATACAAAAAATGGGTGATCTGGATGAGTGTCTTTGAAGCTTAATAACTCAACCATTTCTGGGCTGATTTTAATCATTCAACACTTAAAATGATCGGGACAACTGCAGATTCTATTTTTGTGGTCTGTTTAGTTATGTCTAAATTCCATATGTCAAATTGACCCAGTTTTTAACATGGAAAAATAATGTTTTGAACCTGCTGTCATATACTCAGGACAACGAGGATTCATTTAAAACAAAAATGAGTTTAATATCTCTTTCCAATAAAGTTATGGCACTTCAAAGTTTTCAATGGTGTCTGAAGATTTTATGCTTATTTTACTGGGGTTTGCAGTATGAAAATTTTGTTATTGAACAGTCTAAAACATACTTTAGACAGAGAGAATTAATATGAAAACAACAAAAATTCTGATCAAAAGTTACAGCGCTTACAAACTTCCATCTTCATTCTATCCAAAATAATTGCACATTACTCATTCACAGTTGGGCCAACTTTTCTCCCTAATAGAGCAAAGCCAAAACATCAAATTTACACACCAAATAGCCCCACTCAGTAGTATGCCTACCCCATTTCTGAGTTGCTGGCAATGGATGCAAAACTGCAGCAAAAATAAATAAATCCCACATTTCCATATATGCATTGCCATATGAAGGGTGTGCTTCTAAAAGTACCGATCTACAAATTTTTCAAATTTGAGTTAGGACCATTTTTGGGGTCCCCATAAAAATGCGCTTCAAAAATATATATAATATGTGGGGGGTGCGAAATTCAATTTTGAGATATGGGGGGTCGAAAAAAGCAAAAAAATCGCAAAATACCATTTTTGAAATTTTAAAAGTACCGATCTACAAGCTTTTTCAGCTTTTGTGTCTTTAAAAGTACCGATCTACACACTTTTTTCAAAATTGTTCTTTTAAATGTACCGATCTGCACATTATTTTTTGTGCTTCTAAAAGTACCGATGTCAGATCGGTGTCCGGTTGCGCAAAAACTCATTTTGTGCTTTTTTAATATGGGTAAAAGTACCGATCTACAGCTTTCTGATTTTGTGCTTTAAAAAATACCGATCTACACGTTATTACCAATTTGTTCCTTTAAAATTTACTGTACTACAAAAATACAATTCCCTAAATTTTATATAGCTAGTGTTATGTGTATAATCAATGATTATACCCATGCATGTGGATACCCAACAATATGGCCGAAATACCCTTACCCAAAATTCCCATACCCAATACCCATGTATGGGTATTGCATGCTCCAAACTTTCAATCGCGACTATCTCAAAATCGATTTTTTGTAGATCGGTACTTTTAGAAGCACACCCTTCATATGCTGTTCATGCGCTTAGAATGTTTCTTGCTGCACACAGAGCTCAGCGATGCAGGCAAGCAGTTGCCATGGTGAAAATTTTGCAAAAAATGAACATAGGATCTGGATATAGACTTTAAAGTGAGAAAATGGGTGGCTACTGCCCAAAAAAAGAAAAGTCTCAACTATTCTGAAACATGAACAAACTGAGTTAATATGTTTGTATTTACACTAGGAATATATGCAGATTTGAACTCGAGGGGCAGTCATCCCGGGCATGTGTAGTCAACCCCCAGGGTACCCATGTATAGTATCCAAATGTTTTGCATATCGACCATTTTGAAATTCAGTCAACATTAATCACGTAGCGCAGAAAGTATCAACTATTCTGCACTGTAGTGTATTGATTACTTCACCATTTTGTTACATTCCAGCTTGATGAAATGAATTTCATTTTTGTTCTCTGTTGGTAAAACGGCTGTAAAGTATGGCAAAAACAATATAAACTATCCACTAATTGAAGGTAAAATAATCAATTGGAGGTAATACAGTATTTTAAACTTCTTCTCCAGGTAAACAAATTTTGGCTAAAATGACACCAATTTAAACACCTTTCTTCTGAATAATTTTTTAGTTTTTACTTTTCCAAGCTTTTACTTTCCCATCTACACATAGTATATTACCTGAAGTTACTCCCATGGGGGTTTATTATTTTATCAGCAAATTTTGAGGGGGAATTAATTCGATTGGAGCCTATTTGAGGGGGTGTATTATTTCGCCAGTAATTTTCGAGAAGCATCGTAGTACAGAACAATCGTAGTATGGTTTTAAATACCCAAAAATGGTAGTAAATGTGACCAAACGAGATCAATCTGTACATATAAACCTACACTGCTACACAAACTGGTCTATGTACAGTTGCAATGCAAATTGGATGCAGTAAATACATCATGTATACTCCAGTGACATTACACACTACAATGAAATCTACCATATCCCATCTGAATAAAAGAACAACCATAAAAAAAGCATTTTGATAAATATAATGAAAACAATTTATGTTTGTTCTTTTATTCAGATGGGATATGGTAGATTTCATTGTAAGGTATAGTGTCGCTGGAGTATAAAAGCATACATGACGTAAATACCACATTCATTTCGAGGGGGGGGGGGGCGTTTTTTCCCTCAGCTCGAAAATACCTGGGGTTATTTCGAGGGGGGGGGGGTTTATTCAAGGGGGTATAATTTGAGGTAATATGGCATTTATATTTTAGATAGATGATGAATACTTTCTGAATACACCATTTGGTACTATTTGGATGATGGTACCACACAGACCAAAGCTGAAATGGAATTGAAAGGAATGTGGGGAGGAGGGTGGCAAAGTCTTGGTTGTGCCATGATTGGCTGGGAAAACAGAGTTACATGGAATGATCACCACTGTTCGGCGAACTCACACGCAATTATGTGTCAAATACTTTGCTTCAATGGAGGCCATTGTGATGTCTCAGATTGAGTTGCAAGGAGTTAATATGTTTGCCCATTCTACCTTGGTATAATCTAACGAGTTCCAGTGAGACTAACGTTACAATTTCCCATATACACACTGATAAATATTGAATATGAGAGTCATATCTTTAAATTCTTTCTGAATGAAGCTCGTGACTTCAACTTTATTAAATGATAACTTTATTTATTCATTATTAAACGAAAATACAATTTGCACAACATCTCCAAGTTGTAGTCATAGTCCACTACACTATATACACATGCATTCCCACAGTTACGGTAGATAGATTTTGAGTGAATTTCAAACCAGTAGGCCGCGTTTACACGGATTTTTTGTGACGACTCAACATCACTAAAAAGTTCAAAAAGTTGAGTAAAAAGGTGCCATATTCATGGGAAAAAATGGTTAACTGTATATTCGACCTAGGTGAATACACATGTCAAATTGCAGAATCGTGCTTTTAGCTTAGACCTATATACGTTTGAAACAATTTTGCTGTTCTCGCAGGCTGTCGGAAGACTGTCCGACAACGGCAAATTTTTGTCAAACGTCTATAAGTCTAAGCTATACCCACGATTCTGCAATTTGACATGTAAACACCTTCCCGATCAAGTCCGGCCGCCTATTTTTTTTTTCACTTCGTACGCCCTATCTCTGGTTGTGGGAGGGATGGAAAGCTAATACTTGTGGGGTATATAGGTGCAACCCCCCACTACCCCTGATCAAAAAATGGGGCAACGGCGACTCAGTATAGAGGGGGTCGCCATACATGTGAAAAAAATTGCGGTGATTTCACTGTCCCGCACAGGTCCGGCCCCCAGTTTATTTCTTACGCTCAGGCTTGAAAAAGGGTGTCTGGCGCCACTAATGCCACATGAAAATGGCGCTAAGCGCTACAAACCTTCTTAAATGGTGTCAGTGTCATGGCGCCATTCCATCACTAATCCCGACGCCTCAATATTTATTCCCTATCCCAAACCCTAAATGTTAAAAGGCACTTTTCGCTGTTATTTTGTGTCAAACTTGACATGTTGGTTTAGGGTGTTTTATAGAGGAAAGTTTTAGGTTTCAAGTTGCGTAAAGAACTATACCCCAAAAATGCCTCCATAAAAAAATTTTCTTGGGGTTATTTTAAAATTGAAAATTTTGACTATTTTTGTTCCTGTGATGGCATAATTTTGAGATCATAAAGTTCACCCCAAGTAAATTTTCTTATGGAGGTGTTTTAGAGGTAAAGTTGTTTTCACAACTTTGAACCTTACACCCCCCTCTTAAAAACATCCTAAACCAGCGTGTCAAGTTTGTCACAAAATAAAAGCAAAAAGTGCCTTTTAAAATTTACGGTTTGGTATAGGGAATAAATATTGAGGCGTTGGGATAAGTATTGGAATGGCGCCATGGCACTGGCGCCATTGAAGAAAGTTATGAGCGCTTAGCGACATTTTCCGGTGCCGTTATTGGCCCCTGACGCCCCTTTTTCAAGCCGCAGCGTAAGAAATAAACTGGGGGCCGGACCTGCGCGGGACAGTGAAAACGCTGCAAATTTTTTTCACATACGGCGACCAGGCTGGCCGCGAGTTTTCCGCACGTGAAAAACACCGCGCTCGAATGAATGTGCGAAAACGGTTTTGGTTCCGCGCATAGAGTATTTTTTTATGCGCGCGCATTAGGTCACCGGTATTATGAACACGAAAACCGCGTGTCAATGCGCGCGCTTCATCCAGAGGTCAAATGGTGCAGCGCGCGGAAAATGTGTCTTCTTTCCCGGTAGCAAACGCTCTGTGCGCTCGCCAAAACGTTTTCGCACGAAGATGAAAATATTTACGTGCTTGTGTGTTCGCGAAAGCCACTGAATCAGGCAATGATCACTTCACAACTTAGGCAGTTTACAACTAGGGAAAGCCAGGCAGTTCACAACTAGTTATATGGCAGTTCACAACTGCTACTACCCCACTTGGCAACTAGATTTCAACCAGGATTACCGTATTTCTTGTAATAGAACGACATACCTCCAATAGAACGGCACCTCCAATAGAACAGCACCTCCAAATGAACGGCAGGATTTGGCATTTTTTACACTCACGAAAAGAATAGAACGGCACCTCCAATAGAACGGCAGGTAGAAATTATGTTTTAAGAGTGCCAAAACATTTAAATATATTAATTGGTGGCGAGAACATCCAAAGTGTTCCGAAGTAGGTATGTATGCTACAGGAGCTGTTTTCACGTTTGGATTGATGCTCTGGTATTAAAACGTTGCGTATGTTTCACTAACAATACTATGATCAAATGAAAATCGTGTGAAAATGTCTGATGAAAAAATAAAGAACGGTAGTCTCCAATAGAACGACACCTCCAATAGAGCAGGTGAAAAAGTTATCGAAAAAAATAGAACGGCGCCATTCTATTAGAAGAAATACGGTATACACTCATTAACAACTTACACCATTTCCACGCTCACTTCACAACTTCATACACCAAAGTTCATTAGTAAGAAGTATCTTTACAGAGTATCTTAAGTAACAGATGCCACAAGTATTTACATGGCATGTGGTGTGTTTTCCTTATGCAAACATTTTTGCTTTCATCAAAGTTACTTCAAATGATCCATAATTGAATCGAGCAGATGCCAATGCCTGCTTCATGTAAATATGATGCAATACTATTTCCCCCCTTTGATGAGGCGGTGTTTATCAAAGGTTCACGCGGTGAAAACACTTTGTGTGCCTGGGAACCAGGGTTGGCAAAATCTCAGATAAAAAATAAAAATAAAATGGAAAATTTAAGAATAAAATAAAATAAAATGGAAAATTTCAAAATAAAAATAAAAATTGTATAAAAATTCAAATTTTTGTAAAATTGTATAAACATTCATTTTTTTGTAAAAATTTTATCTTGTTGCTTCAGCTTCTACCTGTTTATTTGTGGAACTGGAACTTTGTAAAGTGTAAAATGTCATGCAAAGTGTCAATTGTCATGACAAATGTAAAGTAAAGTGTCAATTGTCATGACGAATAAAAATTAAAGTGCCAATTGTCATGCACACTGTATCCAAATCTTATGTTTTGTATCCAAATCTTATGTTCTGTATTAAAATGGTGTTGTTGTTTTAATCCAAATCTTATGTGAACATTTGAATACAATACATAAGCTTCAGATACAAAAACATAAGATTTGGAAACACAAGTTACACTTTGCATGACATTTGTCATGACAATTGCCACTTTGCATGACATTTGACATGACACTTGACACTTTGCATGACAATTGACACTAGTTTACATTTGTCAGGAGAATTGACACTTTGCATGACATTTTACAAATGTGACCAGCACACTTCAGTAGTCTTACTACTGGAAATGCAAACCAGTGTTATCAAAAATTGTAAATAGGTTCACACTTGCAGCTAGCTAATAATACTGCATGCTACTATTGTAAGTAATGGAAAAATTTGTCACATTTTTATCATGAATTAGGTATAATCATAACAGTATTCTGGCCTGGCATGCATGATTCCGATTTTTGAAAAAAAATTGTAAAATTTCTGTAAAATTTTTGTAAAATGGTGTCATTTTATTATATTAATGACTTTTGGGAAAAATAAAATAAAATGAAACAAAAATAAACTTAAAGTAAAATACAATTTTTATACAATTTGTTTACAAATAATTTTTATAAAACCAACCCTGCTGGGAACACAGTGTGGCTAAAAACTTTGAACTTTGAAACTAAGTTCCTTTGAAAAGGAATACTTTGAAAATTCCGAAAATTGTAAATTAATACATATACTTTGAAAAAAGTTCCTATACTCGCTTTTACGTTTACGTTTTGAAAGTACTAAAGTACGGAAAACGTTGTTCAGATAGACTTTGTTATAGAAAACACAAAACCTTTGGTAGAATGAATCGGGCAACTGGAAAACAACAGTAGGGCTAATTGAATCTCGCTCCAGGTCTCAGTTTCAGCCCGCAGAAAGCGCGTCGGACTTCAACCCAAATTCCGCCAAAATTTCACTCATACACCCGCCAAATTCCCCACCAGCGAAATTAAAATTCACACTTGAGCATTCTTTAGGTCATATAAATTAATTTGCAATGAAAATATTGCCAAACTAGCAACAATTTCTGTGCGCGCGGAAAAATGGTCGTTTCCGCGCATTTGACAGAGTTGACCAAAGCCAAGTGTTTTTTCTGTGCGCGGAACTTGTGTTTTTTTCGCACACGGCCATTTTATGAATGATTTTCGCGAGCGCGTAGACACACACAGGTCGCGTGCTACGCGCTCGCAGTCAATGTTCCGCGCGCAGTTGCGTGTCCAAATGTGCGTGTCTGGTGACCTATGTCGTACCTATAAACAAAAATTTACGCGTCTGTGTGCTCGTTTGCCAGCTTTTTACGTGCATGCGTGCGGAAACGTACGTGCGGAACCCTCGCAGACAGTCTGACGGCGACCCCCTCTATAGTGAGTCGCCGCTGCCCCATTTATTCATGAGGGGTAGTGGGGGGTTGCACCTATATACCCCACAAGTATGAACTTTCCACCCCTCCCACAACCGGAGATACGCCATGCGAAGTGAAAATAAAAATAAGGGGCCGGACTTGATCGGGAAGGTGTTTATATTCGCCTAGGTTGAATGTACAATTGACCACTTTTTCTCATGTTGTGATGAAGCCACCGAAGTCAGCGTCTTCTACCACCAAATCCGGCAACTCCAAGACCGTAGTGAGAAACGGCCTTTAGAGTGGTTGATTTCCCGTTGTAGCCGAACGTCCACTTGTCGACAGCCAAGTTGAGTTTATTTTGTAGTTGTGTGTTGAAAAAAGGGGGTTCGAATTGTTTCAGGTACTTTATTTCGATCAGATACAGCGTGTTACAAAAGCGCAAAGCCTAGCGAGCTTCCTATTCGAAGTTTCTATCGCTAGCTTATTTTCGTTCAGTAGCTTGGGGTCCGCAGACTGAAGTAAAAACTTCCAAAGTAGCTAAGACACGGAAATCATGTATAGAAAAACAACTACAGTAATTTCCTAATACAAATACACAAATAATTCACAAATGCAACAAATAAACACATCTAGCCGAAACAGTTGCCTTATACTGCGCGTGCATACATTCAAACAATTATGGTAAAGAAATACCAAGTACAAATTGGGCTAATAGAGAAACTATTAATCTTGAGAGGCGCAAAGTCGGCAAACTCGGCCGATTTACTAATTTGCTTCAATTTGTCAGAAAACATTGACGCACATTGGAACTAATATGATAGGGTTAGGAAATTATAAATAGTGGTGCAAATGTTCCTAATGACGCAAATAGAACATGGTATATTCAACACAATAATAATAATCACTTCCTGAAACGTATGTTTCATAATTAACAAATTGGGACTTATTTGGAGTAAATGGGTATTGTAATTGAGCAGGGTCTATAATATACTCAGCTTGAGCAGGGTATTATAATATCAAAGTAAATATAATATAACTTATGAGCAGGGTTATAACAATTATGCCTACGCGAAGGGCTTCGTAAATACGTACAGTAAATGCTAGTTGCACACAGGGCACTATTTCTCTATTAGGACGCTGGCCTAAGTAAATACCTAGTACATAAATATTTACAAGTTTTGACTTTCCCAAATTGCAAGTAAACCATGTAAATGTATATATAATAATGATCAGAAAATTACGGCGAGTTGAATGAGCCTAATTTCATGTTAATATACCTAATAATAACTTATTTGACCTTTAAACCTAAATATTCCACATAAATGTTTCGATAACTTATAAAACACTTTCCTAATTAAATATTCTCCATGGATAAATAATATAGTGCAAGAAATATATTTTGCTTGGTAAATAAATATAGTGCATGAAAAGTAAAATAGTGCAAATAAGTAAATGTGCGAATATGAGCCTAATTATCAATTCTCTGTATTTCTTTATCCATCCATTTTGCCACGGTCAGCACACATGTATTTGGAACCTTTTACTCAATTTATTGAACTTTTTAGTGATGTTGAGTCGTCACAAAAAAATCCGTGTAAACGCGGCCTTACACTACATGTTTCATGCCCGGGCACTATGCAATGCAGAAAAAAATATTTGCCACTCAAATCGGATCAAGTCCACAAAAGGACCAAATATTCATGTGTTGGCACCTGTTGCATAAAAATGTACAAATATAATATGTTGCGGTGTTGCGGCGCGCATCTGGTGAATGCATCTGGTTGAGTATTGTTGAGTGGGACTTTGGTTTGCTCTCGGTTTGCCGCGTAGCTTTTTGCGGAGCATACTTAGGTTGCGTGTTCATGCGTTGCAGTGTTATTTCGTCCCAGCGGCTATTAGTCTTTGAGAATTTTTGGCTCGGGGGCTCATTGGATACATGTGATTAGCAATTTTTCGTCTCACATTCAATTTATGAGTATTCATGGATTTATTGAGTAAAAATTTTACTCAAAGATGGTATTTATGTAAGTATATGTAACATATGTGTAAAAAAATTTATGTAAATTGTCATGGTACTGATATTTTAATCAAAAATTAATTTCGCTGCGTGTAATTTCGGAGCATATGAAATGGATAATTCTGATAATCTGACTGTGAGTCATATTGGGACTGCGACGAAATGGCACACGAGGGATCAGCCCGCGTCATACTACCCAGAGGCAAACTAAATCCACACCGGGACTTTCACCTCTGCAATCATGCATTGGCAGCAGCCTTTCTTGTATACAATACAAACACATAGTTGAGTGAAATGCATAGTGCCTGGGCACTATGCACTGCACTTGGAAAGTGTTCAAAAAAAGCCCTCAAATTTGTATATTGCCCGGGGCCTTATACACTGAGAAATATGGTAAGTGACTACTTATAACGGTGTTTAAGGCAGTTGATGTTCATTGACTCATTTTCCTCATTATTGATTTTCCCTATGGGGGGTAAGTGACCATCTATACTCGGCGTACGTGATACTCTGCTCTCGCACTGATTTATGTTTCGTGTTGGAAGCGTGCCAATGATTATAAAATCATGCGATTTCCGTAAACCTATGAAAAAATTTCATCGATATGAATATCTTAATGAATAACATTATAACAACAATCAATTTTGTCATCTTTTTTGAAACTCGGACGCGTTAACCATCGTTGGCACACTTCCAGCAGAAACCACGCGTGCAGGGTGTAAAGTAACAGGAGTATATCTGAGTGACTGTTTTGCCCACGGTCAACATGCCAATCCAGCTGAACCACACTGCATGTTTCTCATCTGTGCGCCACAGACTAAGTTCACTGTGAGCCCTGTTTCCCATGTGCACAACAAAACAGTAGAGTCATTTATAGTCAATCCAAACTGATTGTCTGACCTGTAATAACTGCAAATAAGCACAAAAAATACAAAAATGTGTTTATGTTTTCCAAAGATGCATTTCCAATTTTACTAACATAGTTCCTCAAGGTCATTAAATGGGGATAAATTATAGATGTTGCCATCTTGGCAAGAAAAGTGATAAATATATTTTAGGATAGCAGAGTAAAAATACTACTGTTTACACAAGTAGAGTAAGAATTACTACAGTTTGTATAAGTACCATGCATGGTCTATTTACATAAGAAAGTTTTATTTACATGAGAGAGGTCCGCCGACTTGTCGCTGAGCTATGTTTGCATTTTATAGATCAAACATCTGACTTGTCGCTGAGCAGTGTTTGCATGTTTTTAGATGTTTGGCAAACAGTTTTTGTGCTAACTGAGGAGTATAAAAGCAAGCCTCATGTTTAGTAAGATTCAGTCAAAAATACATTCAACAGCATTGCATAGCATTATTGCATCTTCTAACCTTCCCTTCCATTACTGTTGGACAAAGCTAAAATAAAGTACCCAAACCAAACCACTGGACTTCCTGAACTAAAAGCCAACACAACAACCATCAAGCCAACCTGACAAGCCACAACACAGGGGAGAAAACACCCACCACTGACCACAACCTCACAACATGGCGCAGCTTGCAACTGGAGACAGGGCACAGTCAGCATATGGCAATGCAGTTCCACAGCTTGTGGGATCAGGCACAATCAGAAAGGTCCTGGGACAGAACAGGAAACAAGCAAAGACTCTGTTGGCAGAGGAAGCACCAGTTTTCACACATGTCAAAGAGAGTGCTACTCATGAGAATGTGTCAAAGGCTAAACAAGTCCGAGTGGTTATGGCAAACCTGAGAGACAAATGTGAAGCATGCAAACAGAAATTGACAGAGAGGGACACAGAGTGGAGGAATGTTCTGGCAAATTTAGAGGCCCTTTCAAATCAAGGTCTAAAAGAATCCCAAGTACTTCAGAGTGAAGAAGAGCAGAAGTATGCAGAGCACTTGGAGAGCCCAGAAGGACATCTGAATCTGATTCAACAGCTTGAGGATAAAGCAATCAGTTTGAGGATTGGCATTCAGTCACTGGAGGAATACCTACAGAAAGTCACTGGAACAGGGACAACATCACTGGCACAACAACAGAACTCAAACTCAGCAACAACAACAGCTGGACAAGGCCAGTCAAATACAACTCAGAGGACTACACCAAGGTTGATGGAAGCCAAGTTGCCAAAGTTGGAGTTGAGAGACTTCAATGGTGACATCATCCAGTGGGATGCTTGGTGGCAGTCATATGATCAAGTCATACACAAAAGGACAGATATGGCCATCATCACAAAGTTCCAGTATCTGCTGAAATATGTGACTGGGGAAGCATTTGATGCCATCAAAGGAATCAGGGTGGTTGAGCAAAATTATGAATTGGCCATTGAAATTCTGCAAAAGCAATATGGCAAGACAAGAGACATCAAAAGAAGACTGTATGCAAAGCTCCAGCAAGTACCAGAGCCAAAAGGGCACTACAAGAGCTTGCAGAGTTTTCACAGAGAGGTGCAATCACTGGTGTATCAACTCAGATCTCAGAATGAAGATATGAACAATTATGCAACAGTTGAGATGATCAGATCCAAAATCCCAAGTAACATCAGACTTGAAATTGTCAAAATAAAAGGAGAAGATCAAGAATGGTCAGTTGCAAACATTCTTAGCAGTTTGGAGAAGATCATTGAACAGAGGAAAGAGGCTGATACAGACACATCAGACAAACAAGAATCAAACTTCAGCAAGAATTTACACCAGAAAAGAGATCAGAAACCAATAACAACCACCAGTGCATTCTCAGCTTCAGCAACCAACAACAACCCATATTGCATCTTTTGTGAAGGGAGTCACTTCAGTTCAGAGTGCAGAAAATATGCAACAGCTCAAAACAGAATGCAGAAATTAATGCAATCAAAAGACAGATGTACCAAGTGCACCAGAAAGGGACATTTCAAAAGAGACTGCAGGACCAACCTCAGATGCTTCTATTGCAAGGTAAAAAACCAACATGCTTCAGCACTTTGTCCAGAAACATTCAGTAATGGAGTAAAGGAACTTAACAAGAGCAGTGGTGGGCACAAATCCACCAACCAAGGCACCAAGCCACAGACAATGACTGCCATGGCAATGGCAGGCAAACCAAGTTCAACAACAGAATTGAACAGATCAAATGCAGTAAACAGGCTACAGCAATCAACAGAACAGACAATAAAGTCAACAGTTGAAGTAGATGTCACAAATGCAACAGTGAACAAAATGGAAACAGAAACAGGTACATTTCAGTACAGGCCAGTCAGAATGCAAACTGCCAAAGCAATGGCATATAACCCAGAGGATCAGTCAGTACCTTGGCAATGTGCCAAGATTTTCTTGGATTCAGGGGCACAGAGGACATTTGTGTCAAAGGAGTTCATGAAGAAGTTAAAGCTCCAACCCAAAATTGCAGTAACTATTGGGCTGGGCACCTTTGGGACCAAAAAGAAAATGGATGTCAATGCTGAGATTGTGGAGCTGGACTTGCAATTGAAGGATGGCTCCAGGCAGACAATCACAGCAAATGCAATAGAAACACTGGCCACAATTCAACCCCACCAGGACTTGTCACAAGATGATTGGGAATTCATCCATCAGAAGTGGGGCCAACAGGCAGACAAGTTGTTTGCAGAACCAATCAACTCCAATGGAGAACAGAGTGTCCCTGACATAGTCCTTGGTTTGGATGTGTATTGGGACTTCCTGACCAAACAGGGCACAATCAAATTGCCATCTGGAATGCATGTGGTCAAAAGCAAATTTGGGCTGATGATCAATGGCCAGGATGGTACATCAAACAAAGAAGCTCAGAACAGTGGTGTCTTTACAGTCAGCCAGGTAACTGAGCAGAATTATGAACTGGCTATCAGCAATGGACATTATAGCAGTTCCACTCAAATTTCAAACCCAAGAGTTGAAGAATTCTGGGAATTAGAGACAATTGGAATTAAAGATTGTCCAATCATCAATGATGATGAAAAGGCAACACAGCAATTTCATGCAACAACTGAATACAAAGACCTCAGATACCATGTGAAATGGCCATACAAGGACTGTATAGAGAAATTGCAAGACAACAAAGCAATGTCATTACAAAGGCACAGAGCACTGACAAACAGATTTTCCAAAGATGAAAAGGGGATGGATTTGCTCCAAAGATACAATCAGGTGATTGAGGATCAGCTCAAGAAAGGCATCATAGAAAAGGTGTTTGGTGAGCCAACAGATGGCAGAAAGATCCATTACCTGGCACACCAACCAGTAGAAACACCAGGCAAAACAACAACAAAGCTAAGAATTGTATATGATGCATCAGCTAGCATAAAAAATCACCTCAGTCTGAATGACTGCTTGCATAGAGGGCCAGTGATTTTGCCAGAGCTTGCTGGGCTTTTGCTGAGATTCAGAGCTGGCAGCATTGGCATCATTGCAGACATTGAAAAGGCATTCTTGCAAGTGGTGTTACAAGAGCCAGACAGAGATTTGACCAGATGGTGGTGGTACAAAGATCCAACAAAACCAGTAATGGAGCAGAATCTTCAATTGTACAGATTTGTCAGGATGCCATTTGGTGTGATTTCAAGCCCATGGTTGCTGGGTGCTGTCATCACACAACACCTACAAGTCCTTGTAAAGGATAGCAGTTTGCCAAAAGCACAATTGCTGGAGGGAATCAGTGATGGGATTTATGTAGACAATTTGATCTTCAGTGTGGATTCAGTGGATCTGGCCAAACAGAAATATGATGTCATCAAAGCAGCATTCAATTTGGCATCAATGAATATGAGGGATTGGACCACAAATAGTACAGAATTGAGAAAGTGCTTCAATGTAGATGACAAGAGTGAAACAAAAGAAGTCACTGTACTTGGAATGCATTGGGACACAGAAACAGACACACTCAATATCAGCAAACCAAAAGGGGCAGACAATCCACTTCCACAGAAGTTGACAAAAAGAGTTCTGGTTCAGTTGATTTCAGCCATCTTTGACCCATTGGGCATGCTGTGCCCAGTGACAGTTACTCTGAAAGCCCTAATGCAGCAAATTTGGGCAGAAATCAAGTCAAAAGGTCAATTAGAATGGGAAACAGAAGTACCAGACCAATACAATGAAAAGTTTTCAGAAATCAAAGAGTTACAGAAACAAGTCAATCAGATCAAATGGTCAAGGACATTGGAACCCATCAAGCCCTCAGAAATGATGGGATTGCATGTGTTTACAGATGCATCAAAACAGGCATATGCAGCATCAGCATACCTCAGACAAGAATTAGAGAATGGTAAATTTGCAATGAAATTGATTTTTGCAAAGTCCAGAGTGGCACCCAAGCAGCAGAAAGGGAAGCCAATCACAATTCCAAGGCTGGAGTTATTGGGCTTAACAATTGGAGCCAGAATGGTCAAATTCCTACTGAAACAACTGAAAGGGTGGAAAATAGCCAAAAGTTTCTTGTGGACAGACAGTATTTGCTGTTTGTGGTGGCTACACTCCAACAAAACAATGGCATGTTTTGTCAAAAACAGGATTTTGGAAATCCAGACCATTCAAACTGAAACAAGTGTGCAGGTCAACAAAATTGACACAGCTGACAACCCAGCTGACATTGCATCCAGGGGATGTGACCTGCAAGAACTTCAGCAAAAGGATATTTGGTGGACAGGACCAATGGGTTTTCAAGCAGAGTTGCCACCAGATTTTCAACCAGACAATGAGTCAATGCCAGACAATGAGTCAATGAGGAGCCAGAAACAAAGGATTTCCTGGCAGAAACAGAAAACAGTTATCAGATTGACCCAAAAAGGTTCTCAAAATGGGACAAGTTACTCAGGGTAACAATCAGAGTGATGAGATTTGTAGCATATTTGAAAAGCAAGCACCAGAAGAAATCAGCTTGTCAACAAATCACTTTGAACACAAAGGAGACACCATTCATGAAAGATGAATGGCAAGCGGCCACTGAGTACTGGGTCAGAGTGACACAGCACATTCAATTATCAGATCAATTAAAGCTCATCAAGGAGGCACAGAAACAGAATGTGCCATTCCAGAAACACTTTGGCATCACTGCCAAAGAGCTGAAATTTGACAGTGTCAAAAATATTGTCAAAGTGATGACCAGAATTCCTGACATAGATTGCAACCAGGAACTATATCCTTTGCCACAGAAAGGATGCATCACCAGGTTGATCACTGAACATTACCACAGGAAGGTAATGCATGCTGGTGTAGCACAGACATTGGCAGAGCTCAGGGAGAAATTTTGGATCCACAGGGGTAGAATCATGATACACAATACCATCAAACATTGTGTGGTGTGCAGAAAGGTCACAGGAAGGCCATACAAACAACCTGTGTTTGGAACACTGCCAAAAGAAAGGGTGGAGTTGCACAGGCCATTTCACCATGTGGGCATGGATTACTTTGGCCCATTGTGGTATCAAGTGGCAGATGAGTTGGGACAGAAGGCACACAAGAAGGCATATGTCCTTCTGATCACTTGCTTCAGTACAAGAGCTGCACACTTAGAGCTTGTACCAAATATGACAGCAGCAGAGACACAAATGGCATTCACCAGATTTGAGAGCAGGAGGAATACACCACATAAAGTTTGGTTGGATAATGCACCACAATTCAAACAATTGGCCAGGAATCTGCCAAATATACAGTGGAATTTTATCACTCCATTTGCACCATGGCAAGGTGGAGTATATGAGAGAATTGTGGGCATCATCAAACAACTCATGAAGAAAGCCCAGGCAGCAAATTACAACCCATTGTTGAACTGGATGGAACTCAGCACAATGGTTTTAGAAGTGGAAAAGATGTCAAACAGCAGACCACTGACATATGTGGGTGACACAATTGACACACTCCAAGTTGATGAGTTATCCCCTTTTCGCACGCGTTATTTCTTTCCATCTTAGTGATTATAAAAGTATCTATATGCCAGTACATCGGGAGTGCCGGACCGTCAATAAACTTCATCCAAATACATCTTTGACACGTCATTTTGGTGGACGTGCTGGGGATAAAGCAACAGTCTACTACGCTTATTCTCAGTACCTCTATGTTTTTCTCCTTGCCAGCTAATTATTTGCTAATTTGGCTGGGCGGGGCAGGGCTGTTCGTCATGTCAGAGCTATCGACATCGACGGCTGAGCAGCCGACGGCAGTGCGCCACACTAGAGCGCATCCCGTTAATATTTTGCCTGCGGCGGGGCTGCATCCCGAGGCAGCTAGGCAGTTTCAAGATGGGCTACTATATTCAGGTACCCATCGTGCTGTTCAGGCAGGGCAGGGCCGCCCTGGTGCTGGTGCTGTTGACGCCCCTTTGGATCTGTCGATAAGGACGATTGATGTCCGGGATGGAGGTGTCGACCACGTTCGTGTTCACGGGGACGAGATGGTTTTGAACAAACAGTTTTTTGATTTTATGAAAACGCGTTCTCCAGAAATGGTTCATTTAGCCAAATTGAGCAATGTGGGCGTTTACATGGCGCCACCATTACCTTTGTGTGTTTTGACAGCGGTAGACATTGACCGCTACCTCGGTGAAATCGATGTGGCTGGGGGTTCCACCCACTCGGAAATTGGTTCTTATAACCACCACAGTTTCGTCCAATCTGAAGTTCAACAACAAAACAATGCCCGCGTAAATGAAAGCGTCACAACCGATCAACTCATGCGTGATTTCCACTCCCTAGAGTTACGATTCAGGGCACTGCAAAATCAAACATTACCGAATTCCACCACTACAGTGCCGCGCACCGAACTTAACTCCCCAATAAGCGTGTGTATGACAGCTCTCCCAGATCCCACCAGGACTGCATCGGGGAACGGGCCAACTACGTTGCCAGCCACGTTGCCGGGCACGTTTCCAATCACGTTGCCAAGCTCAACGCCGGCCGCTAAACCAACTACACTACCTGTCGCCACGCCGCTCGCCACTCCGGAAGTTAAAATTGACACGAAATTACCTGAGTTCACCGTATTGCCTACTGCAGAAAAAGACCCCTGGTTATTGAAAGACTTTACTAAACTTCCAGGCGCAGTGGCGCATGTGCCACGTGTGGAACTAATGCAATATTGGATGCTGGCAAAACCCAATATTTTGGACAAAGTGCCAACATTTTCTGGCAAATCGGACATTTTGACATTCGCAGACTGGAAACGCACTACGCAGATGGCCAGTCTATCCGTGGCTGATCCTACTCTATTGCCACAATTTTGGATTGAGATTTTCACCACTAAATTGAAGGGTGACGCCTATAAAGTTCTGACAACCATTTCAACGCCAGAAAATTTGGTGAACTACTCCGCTGTGATTTCGGAATTGGAAGCGATATTTAAAGATACTAAACGACTTTACACTTTTGGGGAATGGGAAGCTGCCGCCATGTTACGTACTGAATCATTTTTGGATTTTTACTTGCGCTTGCTTGCGAAAATACCTGCAGAGTACCGCGAATCTGTCGGATATGACAGAAATTTGATCGATAAAATTGTGGCTTTGAAGATCTGGAATAAATACGATGATACCAGGTATGACAAATTTGTTGTCGCAAATTTCCACAATGCAGCGCGCGCTAAACAGATACCTCTAATTCAAACAATACAAATGATGGAAGAATATTTCCTTTCAGTGAAAAAATCACCTAATTTGACTGGCGCACGCACCCCACCTGTTAACACGAATTTCCCTCGAAGCGGCGCACCAAACACAAGGACACCAACCAGGTTTTCAGTTAAGAAGATAATTTCAGAAAATGCAGCCGACCCCTGGTGCCCGCGACCGAATCACGCAGGACACCGCGTGAGCGAATGCCGCGTCACTCAGCGCGAATCGACAGTGCAATCGATTGACCCAACTGCCATCGCACCACGATCTGAAGGTTACGGTCAAGTAAAACGTTACGGACCGCAGCATACAACTGACTCCGCCTCGCCACGGCCGTTGGTTCATGCTAAAGTTGCTACTCTAGATGTCGAACCACTAATTGCCACTAATAATCAAGACATGTTGCCACCTGAAACTGGAACATTAGATTTACTTTGCAATGAGTTCAAGCATAGATTGGCCGCAAATTTCAACGAAAATTCGGGTTCGTCAGATGATTGGGAACGAAAACATTGGCAGCAATTACATGAACATTTTCCCTCTCAGATTCCACGTGGGAAAACGAGGAACGAGTTATGCAATTTTTCCAATCCATTTTCTCCACCGACTCCCCTGCTGTACCGGGAGATGAAAACCAGTGAAAACGAATGTGAGATGATCCAGGATTCTAGTGAAACGTTGCAGTTGTGTGATACTTTGTCTACTGCTCATGAAATGAATGAATTTGGCATTGAAAAGGTGGCAGAAACTTCGGCACGCACGTGTGTTGGTGATAATCAGCGTTTAGCCATCAGAGTCGAGAAAAATAACGGCACACAAATATACGCGTCGGCCTTGATAGAACAGGTGCCTTGCAAAGTAGTGCTCGACACTGGCTGCACGCGAACTATCGTACCTATTTCTATCTTGACAGAAATAGCAAAGAAAACGGGATTAGATTTGAATAAATTTTTAAGGCCCACTGATGTTGAAGTTTACATGTTGAACGGAAAGACTGCAGCTGGCACAATGTATGAAATTCCATTGTTTATCGAGCACATGTCGCCCATTGATCATGTGCGCCGGAAAGTTTTGGTAATCTGTTTAGTGAATATGGACGCTTCAGCTATGAAACAAATCTTGGTGGGCACAGACATCATGTCTTTCTTAAAAATGTCTTGGCTGGTGCCTCTTGCATTAGAAGAAGTGACTCAGATTACACCGACTGAAGATGATCATGCACAGCAACAATTTGACATTTTACAACAGAGGTTCAAGCAATGTTACCAACACTCTGTTGAAATCACGAAACACCTTTATGTCCCAGCCCGCGGATCAGCTCAAGCAGTGATAGCTCAACCACATCAACCGACTCACTCGGACAAGAAACTGTGGCAACAATGCACATTGCTATACTCTAACACGGATCTGCAAGAAAAACATGAGCTGCAAATGTACAACACAACGATACCTACCAACACTCAGTCGCCGTGCCATTTAACGTTTTTCAACAACTCAGACACGCCGATCGACTTGAAAAAAGGCGCTGTTGTTGCTGAAGTAACATTGCTGAATAACTCAGAATTATTCAATGCTGGACACAATTTGTCGAAAATTTTTGAAAATTCAAATTACCATGCTTTATTCGGCGGGTCGACCATCAGCGAAATTGATTCAAACATCACATGCGCTAAAGCAGTTCACATGCAAATACCACCCGATCAGATTAAACCAAATGAAACACATACGCCCAAAATGACCACAGAAGATAGAGTAAAATTTATTCTGGAAAATTTGCCACAAAATAAAAGGATTCCCTTGACTTCTGACCAAGCTGTGAAATTCAAGAATTTGATAACTGAATACCATGATATATTCGCGTGCCAAGAATATGATGTTGGCTGCACGCCTCTAGTGTCTCATGCCATTTTGACAGACCCAAATCATCCACCCATCAAACAGGCCGCTAGATATGAACCGGCACACAAACGAGAGTTCATTAATAAAACAATAAAATCAATGCTAGAGGAAGGCATCATTGAACATTCCGATGGGCCGTGGGCATCGCCGATTACGATTGCGCCCAAAGGCGCACATGATTGGCGTTTTTGCATTGATTTTAAATTAGTTAATTTAATTACCAAAATTGACAGCTACCCGTTACCTAGAATAGGCGAAATTTTGGCAGAATTTGCAGGGCGCAAAGTCTTCACGGCCATCGACATCCGACACGGATACTACAACGTCCCGCTGGCTGATGAGGAATCATGCGAACGAACTTCCTTCGTTTGCAGCCTCGGGCAATTCAGATACACGCGCATGCCGTTCGGTACATGCAACGCTGGCGCCACTTTCATGCGTCTCATTAACCTAATGCTCGTTAATTTGAATGAGAATTTGTCACGCGCATGGGTACGCGCATACATTGACGACGTTTTGGTCTGCAGCGACAATGTTGACGAACATTTGATACATTTGAAAAGACTATTTGCACGGCTTCGGTGGGCTAATTTACGCATGCAACCAAAAAAATGTAATATTTTCACTTCTGAGTTAAAATACCTGGGACACCAGGTGTCTGCTGATGGAATTTCTCCCGCTCCTTCTCGTGTAGAAGCGATGATTGCGTTACCAAAAGTGCACACGAAACAAGATTTGCACCGATTTCTGGGAAAATGTGTTTATTATTCCCATTTCATCCCGAATTTCAGCAGGATTTCCGCACCCTTATACTCTGAATTGAAAGGGAAAATACCGAAACATGGTGAAACGCCGTTCACTTGGAGTGAGGAAATGCTCGACGCATGGAGCAGTCTGAAACATTGCCTGTCTACCTCGCCCGTTTTGATGCATCCGATCCGGGATGGCCGACCATTTTACCTGGAAACAGATGCTAGCGCAGTTGGACTTGGTGCAGTGTTATCGCAGTATGATGACAAAAACGAGCTGCACCCTATTTCTTTTATATCCAAACGGCTTTCCCATCCACATAGCACATTTTCGGCGGCTGAATTGGAAGCCTTATGTATTGCCTGGGCAGTGCGCCGCCTTGCAGACTTTGTGGAAGGGCAGAAACTAATTGTTATCACGGATAATTCTGGAATAGAACAAGCGTTAAAGACACCGCATCACAGTAAATTGGAACGTTGGTCAATCTTCCTACAAGATAGAATCATGCGTTTCATGCATCGATCTGGGAAATTGAACCAAGTCGCAGACGCACTTTCACGCAACCCGATTTCCGAGCCAGAATTTGGCGATGATGAGCTAGCTGAGGGAACAGAGCTGGTTAAAAGTTTTGCCGCTTTACCTGCCAGAAAGGGAGTAGCATTGACAGATTCCATGCATCAGACGAAATTAATTTCCATGACGCATGACATTGATTGGAGACAGATCCAAGCGCATGATCCAGAATTGTCATCAGTTATAGACCAGTTGAATGTGGATCCAGACAGTGTTCCTCATGCGCTACTAATTGAGGGAATACTGTATTACAAAACAGCCACGTCTTCTAATGATTTTGCTGTTTGGCCTCCGAAAACTTGGCAGCAAGCATGTTTGACACAAGCCCACATGGGGGTGTATGCTAGCCATGGCGGGAAAAAACGCACTTTGGATTTACTCTGCCAGTATTTTGCATGGCCTACCATGCAGCAAGACATAACGCGCTACTGCACAGATTGCGTGTCTTGTTTGCAATATAAAAAACACCGTCTACATCCTGGCCCATTGGGGGAAGTGGAAACGCCGAGTCAACCGTTTGACGTGGTGCATATTGACTCTATGCAGTTTGAACATGACAATTTGAAGTCTAAAGTGATCATAATGGTTGATGCATTCACGCGATACGTTGTTGCGACACCTGTTACTTCATTAACTGCTACTTGTGTTGCGCGTGCCATTTTGACCAAACTATTCTTGGTATATGGCGCACCACGGCTTATTGTAACCGATCAGGGCACCGAATATGTGAATAGCGCCTTCAGGCTGCTGTGTGAACAATATGGTACAACACACCTACCCACCCTATCTCATAACCCGGCAGCGAACGGTATGGTAGAAACTGTGAATGGAAAAATTCGGGAGTTGCATGCACTTGTTAAGAAAGAATTGCCCTCACTTCCCTGGAGGGATTTATTGCCTATAATTGTTCTAAAACACAATATGGCCTTCAATAGAAACACTCAATGCTGCCCATTTTTTCTAATTTATGGCTTTCTGCCTCATTGGAATCTGTTGTGTGCCGCGGCTAGGAATTTAGATGTACAGTCTATGCGCATGGTGGCTAAATCGCACAGCGACAGAAATAGACGTCTGTACAAACAATATTTCGACGCGAAACACAATAAAACACTTATTTCTTCAGGGGATATGATTATGGTGAAAAATTTAAATGCTGACCACACTTTGCCGAAATTTACCGGTCCAGTAAAAGTTGTTGACGTAATCGGACCAACAATTTTCATTGAATTTGATGGGGCAGTGCGCAAAATTCCGCACCGCTTTTGTTGGAAACTCAACACTCTTTAAATTGGAAGAAAGTACCTACTAGTTTCTGTGTTCCTACATTTTTGTTTAAATATTTTTATCAGGTGCAACGAAAATTTAATGTTCAAAAAACTGCCCCCAGTGCAAGCCGGTGTACATCATGTTTCTTCAAAAAACAATCTTTTTGGTTGCAATTTGCACTGTTGCAGTTCTGAGCGTCAAAGATGATAAAAAACGCCAAAAGTCACCACCTTTGACGCCGGTTTCCGAAGCCAGCTCCACCCTGAGCGTTCACGTAAATGAAGATCCTGAAAACGAGCACGAAGGTGACAGCAACCACACGGCGGCTCATGTAGAAGACCCACCTGAGGAAGCCACTCCTGCAACTACCAATACACCCTCTACCAGCAGTGGTGGAAAGTATGACGCCTGCAATTACTGTGACCAAACCCATAAGGTGACGCCCAATTTTACTACACGCAAAATTTACTTTGATCAGTTAATTACGTCAACATTTTTCTGAAAGCTTACTACTTCTCTGAATGGCAAGACTCTACTTTAATTAATTAATTATAATTTGATAATCAAGTTTTGAATCAATTCAAACGTAAAATCAAATCCGAACCTATTGCGTCGATCCACGTAATTTCAATGATTTTGGTGTTGTTATATGTCAATCTCACATGATTTCAGAACATGTCAAGCATGTGTAGCCGCTATGAGAAACTTCATGCTGACCTAGCACGAGCCCATGACGATGTGCTCCAAGCCCGTGACCGTGCAGATGAGCGTCACCGCACCGTCACAGGATTTAAAGTATGATAATTTCACCCTTGGACTACATAACAACTTATTATCGTTACACAACTTGGCAGTTTAATCAGGTTGAGGTGGATCGCTTGCATGCACAATTGGACGAATCGAATCGCCTCTGCAACCAGCAAGCTGCCGCGCTCGCTGATGCAACTCGTGAGCTCGAACAGCTGCGACTCAACCCACATCGTGTGCCGATTGCAAGCTCATCCACGCAGACCGAAACAACTATCTTCTCAACAGTTCCGTTTATTGTTGCCTAAATTTTCTTAACATTTTCAACGGCTGAAATTTAAAGTTTACAAATCAGGATCACTAAACATTAAATCGCTGAACAAATTTCTAATTTTTCGAGACATTTCCATTGTTTTCGAGACATTTTGTGCATATGTAACTTTCAATGTGTGCGCAGCGACTGCGATTGGACATGGACGGCATGCGCAATTTCTACCGCCGTAACGAACATGCAGCTACAACAGGAGATCATTCTGTACTGTCGGCAAACCCTCCAGAGATTCGCCGCCACCGTTTTGGACCCCCTCCTGAATCACCAGCTGCCGTAGACGACTTACTACCCTCTAGTTCTACATCGCCGCTCACCCAAACTTTTGGCACTAATGCACGCTGCGCGCCTGAGCTATTACGTAACCGCCGCCATCGCGACACGCGCCCTTCTCCCACTGCGATTTACCGTAATACGGCGTCCCGTCTTAGCCGCCACCCCTACCAGCCTGCGTGCCCGCGTAGGCAGAACCGTCGCCGTTCTCGCACGCGTTCACGTACACCACCACCTGCTCGCAAGTGATTTGTTTGCAAAATTTAGGGGGGAGGAGTGTGTGTGATTTTGATTAATGTTTAGAGCCCTTTTGGCTGAAAAACTGGGGGGCGATTATGATGAGTTATCCCCTTTTCGCACGCGTTATTTCTTTCCATCTTAGTGATTATAAAAGTATCTATATGCCAGTACATCGGGAGTGCCGGACCGTCAATAAACTTCATCCAAATACATCTTTGACACGTCAAAGTCCTGAGGCCAATGGATTTTCTGCTGGGGGACCACACAGGATCAGATCCTGTGGAAAAATTAATGTCAGATGATAAAAGCCATCAAAGTATGGATGCTGATCCAGAATATACACTAGCCAGAAATGAAAAACAGAAAATGAAAGAAATATGGGATGCAATTCAACAGAAAAAGGAGAAATTATGGCATTTATGGCAGAAGCTGTATCTGGATATGCTCAGACAGAGATACAACTTTGGGAAACAAAGTAATAGAGATGTAATCACAGAACCCGAAGTTGGTGCAGTGGTACTGATCAAAGAACAGAATTTACCAAGAGGTGCATGGAAGCTTGGAAAAATTCAGAAGTTGAACAGAAGCAAAGATGGATGGATCAGAAGTGCAGAAGTACAATTAAAAAGTGGAAAACACATTGAGAGACCAATTGTACATCTGTGTCCATTAGAAGTTCAAGACTATAATGGACAAGGACAAGAAAAGGATGACAAAGACAAAGACAATCCAATGGACAAGAATCCATCAGACCAGCCATCACAAGCACCAGAAGCCAGAAAGAATCCACACAGAACAGCCAGAAGACAGCAAACATATGCAGATTTCGTCATGGTGGGATTGCAGGTTTTGACCATCATATCAATTATCATGTCTGGCACAAATGGAACAGGCAATTGGCAGCAACAATATAACAAACAGTTCAACTTGTGCACAAAGGCCAAAAATGGACATGCAATTGCAATACCAGATAAGATATACTGCAAATTTCCTGTCACAGACAAAGTCAGGAAACAGGAAGTCAATTTGTGGGCACAAAGATTGGAGCCACAAAAAGCAGTAGCATACAGATGCTACATTGACCATCACATCATCACAACCAATATGGGATTTTTTGGCAGCAAGGGCATAATTGGAGACATTCATAAATTTGAAAGAGTGGATACCAATGAATGCTGGAATGCAGTCAAAACACAAAAATGGAAAAGGCAACAAATATTACAACTCAATGATGACTTATGGTCAACCAATCAGACACTTCATGTGGAATACAAGTGGTGCTGCATTGACAAAAAAGTGATAAATATACTTTAGGATAGCAGAGTAAAAAATACTACTGTTTACACAAGTAGAGTAAGAATTACTACAGTTTGTATAAGTACCATGCATGGTCTATTTACATAAGAAAGTTTTATTTACATGAGAGAGGTCCGCCGACTTGTCGCTGAGCTATGTTTGCATTTTATAGATCAAACATCTGACTTGTCGCTGAGCAGTGTTTGCATGTTTTTAGATGTTTGGCAAACAGTTTTTGTGCTAACTGAGGAGTATAAAAGCAAGCCTCATGTTTAGTAAGATTTAGTCAAAAAATACATTCAACAGCATTGCATATCATTATTGCATCTTCAAACCTTCCCTTCCATTACTGTTGGACAAAGCTAAAATAAAGTACCCAAACCAAACCACTGGACTTCCTGAACTAAAAGCCAACACAACAACCATCAAGCCAACCTGACAACCCACAACACAGGGGAGAAAACACCCACCACTGACCACAACCTCACAACAGCTTATAACGGTGTTTAAGGCAGTTGATGTTCATTCACTCATTTCCCTCATTATTGATTTTCCCTATGGGGGGTGAGTGACCATCTATACTCGGCGTACGTGATACTCTGCTCTCGCACTGATTTATGTTTTGTGTTGGAAGCGTGCCAATGATTATAAAATCATGCGATTTCCGTAAACCTATGAAAAAATTTCATTGATATGAATATCTTAATGAATAACATTATAACAACAATCAATTTTGTCATCTTTTTTGAAACTCGGACGCGTTAACCATCGTTGGCACACTTCCAGCAGAAACCACGCGTGCAGGGTGTAAAGTAACAGGAGTATATCTGAGTGACTGTTTTGCCCACGGTCAACATGCCAATCCAGCTGAACCACACTGCATGTTTCTCATCTGTGCGCCACAGACTAAGTTCACTGTGAGCCCTGTTTCCCATGTGCACAACAAAACAGTAGAGTCATTTATAGTCAATCCAAACTGATTGTCTGACCTGTAATAACTGCAAATAAGCACAAAAAATACAAAAATGTGTTTATGTTTTCCAAAGATGCATTTCCAATTTTACTAACATAGTTCCTCAAGGTCATTAAATGGGGATAAATTATATATATGATATAAAAATAAAAAACAATACAAGATCTGAATGGGGGGTCATTTAATCAGCTAATTTTCAGGGAAATTCAAAAAAATTGTCCATTGCTTGTAACATACTCAGATATCGAAAAATAAATAATAAGGCAGAATAAGTATACAGACAGTAAAAATTCTTTCCAAATGTGTCTGTTATTGTTTTAACATGTGTTCTGCATAAAAAGGATCACAAATCACAATTCATGGGAGGTTTTTCTGAGGAACTATGGTAGATTTCACTTGGCAACTCTGGTTTCAACTGATACTGCGTCATGTACATGTGAGCCTGGGTTCACTGGAGAAAATTGTCAATTTGAAATTGCAGGAACTTCAGGTGTGCTTATAAATTGATTCTTTACTTTCACAGTAACTGAATTCAACCAACATTATGTGTAAAATGTTTCAATACCTATCAGCTTCATATAACATAGCATACATTTTTGACCATTCCAGTGAAATCATTCGACACCTGGTACCCATACGACTGGTCCAATGGGCATTCTTGTCTGTTGGTGCACAGTCAATTGATAAATCTTACTGAATGGAAGGATTTTTGCATTGGCAATCCGGAAGGAGGACATCTTGTGACATATTTTAACCAGAGTGACGAAGAAATTGTTGATGGTGACGTTTCTAATTTTTGTCAATAAAGATTCCTTAATTGTGATTGTTATCTCTCTATCTAAACCATAGTGTTGTACATTCATGTGAGATGTGTATAAAGGGGGGGGGGTAGGGCTCGAAACTCGATTTTTTTCAAACTCAGGTTGGAGTCGCAACCCAAAAATTTTTCCGGTCGAGTCGGCGAGTCGAGTCGGACGAGCCAGTGAAAATTCGAGTCGAGTCAGGCAAAAATGTTGAGTCTCAAGTTGAGTCAGAAGCGTTACTTTTTGGCATGATGCTTGCAGAAATTTCAGATACTTGTTTCTCTACCATTCTTTTCACACACACTTAATGGAGTCTAAATGCCAACAGTTTATTTTACTATAAAAATAAAGTGAAAATATAACTTACATGTTCACTTTCTTGATGTTGCACAAATAAAGTTGCAAAAATAAAACCAGTCTAGCGATGGAAATACAACATATTTTTATGATCTGGTTTTTATGATAAAAAACAACAATATTTTTAATAGAAAAACCATTGAAAAATGCCATCCGTAAACCACCTGGTAAATCACACATAAAGCCAATGTCAGGCAATGATTGGAAAGTCCCTTGTCAGAAAGAAGTATTTTTATATTCACAAAAGATGATATGAAGATGAAGATGATTAACTACAACCAGAGATTTATCTAGTATTTTTTAATGGGAGTGTTTGTTTACCCGCTGTAATGGTGAATAAATGGTGGGGGCTTACTTACCACACACAGAAATTTTATCTACACAAACAGATTCATGCCATTACACTGGCCCTTTCATAGGCACCACAACATGGCACTATTGGCAATAAGAAACTTGAGCTTTAACATCATTCAATACATCCCAAGCCAATCAATGATATATCATGCATATTGTGTGCACTCATGAAAAGCATGTCAAAAAATTCATATCAAAATTGAATATTTTGGAAATTTTTCAATGGGAACTCCGACTCGAAATTTGCCAAAATTTCGAGTCAAGTCGGGCAAAAACCTCGAGTCTCAAGTCAGGACCATATTTTTCCGGTCGAGTGTTTTGAGTCGAGTCGGTACCCTGTTTTACCCTCGAGTCACGGGTTGAGTCGAGTCGAGTCGAGTTCGAGCCCTAGGGGGGGGGGGGGGGTTGTGGGTGAAAGTGTTACTACTCCCTCTACCCAAACACCCCATCTGTTTATAATTTTTTTGCATATTTGCATATTTTTGAAATTAATCCAAATATTTAATATGTATTACAATGTACTGGAACAGTCATTTATAACTGTAAAGAGTATATTGCAGGTCATAGGCGGCGCAAGGGCCCAACTTGCGCTTGTGACATTCACATTAGCTAAAATTTCAGCATGTGAAATTTTTTTTATCAAAGTCCTTATGTGAAGTTGGTAGCCAGCCAAAAATTTCGAAATCAATAAATATATAAATAAAATTGTAGCTGCGATTACAGCTCAGCGTAAATTTGACATAAAATGACATCGTAAAATTATGTCGTAAAATTCATTACATGATTGTGGATGATCAAATCAAATAGGTTTACTTGACTCAGACCACAAAAGCCAAATGCAAGTAAAATACACAATTCATACCCATCGACTACTCCTATTTGTGGTCCTAATAGGTGAGTTTTGGTGTGCATTGTAAACACAGTTGGCGACGGAAAATATAGAGAAAACACCTAAGCTACTTACAAGCTTACTATAGAGTGAGCGGCAGACAATATTGCCTAAAACACCGAAAAATAAAGCACTCTAGCACCCCACGACCCGGGTTTGACCATGCTTAAAAACAATTGACAGCGTTTGAGCAAAAAACGTAAATAAAAGGAAAATCAACAAGCTATATTCTGATGTTAAGTGAAAATCATAATCATCATTAGAAAGTCAAATTAGTCACACAAGTCCAATTTCTGTTCAGAACTTTCCTCTTGTTTTTCCAGAGTATTTCCAACTTTTTGACATTTTTGAGATCTGGTTTGCTAAATTTTGTTTCCAGGATTGAATTGTTAAATGTAATATTTCTCAATTGTTCAACGTCTTCTACTTCATTTTACTCCTCATTAGAGATTTCCAAGAGTCACATTTATCACCCTTATTACTTTCCATCACTGACATCATTACCAGAAAAGCATCATCAACATCGCGCGTTGTTGTGTCGCACACTAATAACCTCAAAATTGTGAAAGTCCTTGCAAATTGATACAGTTTTGTACAGTGTAGGTGTACATGGTTCTTCTGTATTTCCAGAGTCAGAGTACTGGCTGACCAGGGTTCCCGCTCGCGAACGATGAACCGTCGCTGCATTCCCCCCAGTTTTCCAGTACTCTGGCCAGATTACCCAGGTGTTGCGATGCATCAATACACATTTTATGGCATACTGCGGCATCAAAGACCATGCACGGAATCTGTCTCGCAATGCTTTGGCTAATTTGTCGCGACACTAATGCTGCCTCCGCCTTGGGCGCGGCAATATCTGAGCCACACCATCGGCTACAACAGTCTTCACTAATCGACCTAGCCCATGCTGTGCGCAAGAGTGTCACTGTCGGATGCTGACATTGTCCCAGATAATGGGACATTGTCATCCAAAATGACCACCCCAGGGATTCACACAACGGACAGTTATTCCATTGTCTTATATTGTTATGCCGAAAGCGTATTTGTTGTGTATTTGGTAACCAGCCATGTCTCCCGGCAAACCATCTATGCTCCGACACCTGTAGGGTCTCTGGCAATAGTGGTGTAATTTCATTTAGTACTCGGTTTTCTTTTTGTATACTTCTTGTATTTTTTGTTTGTGGTTTCAGTCCAATCTCCCACCCGTAGTGCTTACAGGCGGTTAAAATTCTATCTTTCCCCAGCCTTTCCGTGTTTCGTAGGTTCATCTCTGATTTTGCTGTTTTTGCCTGCCCCTCCAGTGTATTTTTCCGTGTTGCTCCCGCCGACCCTTTTTGTTCTCCCTAGATTTTTGCTGCCAATTTTGTCATTTTCGAGGCTTTGTCAGATTTCAGATAGTCATTGTACCTAATAATGCTGTATTTGTACCAGCATTCCATTGTCCTAATATTCCAGTCTATTCCCAGCAATTTGTTTGAGATGTGTTTCCCTACATTTCCCACCTGACGGTAGAGTCCCATCTGTGAAGCCGTCATTTGTTTTAGCACAGTTTTTGAGAGTCCTGTTATTTCGACGCCATACATCACTGTACTGGCCACATATGCCCCCCAAAGCATATTAAGCACCCATATTTGTCTTTGGCTGTGTTTTGTTACCTCTTTTGCGAGGAATTTCCCTTTTGTCAACTTGTCCATGTATCCGCTCTTTTGTTTTTGAAATGGATCATGACCACTGCACAGAAGGATACCTAGATACTTAGTCTCATCGCACTCTCTTATAATTTGCCTCTTTCCATCTGCCCCGATCCCTAGGTTCCACTCCCTGTTTGCATCTGCTTTCCTTCTGAAGTGCAGGATCATGCTCTTTTGTTCACTGATCCCAATCCCCCATTCGTGACTCCAATCTGTAAAAATGTCCATTATCTTCTGCAATTTGATGTCACTATTTGCCATAAGCACCACATCATCTACGAAGAACCCGGCCGGTATTCTCTCATTTCCTAGCTTGGCTCCCAGTCCGCTTCTTTACAGTTTTGTTCTTAGGTCAGCCATGTACAGCACATACAGTGTTGGACTAAGGCAGCATCCCTGTCGCACCCCTAGCGGATAGTCAAGTTCATCCGTGCAGACTTCGTTATACTGCAGGTAGCATTTTTGATCCTTGTAGGTGCTTTCTATCGCCCTGCACAAAGTTTTGCCATATCCATAGTCTCTTAGTTTCACCCATAGGCGTTCCCGCTGTACCCTGTCAAAAGCTTTCACTGCATCCATGAAACATGCTGACAACTGGTTTGTCTCAGCCAAACACCCTTGCAATATCACATGGTTATCTGTTGTTCTTTGGTTCGCTCTGAATCCTGCTTGCATGTCTCCAAAGGCATTGTTGCATTCAAATCCGTCCATCAGTTGTTTATCAAGGATGGAACAGTACAGTTTGAGGAGGTTGCATTGTATCCTGACTGTTCTGTAATTATTAACGTCTGATTTTGTACCCCTTTTTGTGTAGCAGGACGAGTGTGCATGTTTGTGCTTGTCTTGGTATTTTTTCCTGCCTGCTAAACCATTGATTCATTTGATTTTTCAGCATGACAACTAGGTTCGGTCCCGGCATCCTTAGCATCTCGTGTGATATCCCTGTCTTACCAGCCGACTTCCCCAGCTTAAGTCGCTTGCAGGCTTCTCTGGTTTCTGTGGTGGAAATTTCATTGTCCAATTTGTCAGCCAGGGCTTTGTCGATTATTCCTATCATTCCACTGTCAGTTCTAAAATTCGCTTTTGCTGGAATTGGTGCCTGTATTCTCTTCCAGAATTCGTTTAGAACATGTTTCAGTTCAGTGTCGTCTTTGCATGGTCTATTCTCAATTTTGAGCATTGGGTACTTAACATCAGCCTCTCGTAGTTTCTGAGCCATTTTGTACAGATTAGTGTTCTCAATTCCGTACTGTAGCTCATATTCCATAATCTGCTCCAGTTTGTCATCATGTGCAGCTATCTCATGTTGTCTGATGTCTCCAAGTCCCATTTTCCGGTATTCTCGGTATTCTGATATACCAAGTCTACCTTCATGGAGAGCTTGTCTCTTCTGCTTGAGCATTCGTTTGATCTCTCGTATCTTCTTGCCATACTTTGTTTCTTTCTTTTTCCGTTTCCGCTGTTTGACCCCAAACCAGCACTTTGCCCATTGCTGTAAAAATTCAAGCAGGGCATCATAGCTGGATGGGGGATCAGTCGGGTCAATGACATTCTTGATCTCTTGCAGGAATTTTGTGGATTTATTTTTTCCTCTAATTGACCACCCCCTAGATGTAGGCATTGTCTTTTCCCCCTCTACTCCACCTGACTCCACGGATAATTCCACTTCCTGTCCACTGTGATCAGACGTTAAAGGGGTGATTCCATGTCCTAAGTTTTTGATCTTGGCTGTCACCATATCCGCTTGATTGTCCATAAAGCAGTGATCAATTCTTGTCTTAGTATGTCCCAATTCAAAAGTCCACCACTGCCCTGTTTTATTGTCCAAAACTCCCATGTCCATTGCAGAAATCCAGCCTTTAAGACGCCCCCCGTTACGGTTTGGTGTCTCTGTACACCGACCCGCCCCAAAGTGCTCTTGTCCTAAGGCTCCGTTGAAATCACCGATTACGATTGTATCCCTCCCCGAACTGCGATTGCATATAATCCTGTCTCCAATAGTATCCAAGATTTGCGAGTTGACATCCCTTAGGTCTTTATCTCTTTGTATCCGCCCTCAATCCAGAAGGTAAACAGCGACAATGTCGAGTTTCCCTGCTAGAGTGGAAATAATCATTGCCATCGTATTGCTTTCCGTGTTCCCTGTTGTGATCGGACCCTGCATATATGAAGAAACTGATTTCTTTATATACACTAGGAAGCCCCCGTTGTTCGATTGTGGCTTTCTTGTCAGGGTTAGGTTGTAGTCCGGTGATTCCACAGTTTCCAACTGCGTTCTGACATTTGCTTCCCCTAGGATGGCCACATCATAGCGTCTATCTTTTAGCATATCTGCGATTTGCTCATGCTTTTTCCATGCGGATCTTACATTTTGAAAGAATATTGTCATTCTATTCCCCCATCGCACTCCCCGCTTTGTTGTGTCCCTATTTGTCCCTTTTGATCCCCCTATTTTTGCCTCAGGTTTTTGTTTTTTCAGTATTCCCGTGATTCTACCAATTTCCTGCTGTTTTCGTGTCCCTGTTCCACGTTCGTGATTTGCACCTCCATCTTGTGGATTTCTGGTGCTTCCAATCAGGTCTGTTATGTTTGTCATGTAGTGTGTTGTGCATTGGTGTGTCTCACTGTTGTGCTTGTTTAGTTTATTTTTGTGTGGTTTTTTACCCAATCATTTTTTGCGACATAGCCATGTTCTCAGCCCGCATAGCATTGTGAGACAATTTCCCGCACGCAAAACGATATCACAAACTCCAAAAACCCGCTGCCTTACTGCTACCGCCCATTTTCTGCCTACTTCAGTCAGCCTCCCATGCACTCCAAATCCGCATCTGCACATGGATGGCGCATTTGTGTTACCGCGTACAAGATATCCTAGGTTGAGCCTAATCACTTTTGCCCCTTGGTCAATTGTTTGATAGCTAATCAGTGTTGAGGATACCCATATACACGTACCAGTTCCTGCTAGAAGAGCTAGCACCGAGATTCGTTGTATTGGCGGCCGCGCCCGCCGCCCAAGCCTTGATATCGCGCAAACTCTCCGCGTCCATATGTACCTCTACCACGTGCCTGCCCGAACCCGCCGCGATTTTCTCCGTAGCTGCGTTCCAAGCATGAGATGTTTGCATATTTGTTCTATCCCTAACCTGCCTACTACTCCCCCAATATAGCCTGTAAGTAACCTGCCCTTTTGCCACCAAAGGGCAAGGGCAGGATTCTTCAGGACCATGTCGAGTGTAACATTCGGGCATAGTTGATGTGACTTCGATATCATACCCCTATATACAGTAAGTATACATAGTAAAACCGCTAAAAGTGTTTCTCGTCGGCCGCCCCCAAGTTGCATAGATTGGTGTGAGAAGGCATGCTTGTGACATCCCCCCATCTCACCACTCACGGTAGCTCCGCGAGTTTCCAGCGCCGCCCTCCGAATTTTTGGTTTCTGACCGGCCACTATGGCAGCCACCGTCTTCACCGGAGACATGATGAGATCTTTCAAACCGAGTATCCCGATCTTTGCCAGAAGTCTTGCGATCTTTCGATCTCCGCGAACTTAATACAAAACATTGTGATTTTGTAAAGTGTCATGTAGCATAAATGATGCTACAGGTCTCCAATTTTTTATGGATAATATGTGAATCAATACCTTAATCATTTTATTTCATTTTACGTCATCATTTTATGTCATCATCTCACATTTTACATCAGGGAACTAATTTTATACTTTACATCAATGGTTGCATGCAATCACTGACATGAAATGAAAAATTCGTTTCATGCCACTGCCCTAACGTAACAACCTAACCAACAACTATTCAACAATGAAAAAATTGAATTTTTCACTTCACTCTGGCTGTGGCTGTTAACACTCATTCTTGGACACGATTAATGTATTGATTCATATATTATCCATAAATTTTTTTAGACATGTAGCATCATCCACAATCATGTAATTAATTTTACGACATAATTTTACATAATTATTTTACTGCTGAGCTGCTTAAAGGAGAAATGATTATTGATAATGATTATTATGAGCTTATTTTGAGCTTTCACTGTCATTTGTACTTGGTCCGGCTGAAAAGTCCCCGGGAAGTGCTTGCCATTCGCGCTAGGGGTAACCGGGTAAGCTACAGTCATAAAATTTTGACAGGTTCAGATATCAGGTGTTTTGAGTTTTCACCTAAAATATTACTCCTCTAGCTCCACCCACTGCGGAACTGTGGCGGTTTCAATTTCCGTCATTTTGTACTGATGTACAAATGGTGCTCTAGCTCAATGCTAGGGTGTAGTGATGGAAAAGCGCCAGAAAAAAGGGCGCCAAGCGGCAATGGCGCCATGGCGCCATTCGGAAAGTGGGCGCCAGGCGCCAAGGGCGCCATGGCGCCATTCAAAAAGGGGGCGCCAGGCGCCAATGGCGCCACGGAAAGAGGGCGCCAAGCGCCAATGGCGCCATGGCGCCATTTGAAAGTTAGGGCGCCAGGCGCCAAGGGCTTCAGTGTAAATAAGTGCGTACAATACCCTGTGTGTGCTAGAAGTGTTTTTCCAACACTGTATTGCACAAATTCACTTCACTTACGTTCTCCAGGATGTAATCAACAAAAAATCAACAAATCAACAACTAGCTTCAATTTGTACTTGTAAAAGAATAAAATCGTACTTCCACTTGACATTCACTTGACATGATGAAAATTTCCATTAGACAAAAAACAATGCATTCACTTCACATGGATTCGACATGGAAGTTGACGGAAATGGTATTACGACAATTTGAATCTGTTTATTTATGAGTTTACAAGTTTGATGGTTCATCATTCTTAGCTTCTGATAGGTCAAACGCTTCTGATAAACCGTTGGACAAAAAATTTCAATCCAATGTCACTACTTTGTCCATTTTTCTGGTGAATTTCCGTTATCCACTGATGCGCTTTTGTATTTTTCTCATTTACGAGGCACTCACGTTGAAAGCCTGCTGGCGCCATTTTGGCGCCCTTCTATGGCAGGGCGCCAGGCGCCAAGGGCGCCATGGCGCCTTTCAGAAAGTGGGCGCCAGGCGCCAAGGGCGCCACAGGAAAAGGGCGCCAAGCGCCAATGGCGCCATGGCGCGGCGCCCTTTGGCACCCTCAAATGGCGCCAGCGCCATGGCGCCATTCCATCACTACTAGGGTGTCAAATTTCCCGTTTCCGTTTTCCGTTTCCGTTTTCCGCAGGCAAATTTGTTCTGTTTTCCGTTCCGTTTTCCGGCTGCTGAATTTTTTTTCTCTGAAATCTTGTGTAACGCGTAGCGTGAATCGCGCTGGAACCCCCAACGCGTTTCACCAGCGGCCAGACTGCTTGTAACATTCACAAGCGCCCAAGCACTTACGCCGCCTATGTCGCAGGTTTTCTACGTGATATTGGCACAAATCTATACTCATGGGTGTCTGTGAATCGTTACAAAACAGATATTCCTGATTCTTTCATGTTGCTGGGGAGAGTTCCGCCGACAAATCCACCTTACACAAACTTTAATTATGGCGGTACGTATTTTTGTATTTTTTTTGCTCTATGACATAGTACATTCGATGTGTCAGTGTTTCTTGGGTAAAAATGTAAGACATAAAGTCACCCGAGTATATGTATTACCTATGTGTGTTTCCATTTTCAGTGCATAGCTGCATTTTCATTGCAGTTTTTTGGACATCACCCTGCCTGTTTTATATGTTATCTCAAAAGCGTATAACAGGGCTATCTGCAAGGAAATTTACACTTTCACAGTACCCAGGTAACTTGGCCAGGAAAGCGTAATTAAGCATACAGGTATTTAATGAAATCATAAGCATAAGTGTAAGTATAAATACTCAAATACCCAGTTTTTTAGGTAAGCATAAATACGCTTTTGCAACTCTTGTATTCTGCACAATTCTCACATTTTTCAGATATATCCTTTGATGGGGAAAGTAATTTTGTGTTACGTGGCTCGTTTAATGTAGAAGGGAAATGGTCAAAGGCTACCTCCAGCTACAGAGCCAAAGGTCTTGCAAATTACATGAAAATTACTGAACCTTCATTTGTGATGTATACTCGGCGGACATGATACTCTACCCTCGCCCTCATTTATGTCTCACGCTGGAAGAGTGCCAGTGATAGTACAGCATGCGATTCTTGTATAAAAGATGAAAAAAATTTTGTGGTTAAAAAGTTTACGCATAGCGATGTAACAGAGTTGACTTTTTCAACTTTTTATGAAAATCGCGTGCGTAAAAAGTCGTTGGCACGCTTCCAGCGGGAACCTCGCGTGCAGGGTGTAAAGTTACTGGAGTATAAGATAGCCCCAGCATTGGTGCTAGCATAGCATCAAAGGAAAAAGTCTTCAAATATACTCAATTTATATTTACATTAGCATCAAAATTATTGTCACATGCAGCTCAAAAATTTGATGTGCACGCATAAATACCGTATTTCCTCGAAATACCCCCCGGGGGGTTATTGTTTCATAGTGGTCCCGAGAGGGGGGGGGGGTTAAACGAGGGGGGGGTTATTATTTCACAAGAAATTTTTTTAAATCCCAGTACGAAATTGTCGTCTGAAACGTACGCAGACGTCGAAAAATACAACAAAAACCGCCATTTATAAAGTTATGTGGACTAATATTAGTACGTAGATGGTATAAACACTGTTCTAACGTGATTCCGACATTGTTTGAACGTGTGTTCTGCACTACGCAGAACACAAACTGCAGTATTTGTCATGTACGTTCTCTTTACACTCAATCTGGGGGGTGGTTTCGAGGTGGGGGGGGGTGATTGTTTCATAGTGGTCTCTAGGGGGGGATGGGGTCAAACGAGGGGGGGGGTATTTCGAGGAAATACGGTACATAGTTTTGCAAAATCAAGATTTCAATGGGCCTGTGCCATTTTGCATCTCAACCGATTATGCATCTAGGCCCATCATGCACCTAATTCTACCCATTATGCATCTATACAGTTTATGCATTATCCCCCTCATAAATTCAGAATCGGTTTAAATGCATAGTCAATATAGATGCGTAATGGATGGCCATACACACAAACACATTCACATTGTTAAGCGACATTTACTTTTTTGGATGACAAAACTTTTGGATTATTTCTTTTTTGGATTATTTGGCTTTCATGTTATGAAAATTGAATATTTGTTGTGTCAGACAGTTAGATCTCAACTACCTTTTTTTACCTAAATAACAAACAAAAATAAATTTAGACAAACATAAATTTTTGTATATGAAAAAATTATACACAATTAGATAATATTTTTTATTGTCATCACAGTTGTTGGTTCCACTTCTTCTATGCAGCCTCATTAACATGGCTACCAAGAGGAGATGGAAACGACAACTGTGACAACAATAATAATATCATCTTATTGTGTATAATTATGTGATAAATCAAAATTTATGTTTGTCCTGGGCAAAACAAGTGATTGAGATCTTGGTGTCCAACAGAACAAATATTCAATTTTCATGACATGAAGGCCAAAAATATTTTTGTCAGCACACATGACTGTGCACCAACAGGTGAGACTGTTCTGCCAACACCCCCCCCCCCACTGTGGCCGCTTGGACCTGCTGCCTGACGCGCATGCCCTACCCATTATGCACCTAGGTATACTGACTATGCATCCAGACCAATGCTGCATCTATAAAGGGGTTACATGCATCAACGGTATAGATGCATAATGGGTAGAATTAGGTGCATTACGGGCCTAGATTAGCATTGAAAAAATCTCTGGGAGATTTATATTTAAAAAATCTCAGAAAATCTCAGAAAATATAAGATATTCTGAGATTTATATTTTTTCCATGATTTTCCAGAGAGATTTAATTATATTTTCTCCTGTTGAGAAAATCTCTCGCGAAAATCTCTCTATATTTGCATGTGCTTTTTTACCAATTTTCATCTATTTTTAACAATACATTTGCTTAAAAACCCATTTTTGGCAATTTTCCCCTTATTTGTAGTTGTTCCTCCCCTTTTTCTGTTCTATGGCATGAAAGAGCCAATAAAAAAGTTTTCTGAAATACATTTTCTGTCCTCAAGTACTTTCAAGAAGTATACATAAAAGAGAGTACTGGAACTTTTTCAGAGGAAATTTAGATGTATTTACTTAGTACTCACGTATGTGCATTTTTGAGTAAACATAAATAGGTATGTTTTAACCCCTGGACCAAACCAAACCCCTGCAGTCCCATGAAGACCCAGTGCTCAAGTACGAGGCTGTACCTAAGCACCGGGTCTACATTGGCACTGGATGTTGCTACTTATGCAATTGGAAATATACTTACTAAATTTTGGTGAAAAAGTCATCTGATAAAGTCTGTGGGGATCATCACATGTGAAAGTATTGTTTTCTACTATGAGCAAAAATGTGCCTAAACCATATTTTTGTTCATTATTTGGATACTAAATAAATACATGGTAGTACAAAGTGTGCCATCAGTAGACAAATATTCTGTTATCATATGAAATTGTGAATGAAAAGGTAAAACAACAGTTAATTTGCTTAATATCTACTCTCAATGGTTCAAACACCTTGAAATATCGATTAAATCATACTTTAAGTTGAGAGATTTTTTGAGATTTTTTTGAACTGCAAGAGATTTTCTCAGAGATTTAATTATATTTTTGAAAATGACCCAAGAGATTTAATTATATTTTTTTCTTGAGAGATTTTCTGAGATAATATTTAATTATATTTTCTCAAAATTGGTCGTTTTTTTCAATGCTAGCCTAGATGCATAATCGGTTTAGATGCATAATAACTCCCACCCATTTCAACTTCGTTGTTATCGCATTTGGTTTTGTTTGAATAGATACTCTGTATAAAAATGTTGTCATGTTTAATAAAAACACTATTTTCAAGTGAAAAATGTGTGGAAAATATTGGTGAAAAGAATAGAATGGCAGCTTTCAATAGAACAACACCTCCAATATAATGGCAGGTAAAAAGTTAAAACGTGTTAAAAGTTAAGACGAAAAAATATAACAGCGCTCTTCTATTAGAAGGAATACGGTATGCACATCAAAAGCAAAATTTTTATTTACAGAAGTATATATTTACAAATTGAAATTGTAAATTGGAAAAAAAATTATATAAAAAACTATGCAAAAATATACCATCATTTGTCACATGTTTCATGTATTTGCAAGCACCAGGTATTTGCATGTTGCTATGCTATAACGAGGGCAAGTGTGAGCCAATCACCAATGGGGCATCTGCATTTTGCCACTGCCTACCAGGTGTCACTCCCAGACCCTGTAAAAAGCCCTGTAAAATGTAATGCAAAGTGTCAAAAGTCATGGAAAATGTCCATCAAAATGGCAAACCATTCTGCAGGGCATTTTCCATGACATTTGACATTTTACAGGGCTTTTTACAGGGTCTGGGAGTGCCACCTGGATTCACTGGACAACAGTGTGAACTGGATGTGGACGAATGTGCCCTAGGACTTTGCAAAAATGATGCATTCTGTGTGGTGTGTTGTTTTTCAATGTGTTTTTGTGTGGGCAATTTTAAGGAGAAGTTTCTCACAGTTATCTTTAAAAATATCTACATACTCTGAACCTGATTTTCTGAAAAAATATGCATTTTTAGATTCTCATTCCTAGTTTCGTCCTGCTCATATTAAATGTGAGTCTTTTGTGTACCATATACCAATGTCAAACTGGGGGGCGGGGTCATTCAGGTATTTAACTTTTTTTCATCTAAATGATGTGGCAAAATATCTGCCTAAATATCATTTAATGTTCAACAAAACATTGACATTTATGTAAGGCATGTAAGGATGCATGGTGGATCACTGTAATTTGTGTTTTTATGCTGATGCTCTCAAACCGAACCCAATGCTTCACAAAAATGGCATGATTTTGACAGTCATTCACAATACATTTTTTCCAAGACAATTCACATACTGTAACAAAAATTTTATGTTATCCATATATATCCAAATAATCATTCCCCGTGTTGAACAAATCTAACCACCACACTTTGCAGAATCACTTTGGCACATTCGAGTGCCACTGCAAGCCTCCATTCACTGGGCCAACCTGTGAAGCTGACAAAGTCGATGACTGTGCCTCATCACCCTGCGCTGAACACAGCACCTGTATCGATCAAGTTGGACATTATACCTGCACCTGTCCTGATGGATTGGCAACTGGCCAACACTGTGAAACGTGGCTGACTCATTGTGACCCACAGGAGCCAATCACAAACTATGTCAAGTTTCATGTCAAATTGAAAATTCTTAAGTGTCTTGTAACTTTTAAAGTAAGCTAATTAAGTAAACTGACAGATCACAAATAAAAGCATAAAACAACAAATACTGACCAGTCACATTTCTATAACTTGTCAGTTGTACAAATACCTTATCTCCAAGGCAGCTTACAGAGGCTGTGTCTGCAGGGAATCACTTGACACTACACTTGGCAGAGTATGGGATTGGCACCAGGTCATGACCCCCAATAACAAAGTGACTAGAATAATCAGCAGCAGTGTACAGAATGTGGCCAGCATCATTCTGTGCTGTAGCATGGCTATTTTGATCCTTATTCATCTACTTTTGAAGGATTTCAGCATTGCCAGAGTTTACCATTTGGTTCAGGAATTGTCACTCCTATGCCCCAGCATTCTCTTGTTAATGTTCAGAGAGAAAACCGTTTTTGGCATGAGTGGCTTGTGTGACCCTTTTGACCCAGGTGCTGGGGCTCCAGGTGCCGATTTCACAAGTGGACAACTGAAAATAGAAGTTGTTAAGTGGTAAAATTCAAAAAGTAGTAAGTAAAGTCATAAGTGACAAGTAAAGTACTTTGTAATAAGTGTTAAGTAAAAAAAAACATTGGAATGAAAACGATTATTACATATGCTGGAACGGTGCCAAATCAGTAGTATTTTGCATATGTTACTGTTTAACATGACGTATTAAACATGACTTATTAAACATGACGTAAAAATATCACTTTAATGTAACACTAACCCCGGGCCTTGTGGAATGTCACTGTCGATGCTCACTTTGTTGTGGTATTCTGACTAACAGTTACAATTTGTTCACCGTTTTTACAAATTTCCAATTCATTTTACATGACTTTTTGATATTTGTTTGATATATTTGATATCTGTTTGATATTTTACAGTGCAATTTACGGGCTCTTGTAGTGGAGTTTAGTGTTAGTGATGCTAGTGGAGTACTGGACTGGTCTGATGTGTAATTGCATTTTGTTTGCAAAGTCTGGCACAGGTAGGTAAATTGGATTGGATTGAGTTGTCAAGTATGACCTGACCTAAACTTGCAACTTATGACTTCTATTTTAACTTGTCTGTATGTGGAATTGGCCTCAGAACAGTCATCGGGCATGTGCACTCTCACAGCATTCTTGCTGCACTACCTGTCGCTGACACATTTTGTGGCACTATTCATTGAGTCACTTCACAATTACACAGCTGTGACAAATGTATTTATATATCATCCGTTGATAAAAACACCATTTTTCATTATTCTGGCAATTTGTTGTGGAAGCCTTGTGCTATTTCTGCCAGCAGTGGTGTTTCTGCACAGTGAATATGCAGATCTGTCATTGTGCTGGGTGAATTATGCCTCCACAGCTGTCATTGTACTTCAAGTGGCTCCAGGTGGTACTCCCGCACACTGTAATGTATAAAGTAAACTGTCAAATGTCATGCAAAGTGTTTCACAAATTTGTCAAGTGCCATGCAAAGAAAGTCTCCCCTTTTTATTTGAACTGACACTTTGCATGACCATTGCCACTATACTTTATATTTGCAGACTGCATGACTGCCCCCAGTTTGCATCTTTGCAGTGTGTGCTGTGATAGTATCAGAGTCTGCACAGATTTGGCATTATCCTGATGTGACCAGGTGGGAAATGGTTTTAGCCTGCTGGAATTTTGGATGCCTGATTAATTGACAACATGCTGACACATGCTGACAACTTGCTACCATATGTCAACAATTGGTTCATGGTTGTCAGCTACCTTAGTGAAAAGTTGTCAGAAACGAGAGTCTTCCAGTGTAATGTGTTATTCTTAGTACAATTAGTCATGCTAAAAGAAAATTACTGCTGTGTATCCTTGAACAACTCTTTTGGAAGCTTTTTTCATTTGGTTTTTTGACTGGGTATTTGTTCAAGCTTTAAGGTGTACAGGTAAACCATCTCCTCACAGATGTTCTAGCTTGCAGCAGATATATGAAGCTGCACATATCAACTCCTATGGCTGTTTGTGGGTGACCGTGATCAGTCTGGCCAGTTGGCTATGTGCCAGCATTGGAGTGTACTCAGCAAATGGCATCTGTGTGATGTTTGGCTCTGTGTGCACTATTCTTCTGACTGTATGCATGCTGGTGTCAATTTCACAAGTTGACAAGTGACAATGAAAGTGGCAAGTAACTGTCAATAGGCACAATGGCAAAGTGCCAAAAGGTATTTTGCAAGGAGCCATTGGCAAATGGTATCCATTTCCTCTAATACAATTTGCACCTTTACCCTTTCCTGATTTTTATCATTGGCTTTTGGCACAACTTTTCTTGCAATTTCTCAGCACTATTTACAGGTGGAAGGAAAGTCAGATCATGAACTGGCAGCCAAAGTCAGGTGGCAGGAAAGTCAGCCAAGTAATCATGAAAAACTGGCAGTGACTGCTCAAAAAAATTATGTTTCCATTTCGATCTGCTCACTCATTTACAAACTTCTTGGTCACTATTTACACTCAGACTAAGCTCACAATTTGCCTTACCACCACTTGTCACTTTCCATTTCACTTGTCAATTTGTGGAATTTGCACCAGTTTTTCCACACTGCTGGCAGTCAGAAAGCGAAACAAATGTTGGCCAGAGTCTGTTGTGTGATTTGTCGACAAAAATGACAATGCAATCAGTACTTGGTTATACTGTATTACCTCGAAATACCCCCATGGGGGTTTATTATTTTGCCAGCAAAATTTGAGGGGGGTTTATTCGAGGGGGGTTTATTATTTCGTCAGAAATTGTTGTGAAATTCATAGTAGAGAACAAGCTTTTTCATACACAAAAACGGTACTAAACGTGAGAAAATAGGTTATATTGGGGCTGTAGACGTACGTCTGTACACAAAAGGGCATCTAAGTGTAGCTACAATGCAAATTAGCAGTAGTAAATATATCACGTACATTGCATACATCATGTACATCATTCCGGAGGGGGGGGGGTATTTCGAGGGGGGGTATTATTTCCCCAGCCCATTTTGAGGGGGGGGGGGGTTAATTCGAGGGGGGGGGTTAACAAAAAAGGGGGGGGTATAATTCGAGGAAATACGGTACTTGGTTTTTGTTGATTGTCTGCTGATTTGATGCATTACATATTACCTCCAATTGTAGGCATACCTCCTATGAAAGGTTCCCTCTAATTGAAAGTACAGAAAAAAAGTAATTAAATCCATTGAAGTTGTACCTACAATCGAAGGTAATCGGCGATAATTCTATTTGTAGCGATTTTATACTTTCAACTGTGAATAATTAGTAGTGAAATCTTGAAGACACTTTCAACTTCCAAACATCGAAATTTCGATCAATTTTTCATGTTATCAGCTGAGATTACAACTTGACGGAGGATAGGTAACGGTAATAATAACGGTACGAATAGGCAATAAATTTGCCGTTGATATTTTCCGTTACCTATTCTGTAATATCACCTTAGTTTTAGCGTTTATATCGCCAATATTAAGGTGATAATTTGTCACATCTGACATGTAAATGTGTTTTTTTTGTGAAACTCCAACGCAGTATCAAAAAATCACAAAGGCATTTCATCCAATGCTTTGCCCAATATTGTAGCACAGGCACCCGTAATCTGTAAATCATGATTAGTATTAATTTAACAATTCGTTTAATTTTATGCTTTCTGAATAATGTTTTGTCAGAGAATGTGTAAATGTTACCGTATCTCCTCCAAATACCACCCCTCGAAATACCCCCCCCCCTAAAAAAGCACACTATGAAATAATAAGCCCACATCGAAATACCCCCCCCACCTCGTTTAACCCCCCCCCCCCCTCAAAATTCTCATACTGAAACAATCACCCTCTGGGTGGTATTTCGAGGAAATACGGTAAATTTGTCAACACACATAGAGAATGGCAGTTGTCCAACTGACAAATCTGCTTTATTTAGCTTCCCTATTACTGAAGCCGAATAAATGAAATACTGTCAACCCGTTCACTTGTGTTGACTGGAGGCTCAAAACCAAATCATAGAAAAAAATTTTTGCACACCCACCTCTAGTCCACCCCACCCAAACCCCCCCCCCAAATCCCCCCCACTCACAATCACAACAAACATGACAAAGACCCCATTCCATCCAAGCGTGTTCTCCACCAGGGGCACCAGCGCCAGGCCCACAGCTGTGCACATAGTGGCAGTGCCGTTCATCAAACCTGACACTGTGCCTGTGAGGTTGAGTGATTGCTGTGCGTGCTGGTTTCTGAGATGGCACATGAGATGTTTTGTGCACTAATTGGACAGGTGCCAATTAGGGGTCTAATTGGAAGTGCTGATGCTATCTATTATCTCCTTGGGAACTAGGACAGTTTTTTTATATCAGTGTCCTATCAATTATTTCTTTTGAGTTTTTATAGCCACGACGTGAAATATGTTTCAGCACATTTTCCCATTGGCAAACTTATATTTAAATCTTGAGGGTGGGGGGGGGTATCATTTCCCCAGCCCATTTTGAGGGGGGTTAACTCAAGGGGGGATAGGGTATGCCAAATTTTTTTAACTCTTTGTCAACGCTGATAAAAAATACCAAAACTCCAAGAAACAAAACAACAACAAACAAACCTGTATAATCCTTGCCACACTGGGTGCACTTTGCCAATTTCGCCGCAATTACAGTCACATAAGTTGTGTAAGCCCCGCCTATTGTGAACCCGATAGCTAGCATGTAAACGCTCAGAAGTGGGTGGTTGTGTGGACTCACTGCAAAGTGTTTTTATTGACTTTATTTAAGTTAAATGTTGTTGTTTTTTAATTGCAACTGACAACTGACATGCAAAAAGGGTGATGAATAATATGGAGAATGTCAGATATGTCACCACAACTGTAGAGCTTCTATTCCAACGCGCCTGAAGTGTGAAAATAAAATTTTATTGTATTTATACAAAGAAAAAGAAAAAGTAAATAATTTAAAGAGTACACAAAGTGCATTTGGTCAGATACTTGAGAAAACGTGTGTTCTTGTATGTCATGCATTCTGTTGTAACATCCAATCTGGCATTCACATGACACACTACTTCCTCAAGTAGTGCATTCACAGCAAAAAAATGGATGTGTGAATGAAACGTTGTGAAGTGCATTCATATGAAAACTTCACAAATCATGATAGTTTTTACACGATCATTATGAAAATCTATGTGAAGACACTTCACACTTAATGTGATGTTGGCTTGCAAATGTAAATATATCTCAATGAAAAGCAGCATGTAGGAGTGCCAGCACTGTGAAGTGTTTTCTATAATCCAAGTGCATGATGAAGGTAGGTGAAGCATGCAGACGACTTTTTAGTCAGACTTTCATTTGGCTGGTGAAAACGACTTCTACGTGCTTCGTGAACCTATTTTTTGCAGTGTTCTTTAAAAATTCTTAAAAACTAACAATCATTACACCAGCTATTGGTGCCCCAGCCAAATTGCCCACATCATACCATATTGACATACTGTTGGCATGGCTGGCAGAGTCATTGTAAGTGTCAGATAAATAGCTGGGCAACCAGTTGAAAAATGACCAGTTGACAAATTTTACACCACATGCTGACGCTGTGAACTGCTTTTTCTTTTATTTTGTATTTTTGGAAACCACGAAAGTTGAAATGGGAAACTGACTAGAAGTACTCCAGGCAGAAACATGGCATTTAAGAGTGTTGTTGTTGTTTTCTCATTTTGGTGATTTTCTTCAGTCACACTTGTACTTTCACTAGATGATTTCTTCAGCAGTGGCTCTGCATTATGTATTTCCAATTTTGAAATGACAGTAAAAATTACTTTCAATTTTTTTAAAAAGTACTTACCTTCTACATTTGCTTCACCCTCTTCACCAGAAATGCTTTCAGGAGATTCAACAAGACCAAAGAAACATATCACACTAAAACATGCAGTTAAGCTAGACATCACAGTACACACTGCCTGTAAAAAAGTCTGTTCACAAACTGTTAAAAACTTCATAAAAAAATCTGACAAACAACACAACCTCAATTCCATAATCCAAGAGTTGAGAAGCTAAAAATGAGCCCAGGATGTTGCCAGCTGGCTGACATGAGGCCCAGGCTCCAAGCATTATGCTGCTCATGCTTGCACGGTTGCCAGCCCAATTGCCTGACAGTTTTAGTTATGTTCTTGGTGTACTGTGGTGACATTTCATATGCAGTTTTTTATGTGAAATTGGCAGTGTGCCAGTTCTGAAGGGACCCTATACTTATACAAAAAACAGATACCAAGTTTGAGAAACTGGTACCAAAAACCAAACCCAAAAGGTTCAAATTTCCTTGACTAATGTTTAGTGACCAGCTAAAACTAACCAATGACTGCAACAATGTTTGGAAATGCTGCAGCCTGTGTGAAGCCCACCAATGGCCACAATATGATATAAATGGCAGTGCTGTAGATACCCAACCATGAAAAACCAGCACCCATGAAGAATAACTGAAAGTGTGTTTGGGGGTAAATAAAGAGTTGGCAAATTTCCAAGTTGAAGAAAAGTTTAATGAAACATTAGAAGTCTGTGGAAAATGACTCAACAGCAATGGCACTGGCAAATGTGCCCCATGTCATCAGGATTCTCCTATTCACATGTTCACCAATTATGCCACATAGAATCACACCCTGTTTGCATGGCAAAGTATGAACTTCAATACAGATTTTTTTGGAAGAATGCCAAAATTTCACTGAACTAATGCAAAGGCCACAGAAAACAAGCTGTCCACTATTCCTTGGAAAGATTCTGCTCCTTCTACTGTAGAAAACTGATCGACCGTTGACCACATCTGGAAAACATATCAATGCACTTTCATAGCACCTTTGATTGTTTCAAAATAGTTTGTAACATTAAAAAAATTTGTATGTTAAGCATCACTATGTGACCTGTGTTTGAACCGGTAGTGTTAGACTGGTAGATTGCGCAGTCAGTGGGCATTGTAAATTTGTTACATTGTAATTCTTAAGCTGAGATTAGAGCTCAGTGTGATATTGGGGTAAAATGACGACGTAAAACTACGTCGTAAAATTAATTACATGAGTGTGGATGATGCTACAGGTCTAAAAAATTTATGGATAATGTATTAATCAATATCTAATCGTGTCTGATACTGAGTGTTATCAGCTACAGCTAGAACGAATTGAAACATTCAATTTTTTCATTTTACGTCATCATTTTACGTCAGGGAACAAATTTTACATTTCACGTCAATGATTGCATGCAACCATTGACATAAAATGTAAGCTTTGTTCCCTGACGTAAAATTATGATGTAAAATGTAAAAAATTGAATTTTTCAATTTGTTCTAGCTGTGGCTGATAACACTCATTATCGGACACAATTAAGGTATTGATTCATATATTATCCACAGAAAATTGTAGGCCTGTAACATCATCCACATTCCACATTCATTTAATAAATTTTATGAAATAATTTGACGTCATCATTTTACATCAAATTCACGCTGAGCTGTAATCTCGGCTCAATGGTTAATTCCAATCTAGGGAGCAATCTAAAATACAAAAAAATTCCAGCTGTAAAGCTGAAAGCTAATACATCAAGACACACACTTGGAGGAGCAAGTTTCTCGCACAAATAGGCACACCTATTGTTCACTTGAAACATAAACATTGTGGGTTTGGTGACAAACAAAGCTACTCTACTATTCAGCTGCAAAACGAATTCCTCAAGAAAAGCTGCAGGAACACACCTCAGTTGGATGAAGACATTCTCCAGGAGCAATATCACCACTTTCAAGCCAAATTTTCTTGTAAACTGTTTTGGCGCTGGGCCAAAATTTCCTCGACATGTGTATCACCATATAGAGACTGTATGTGAGTGTGAATACAATGCCAATGCTAAAATTTTGGAATTGTTTTGTGGTGAATATTGGCATTTTCACAGAGAGTCAGTTGTGTGAAATGTTTAGATGCTAAGGCAGTTTAGTTCAAACTTCATTTGGTAAATGCGCTTCTGAAATGCAAAGAAGAACTGAATGATGAATTTACTATTACAGTTGCAATTCAATTTTTATCACACGCTGGGAACAGTGATATTTAGTGATAGCCATATGTTTACATAGCCCTGTCATGTCAATGAATTATTAAAGCACGTTCATACGATTTTCACGTGCTGACAGAAAATTTGGATCATGGCACAGATTTTGGGAAGCCAGGTTTCGCAAAATGAAAGACTACAAATCTTCTGTTTTCATCAGGAGAAGCTGGTTTATAAATCAAATATTCGTAATTGTGGCCACACAGACTAATTGTCATGGTTCCAAAATTAAAACTGGTTCCCATACAAATTCAAAGCTTGCTGAGGCGCCGACGAACGACGTTCAAATCCAAAAGTGTTGAATCGTGTTCCTAATAAAGTTGCAGTGTTGAAAAAATATAGCGGTATGCGCAGCGCAATTTACAAAGCTGGTATGAAGTAAATATGTGTACAATTATCTTGTTACTCGTCAGCAAGCTTTGAATTGGGATGGGAACCAGTTTTCATTTTGGAACCATGAAAACTAATCTGTGTGGCGCCAAAACAGAAGAACCACATAAAAGTGGCTTCAGAAGCATTTATTTTGTTTCCTGCAAAAAAAGCCATCTACAGGAAAATGAAAAATAAAGGGTGAAATGACAAATTCAGTATGTATTTAGATGTACAAAATACACAAGAATGCTTAGAGATATCACTTCCAAACTGAAAGTTCACCCTCTCCAAAGGCTCTTCACTAACATCGAACACTTGCAATATTTCTTCATAGAACTGAACGAAATACAGAACTCTTGGATGTTGGAATACCGTATTACCTCGAATTATCCCCCTTGAATTAACCCCCTCGAACCCCCCCCCCCCCCCCTCAAAATGGGCTGTTGAAATAATACCCCCCCCCCCCTCCCGAATGATGTAAATCATATATGCAATGTGCACGATATATTTTTTACTACTAATTTGCATTGCGCATACCTACACTTATATGCTCATTTGTGTACAGATGTACATCTATAGCCTAGGGTGTCAAATTTCCGTTTCCGTTTTCCGTTTCCGCCTTTCCGCAGGAAAATTTTTTACCTTTCCGTTTTCCGTTTTCCGGCAGCCGAAAAATTTTTACCTTTCCATTTTCCGTTTTCCGGCAGCCGGAAAATTTTTACCTTTCCGTTTTCCGTTTTCCGGCTGAAAATTTTTTACCTTTCCGTTTCTGTTTTACCAGGCCATTTTTCTATTTTCTGGCTCGATTTTCAGTTTTCTGGCATTTTTCCATTGTTTTTCCAATCTGTATTTATCTTCAATTGGCTCATCCCATTGTGTTGTTTTTGTCTCTTGGAGCAGCATTGACAACTGGGATTTCAGGGTCAGTGAAACAGGTGCTGTGAACCCAATTGGGTCATATGCTGACACCAATAATTTATTCAAGTTTCAAATCGTGTGTAGTCTCTAGCTTGGTCATGCAATCCTATTTGCAAAAATGCCTTTTCAATATCGGCAATTAATGCTAGATTGCCTGCCCTGGACCTCAGGAGTAGGCCCAGTGCTAATGGTGTTGTAATTGGTCCTCTAAAAAGGCACTCGTTGAAACTGGGCTTACCTGCTGACCCATCGTACACGATTCTGCATGATGTTGATTTGCCCGGCGTGATTACTGGCTGGTGTGGCAGGTAATGAATCCCCTTGTTGTCTGTTTTGTCGTCACAGATCTCACTTAATCCCTTTTCTAGTTGGTCATAATAAACTTTCCGGTATTGTTTGAATAAGTTTGGATCTTTGTTGAATCTTCTTATCAGTGATTTAAACCGCACCAAGGCTTCTGCTTTTCCAGTGGGCAGGTCACTGATACTCTCTTTATACGGCCAGTCAATATAGTATCGTTTGTTGTTGTCATTGAATTTTATGCTATTTATTATCATCTCCTCTGCAATGTTGTCATCAATTGCATAGGGGTCATCAGTGATTCCCACTGCTTCTAGACTGTGAAATTGTCATAGTGTTTCCTTTCCTATGGCCACTATGGCTACTTTTTGATGATTTTTGGTTGGTTCAGTTAAGCTTGAACTACAAGTGAAGTTACAGGCATGATCCATAGTTGCAGAATGTACAGCTACCACAATCAAAGCCAAACAGGCAAACCTGCATGCAGGTTTTCCTTCTGCAAATTTGTCTATTACCGTGCTAATTTCACTTTATTTTTTTCCGTTTCCGTGAAAATTTTGCTTTCCGTTTTCCGTTTTCCGGCATTTCGTTTTTCCGTTTTCCGTTTTCCGGCCGACAGTTTTTTTTTACCTTTCCGTTTTCCGTTTTCCGCTGAGTGAAATTTTTTTACCTTTCCGTTTTCCGTTTTCCGGCAGAATTTTTTTTTTTACCTTTCCGTTTTCCATTTTCCGTAAAGTGAAAAAATGTTACCTTTCCGTTTTCCGTAAAAAAAATTTTTTGACACCCTAATAGCCCCAATATAACCTATCTTCTCACGTTTTTTACCTTTTTTGTGTACGAAAAAGCGTGTTCTTTACTATGAATTCATGGAAATTTTGACAAAATAATCAACCCCCCTCGAATTTACCACCCCCCCCCCTGAAATTTTGCTGGTGAAATAAAAAATAACCATGGGGGTATTTTGCGGTAATACGGTAACTAAAATGTGTAGATCGAAATGAGTGAATCGAAAATGAATCGACAGGAACTTGAAAAACAAACAAAAGCAACAACTTAAATCAACATAAAGTTTCAAATCCAAATTCATCACTTTTCTCCATTCAACTCCTTCTCAACCAATCCTTTCACATGATCATAAACTTTCCTAATATCATCCTGCATAAAATCATCAATTGCATCTCTGCACCGTTTGAACATTTCCTCCACTCTTTGATCTTTTGTGGGCCCCTCAACAACTGGACTTTCGGTCATTAATGGCACACCGAAAATGTAAAAAACCTGTGAGGAGTTTATATTGAAATTGTGTGATAATTTGGTGGATATTTGAAGAGTATATGGAAGTGATATGATATGTTACTCGCACTCGTTCGCTGTAAAGTGCAGAATAAGTGTCTAAGGGCACGTAAAATCTATGTTAAAAAAAGTCAAAAGATTATTGCTGAACCTTTGACATTTTGCGCGACACTTCATAGACATTCATGACCAGGGTTGGCAAAATCTCAGAAAAGAATAAAAATAAAATAAAAATAAAATGGAAAATTGAAGAATAAAATAAAATAAAATAAAATGGAAAATTTCAAAATAAAAATAAAAATTGTATAAAAATTCGAATTTTTTTAAAATTTTTGTAAAATTATAAACAAATTCATATTTTTGTAAAAATTGTATAAAAATTCATATTTTTTGTAAAATTTTGTTCTGTTGTTTATAGTTCAACCTGTTCATTCGCGGAGCTGGGGCAGTGCCAAGCCATGTAAAGTGTCAAAATGTCATATGAAATGGAATGGAAAGTGTCAATTTTCATGAAAATGTTAAGTAAGTGTCAATTGTCATGACAAATATAAGTGGAAACTGTGAATCAAATTGTATCCAAATCTTATCTTTTGTATCCAAATCTTGTTGTTTTTGTAAGCAAATCTTATGTGAACATTTGGATACAAAAACATAAGATTTGGATACCAAAATATAAGGTTTGGATATTAAAACATAAGATTCAGATACACAATTTACACTCTGCAAGACATTTGTCATGACAATTATACTTTGCTTGACATTTGAGATGCCAATTGACTCTTTACTACATTTGTCATGACAATTGACACGTTGCATGAGGTTTTACAAATGCGCCCAGCACACTCCAGTAATCCCTCTACTGAAAATGCAAACCATTCTTATCGATAATTGTAACTTAACACTTCCAACTAGCTAACAATACCTACTGCATGCAACTTTTGCAAAGTAATGGAAAAATTTGTCACACGTTTTTTATGTTTAGGTCTAATTATCACATTGTTCTGACCTTGCATGCAAGATTCAGATTTTTTGTAAAATTTCTGTAAAATTTTTGTAAAATTTTTGTAAAATGGTCCATTTTATTATTTTATTATTATTTTGGAATAAAATAAAATAAAATAAAATGAAACAAGAATAAAATTAAAATAAAATACATTTTTATACAATTTTTATACAATTTGTATACAAATGATTTTTATAAAACCAACCCTGTTCATGACATTTTACACTTTAAAGTTTTTCACATTACAGGGTGCATGACTACTTAGTGTTCACACATGTTGCCAATTGAAAAAATCCAAGTTTTGACAATTTAGAAAAAGAAGAAAATCAAGTTATAAAAGATCTACAAAACTGCCAAAATCAAAACCAACCGAAGAAAATGGCAGGCACAACTTATAACACCAATGCACATCTTCCAAAGTGTAGGGGCACTTGTCACCCATTTTCTTGCTCAACTCATCATGATATAACTTGAGCATGTCATCAGTGATTTCTCTTCTCAATTTTGCAGAACAGCTGGACATGAGAACCCTGCCAATGTCCTCAGCCAAACAGCCGGAATGGGCTACCTGAGTTAGTGTGATTTTTTGGGATTGCGTCCAACGATGGGTGAGTTCTCAAAATAAAAACACTTTCTGTATTTTGAGTTTTTCAAAAATGAATATCTGTGTTTTGAGATTTTTTCACGAAAAAAACTTGAGTTTCTGTGATTTATTCCTGTGTTTTTATAGAAAACTTGAGTTTTTTGGTAAAAACTCAAGTTTTTTGATAAAAACTCAAGTTTTTTTATAAAAACTCTAGTTTTTTTGGTAAATACTCAAGTTGTTTTACAAAACGTTTTTTTACAGCATTTTACGGTTGAAACAGTGGTTTTCTTATCAAATATTGGTTTTGCATACGTTTTGTGTGTATTGGAAAATTTTCATTAGTTCACTGGAGGTAGCTCCAAATGCGTGGATACTATGTACATATTTACAAACTATACATACATGCATACCTTATGTATGCACATGCGCACATTGTTCAGTTCAAATCTTGTGCCTTCAATTGCTTGGATAAAAAAACTCAAAAATATTTCCGTATTTTCTGTGCTTCCGTGTTTCCGTGTTCTCCAAAAAAGAACTCATTTGAGTTTCCGTGTTGTTCAAAATTGTTCAGTTTCCGTGTTTCTGTGTTAAACAAAAACACGGAAACTCAATGAGTTTCCGTATTTAATATGTCTGTTTTTGCCATCGTTGATTGCGTCACTGAATTACTCAGCGAACCATTTTCATCTGCAAATACTTATGTCTAACCCGCCAAGCTGTCAATGCACGAATGTGATACTTATGCACACACTTTAACAAAAAAATGTTGAGAGGAGAAAAAGTTATTTCTATGTGTGAAAATTTTCTTATTGTTGTCTATTTTAATTATTTGAAATTTATTGACATGCAAATAAACAGAAAAACAGAGAAAGAACTTTTCAGTGCATTCGATTAACTTTTGTATCCATTTCTAATCTTTGTATAGAATTTCGATTTTGTGCCATTGAAAAAAAAACGAGAAAAAAAACAAGTTCTATGAATTCCAAACGAAGAACGATTTCATGGACGCGGATGGCTGTGGAACGATGACTTGGGATTTTCTTTCCTTTCATCCATATTTTACCAGGTCAAGTCTTTTGGGATCGATATTTGAATTTGAAGTGTTTTGGCTAAGTGCCAAGTTTTGTGAAATGGACCTAGTTTTTTCCCGCTTTTGCACTCGCTTTCCTTTCCCTCAGAGCCATTTGGGGTTCTATGTACTCGGCGCTCAGCGGATCGCGAAGTATCCATCCAAAATCGATAATTGCAACTTGATCAATTATGTGCTTTCTCAAGCACTTCCACAAAAACGAGATATTAAAAAAAAAGAAGTGGAGTTGCGGAGTGGAGTTGCGCACGCACAACAAATGTTTTCTTCCTGAAACGCAATATGAGGACTTACATAATATATTTTACCGTATTACCTCGAATTAACCCCCCCCCCTGAATATACCCCCTCCCCCCTTGAATATACCCCCCCCCCCTCGAAACACACGTTAAAACCAGGGCCAGGGTTTACACGTATATGCAGTTATATATGTTAATAAACACATATAATCTATGTAAATGTTTGATTTTACTATGTCTGAGTACGTGGAATTTCAGAAAATTTCTAGCGAAATAATAGA